>UFQX01000031.1:908964-1003911 GCA_900497675.1 Arapaima gigas
GGGGGGGGGGGGGGGGGGGGGGGGTTTGATACTGAGTAATAAATTGATGAAAGTTTTTGGTTCTTTTTGAATTGCCCTGTATTGTTTTATCATCCTGTTACGTTTTACTCTGAATATACAGCGTCATTACTTTTACAGACATCTTTGAGGCCAGGTATCATCTTGTCAGAGACCTCAAAGCAAGTTTTCTTTTTGGAGCTTACATTGCCTTAGGAAAACAGGATGGCAAGGTATGAGGATCCAGTGGAGCAGTACTATTCAAAAGGCTGGAGGGCAAAGTGTTTGCCTAGGGGACTACACTGAGGGGGCTATGCATACAAACCCCTGTACAGGGCCTATAATGTATTGGTATTGTGGGCAATCAGAGTAGGAAGACTATGGGAGTTGTTACTGAGGATGTGGAGAGGGAATGTAAATGGCTGTGGGTTTGGAGTAACACTACCTGGAAGCAGTTTGGGCCCTGATGAACCCTGGTGGAATTGCCTGAGCCAGGGTGTCTGATGTTGAAAGACCTGAAACATCACATGACCTCAGGTTACATCACAGATGATGCATCCGGGTACATTATAAGAGGTGTGATCAAGATAAATAAATCTAATAGTGCTCTTCTCACCAGGGCAATACAGAATGGTGAACAAAGTTTCAAGGGATGATAAAACAGAAAAGTAATTTGTATAATATAGATAGTCCCTTGTTAATGAACTGAGGCAGCTGGCAACTGAGGTGAAATAAACAAAAACTCTCTGAGCTAAATCTCTGAGGGTTCAAAGCACCAGTGGCTACTTACCCCTCCTGATCATTCTGTTTTGAGGACAAGGAACAATTTGTCTTAATTCAGACCTTAGCTCTGAAAAAAAAATTGTTATAAGCCCAAATGTTTAAATCTAATTTTTCAGATTCAGTTATTAGTTTTGTTATATTTATTGCAACTGAATGTTGAAAAAAATTAAATATTAGTTTCACATTAATGTTCAAACCCATCAGATTAAAAAACCATTTTGTGGCAAATTCATCCTCAAGTTATTTTAGATCACTAACTTTGTGTAACAACTTGGTACATCTTTTGTGTGTTCATCTTGGTAGATTTGCTCAGACACCCTTCATTTGCTTGGGAACCGTTTAATATGCAGCAGCTTTCATGTACATCAACTGGTTCTTGACAGGATTTATGTCACAACTTTGATTAGGCCAGTCAGAGATATTCATCATCATACCACTGGATCACTAAATGATGGGACACTCATTTAACTAAATAAATACACTAGCTCCTTTGTAAAGTGGCTATTTATTTAAAAAAAAAAAATCCTCCTTTTCCCTTCAAGCTTGAACTTATTTGAGAAGACATACCTGATTGTACTATGCGTACTATCAGCTTTCACCACCCACTGAAAAGAGTTTCATAATGATGGCCTTCAGGGAGATATAGCATCTGTCAGTAATTTTATTGAGGTAAAATCAGCTGCTTTTAAACTGGGATCAACATTTTTAATAAGGCTCCGTTGGAAGTGTAGCCTTTCATTTAAGCTTTCGGGTCAGTGTATTACACATGCATTAAACATCTTTCAAGCCAGGTGATGGAATGCTACTGATTCATGTCTAGGTTGTTTGGCAGATATCTCCTCACTACTGTAGCCACTCTGAAGACATTCAGATCTATTTTTAGCTGGGGAAAATACTGAATTATGAATTCTTTTCAGGAAAATGTAAAGATTGGGTCTCATTTTACAGGTCATATATCCTTTAAGGTTTAAAGATGGCCTAATATAAATACTCAGTAGGACTGAGGGTCCTCCAGCAATGTAAAGAAAACTTTTCATGCAAACTTATGGTACTTTGTGTGCTGTCAACTTTTATTTGCCCAAAGTGAAGGCACACAGCTGCAGGAAATAAAAGTGACAACAACCATTTTCAGTCATTTTGGTTTCAGCATGGATCTCATCCAGCCTTTGTGGTGGTCTGGGATAGATTGCAGGCATCCAGTATCAAGTGCAAGAAGGAAGGCTGTATGTGTTGATCATGACCATATGGGAAGTAGCAGCTATGGCAGAAAACCTCATCCACAGTGTGGAGAACAGCACTGGCAACAAAACTGAGCTTAGAACTACTAATAGTCCTGTTTTCTCAGGGCAAGGCTTTTTCATAAACCCTTAACAGATTTCCACGCTACTTCAGGCAACAGTTTCCCAGTTTGCTCTCATGGGACATGTGTGTGCTCTGGATTTTGATTCTGGGTATGTCAGAATTAATTCAGTCTAACTGAGTTGTAACAGATGCCACATATATTAATAGTTACAAGCTACTTGTGTTGCTTTCAAAATTTATAACAAATATTTTTCTTTTTCTCATAGATAACTCTTAATTAAACTAGATTTTATTAATCATACTGAAACTTAGCTGTTCGTTGCATTACATTTGTCATGCAAACCTTAATTAAATGACAGTCAGACTATAGGTGTGAGGTAAATAAATCAAGGGGTCCCTGAAACCTGGATTTTGACTGATTTATCCGAAGATAGTCAGTATTATGTGTCGTTGAACCAAAAAACAAACATCAAAGATCAGAAAGAAAAGGTTAATTTGTTTCATTTCTATACTGAGAACAGAAGAAAAGTACTCCACTTTATCCAAATATGCTTCACATGACACATTACTGAAATTTCTCTGCATACAGAATATCCCTCATTTGGCCCAATGTCATAAAAAAAGAATTCAGGGAGTCATTCTAGGCTACTTTGTGGTTGACATTTTGTCTTAGACACGTGCATATGCATGTAAGCACATACACACAGAACTGTGCTAGTCATATAAATGCAAGTTTTAAAAGAATACATTTTAGGGTGTAATATCAGAATCATATTTAATGTGAATGCTGATACGATATAGAACTTAAGACCTTTCACATGGTGAAATAATGTAGGGCCTAAAAAGATCCCCTGTGCTGCTCATGGTATTTATAGAGCCATTTACCATTCCTATTAAGTGAAAACAATAATTAACATGCCAAATACAGGAGGATGCAATTAGGACAGCTTTTCTAAAAGATGGAAAATAGTGAACTTTGGTTTTACCTCAGGGAAAGGTAGTTGTCTGCTTCCATAATAAACAAACTGTTCAAATACTGACTCAGATTTTATAAGCTGGCATCATTGTGTACATCTTAATTTTGCACAAGAATGAATAGAGGGTATGGTGAAGGGTATGTAAGACCACAACATTGTGGCCTGTAAGCAAAACCTATGCACAGGCATCTATTTTAAAGTCTTATTGTCTCTTTTTGCTAATCTTTTACAAAAGACTATCATGATTACTAAAGCCAGGATCAGCTGTAAGTAGTGTGAACTAGTGTGCGATACAACCCTGGCAGGGGGTGGGTTTGAACTGAAGGAGAGCTCCACACTGCCCACCCCACTCAGCCTCAATAGGCTTGATAAGGACCAGCTGCTGTCACTTGACAGAAATGTTCAGAAGTATTTAAGGCAGCTTGTTTGAAGACACAAATAGATGTAAGAGGTCTCTTTAGTACCCCTGATGGTAAAAATCTTTTCTGTTTGTGAAACTCAGCATATTTATCCTGTCTGTTGCTGCTTCTGCCCCTCAGTACACTGACCGCACTTGTATATGTCCCTTACATTCAAAGAACTGCAATAACTTTTTCTTAGTGTATCACCTGCTGCTATAAGTTTAGCTCACATATAGGGCTGGTTTTATCATTAGGGAAACCCAAGTTATTTACTAGGGGTGATAAAACTATGGTGCATCAAATTTTATTACCAAAAATGAAAAACTGTAACTTAAAAAAGGAGATAATTGACCATTTACAAGAAAGCTTGCCTAAAGAAATAATTTTAATTCAACATTGAAAAGCTGCTACCTTTTGTGTTATGTAAACATTGTAAACAGTGTCTTTTTGAAAGCATTTGTTACCCTTCCTATTAAAATTATTAGGTTTAGTGGCATGTGCCATTTATAATTTTTTCATGGAACCTGAGTTATTGTAAGAAACTGCTATAGTACCTCAGTAGATCTACTGTTAATACCCTTATATTTCTCTTTATCTTATTAGTACATTTTTAACATTTATTTACCCATAATGCATTCTACTAGTTCTACAACAGCTAGTAACCTTGGGTGACTCCTCCCTGTATGTCATGCTGTTTGTCAGTTTATTGTTCCTCTATGGCCCAGGAGGAACTGCATTTCATTAATTTATGCATAAGTGAACCTGGCACCTAGATAAAATGATATCTGACTGACAAAGTATTATTCACTGCTGACTTTCTTCACTGTTAACTCAAACTGTCTTATTGTGCCTTGTATAAAGTGCACACTTTAGAGTGTCACTCTGGTTGGCTTTTGTACCATAGATACCACTTGTTTTGAGTAAATTGCATGAGCAATGGTTGACAACAAATACACAAGGCTATACAATCTGCCCTTCTCTTTAACTTGCTTACACAACAATGAAAGAAAGAAAGCTGTAGCTTGTTTTAGAGTTAAGTTTGGATGCAACAAGATTTTGGTCACAAATGGTTGGTGTTGTTCAAAATGCAGGGTTTTTCCAAGTACTGTATGTGCCAAAAAAAACACACACACATTTCAAGGAACAGTATCAAAAATGCAGGATTCTTGTGGGTTACTTTGGTTTTACTCTTTTGTCCAGCTTGTCCCATACAGGTTTTGCTCAGGTTGCCCCAAATTTTAGTTGCTACTATATATTGTATAAATTTTATAAAACTGGTTGGCTGCATAGGCAAAAATCTGTGGAGTTGTTTCTAAACACTAGCTGATACCACTCCAGCAGTCTTCACCAGTATCAGAGCTTAACTGCACATTCTTTTAACAGCATAGAATCTACACTAGCCTCCCTTAAAATACAACTTTTATCTGGATACAGTTTGTGAGTTTCTGCGGTCTGACTGGTCTCTGTCAGGTAATGGGACTATTTATAACCCACCTGGAAAATCCACTTCTGACTATAATTGTTTTTCTCTGAATAAATCAATATTTGAATATTTTCATTGTCACAGAAGAGGCAGATGCATTTGAAAAAAGCTACAAATAATGTAGAAAAAAACTCAGTGGGTTGGGCAATATATGGCATGCAGACTATAAAGTTTGAATATGCTGCATTTTAACAAGGTGTAAAAACTGCTCGCTATGATCTGTGCTTTGAATTTAAATTTTTCATTTTAACTGTGTATTTATTTGTATACAACAAAGGACTGTTTAAGTTTAAAACCACTTCTACATTTCAAACTCTTGTTTTTAAAGCTTTGTTCCAAATGGTGATTCTGGTTGCTATGGGACTTTTGGGTAACTTCCTCCATCCATGTTTGTTAACTGCTTATCCCGAACACGGTTGCAGTGGTCCGGACCCTATCCCTATCCCACAGCTTTGAAGCTGTGACTGGATTGGACACCAGTCCATTGTAGACTTTTAGCTAACCGCACTTCCTTTTTATACCACAGTGTGCCTTCTTCTACTTCAAATATTAAAGCAATTTTCATTGACACCATGTGTTTTGTTGCTGAACCTGGGCAGCTTATTTAACCTTAAAACTGAGCTCATAAAATCTGACAAGGAGATGAGGACTGGTAAACATTATTAGGATTTGCTATCAAAATATGGGAGCATTCATTCAACACTTTTGATATTGTTGGAGATATGCAGTGATCTATAGCTGTTCAGAGAAGCAGAATCTTGGGGAACCCCAAGAAGTACATATGCTGTACACTCAGACTCAACTAGTTTAGAGTCAAAAAACATGTTTTTGGACATGACAAGAACATGCAGTCATCACTTCTAAATGTTTTGTTTTCATCATATTGTACAAAATTAGTTGTGTTTAGTATTATATTAGTAAACAAATATATTATTAATAGCTATATGATAGATGTATTAAACTAAGCCAATTAGAATTGTCTAGCCAACCACATTACAGAGCAGTTTAACACACTCATAGACACAAATGGAAATTTAGAGGTACCAAATGACCAGAAACACATATCTTTGGGATTTGGGGGGAAACAGAACACCTGGAGGAGAATCACACAAACAGAAGAAGAATGTATAAACTCCACACAGATCCCGGGTCTGAACCCAGGGACCAGGAGCACTGCCTGCTGTGCCAGTGTGTCACACTTATTAAATATATATATAGCTCTTTTGAGTTTCTTAAGATTGAGTTTTCCTAAAAGTTTTCTATTGTAATATTGCTTCATGTTTTTAAAGTCAGTATTTATTAGCTTCAACACTGAGCTTGGACTCCAACACCAAAGAGATGACTGAGTGCCAGAGCAGTACAGCTTTGCAGTGTCAACATTATGGTGTGTTTGTATCATACAAGATCTAGAAAAATGTATTTTGTTCAATTTTATTTTTTTAAACCCTTCAAAACCACAAAATTAAACATATGCAAAACAGAAGAAATTTATGTAATAAAAGACTGCATCCATTTAATACATGAAAACACCTATTTCAGCATCAATCCAGTTCGGGAAATATATACATATGCTACACTGCTAAATGGAGGAGGCAGTTCAGTTGCAAATATCATTTTGAAACTCTCAGTGTTTGATAGAAAAAAAAAAACTTAGCACTGGTTTATTCTGAAAAGTAAATTCATTTTCCAAAACATATTTAAGCTAAATTTTTCCAGACTTTTCCCAGAAATACCAACTGGTGGTACTGCTGTTCAGTTGCCACCAGCAACAGTGTATGTTGCGTAATAAACTGAGACTTGTCAAAGAAACAAAATGTAATTTTTGTATTACATCAGTACCATTGTTTTTTGCTTGTTCACTTAATTTTTTCCTGTTTTAAATTCATTACATTGCTGCAGGTATGAGTAGCTCTCAATACAGCTGCTGTGATATTTTAGAGATGAAGCTGCAGCTACTGTGACAGGAAGCATTAGCAGTAAAGGACACAAATGGTAAGTACTATAATAGGTTGGAATAAACAGTAGTAAAGTTTATTTTTGAAAGTCTGATTAGTTCCATACCTGGACACAGAAATGTCTCATTATCTGTTATTTTCATTCTTCTGTTGAGGAGGATGGGAAACGCCCAGGCTGCCCATTGGCTGTCAGCTGTTTGTGAGGACATTTATATTCACATGCAGAGAGTGGGCACAAGGAGACAGGAGACTCCCACAGACTGCCTGAAAACCACTCCCTCTCTCCTGCCCCCTGCTTGTCAGAAGGTGACAGAGAAAGACGTTCAGGCACCCAGCGTCTTGGACCTCTAGCAGCCATAATATTAAGCAGTCAGAGAAACATGCATTGGTAAGACAGATTTAGCACTTTTGCCTCATTTACTTTGCTATGTTTATTGCAGTTTAAAGGAAGAGTTTCATTAGATTAATACTGTGATGGGAAAATGTGCATTTGATGGACTTATTACAGTTCTGGGATAGTTTATAGTATTGCAGTCTTTTAGCATTTATCACACTTGAGTGATTTAAAAATCTCTCTAGTCTGCTGGAATCAGAGACTTATTTAAACATATGAAATTATGAAGCACAGATATTTGCAAAATTGGATTTAATGTGTTATAACTCAAGAGCTGTATATGAAGTATACTGAGAGCTTGACTCATCATTTTCTGGCTGATAATGCAACATGTGTCATGGCAGAGGTAATGGCTGATACTGTATAGTGCATTTTTTTAATGAAAACTTTCCACAGGTATATGCCTTATAGACAATTACAACAGATGCAAGTGAAACTTTTGCAAGTTATAATTAAATGTCAGAGCAGAAACTGAGCACTTTGACAAAAGCATAAAACAGAAAACTGGCTCCACAGCTGGACTCAGAAAGCTACTGTATTGGCAAAAGTTTCTGTCATGAGAGTTTAACAAATGAACAACAGATGTGCAATATTGTCTGTGAACTATGAATGGAAGCTCTATTATACATAGAACTAACATCATAACCATGAAGTGAACTGTGCAATACAGAATCTGTGTGATTTCTGTAACTTTATCAAGATTTTGTGGCTTGGCTGGAGGTAGTATTGGGAGACAGAACACGATATGAATTTGTCACCCAGACAGAAATTTAATTGCTTTCAGCTTCTTTTGGCTTAATAAACTAGGGAGTTTTCAACAAAGTGTGGGTGCTTGTGATCATGTATAAAGGCATGTGTCATTATGTTTTTCCCATTTTGGTAAACATTTCTGCAGAGCTGAATTTCAACATAATCCTTGAAAGTGGGCGGGCAATCTATGAGCTCCGGGGGGAGCAAGTTGCCCTCCTATAAACCCCCTTTCTACTTATGCCATTGGGATTGCTTCCATAAATGGTGAAAAAAAAGAAATTAACATAATAAATAGTTGCATAAGAAAAGCTTTCAAATATAATAAATGGATTGTTTCAGAGGACATCAGTGCATTAAGAAGTGTGCTCTTTTTAATACTGAGTTCATTATATAAAGAATTTTGGAAGTTGTTAGAGTTAAAGCTGCACTTATAAGTCATCAGTGTGCATTTCCCATACAGCAGGGATTTGCTTAACATCCTCTTGTAAATGGAGGTTTGTGGCTGGATTATTTGAAAAACATAACCTGTGAATGATCCCTATTTAGGTAGTGTGGAAATACTGGTGTTTATGAAAAATAAAATATTCTAATGGGTTTGCATCAGTTCCCACAATTTTTGTAAGCCACACAAGTGTATTTTGGAATAACATACTAGTTTGATTTTACCACTGTTTTCATAGCAGAAACTTGCATGCATTGTTTTCCAGTTTCTAACATAAAGTATAGAAGCATTAAAAGGAAAGGAGAAGAAAAAGGAATATCATACTGTTCAATAACTGCTTCTCACAGGAGTTGTGCACTTGCCAACAGCACAATAGAATGCAAGTCTAATATAAAATAATTTTAAAAAATCACAGATGGTTTTCAGTTCAGTTGTTTGCAAGATGGTATATTTCAACAGTACGGTTAGAGAGTAACAGGAACACAACCACAGCAATGCAACCACAAAAGCTTTGCATTTTCTACAGAACTATTAACCATGACAAACCTAGGATTCTTCAAGACTTTTAAAACTTCCTGCTTCTTCTTTGCACTAACTGGAGAAACTGGTGACTAACCTACAGCAGCTGAAGGGCAAATAATACGTCACCTGTGCACCTTTGGTAGGATTTGGTCTTAGTAATATCCCAATACACCCATGATATTATGAGACATTTAGACAGTTATTTCACATTACCCGCAGCAGAATTTTCTTAAGGTAGCTACCACTTCCTACTACCCATTAGTTACAAAATTAACAATCCAATTCATTTGTTTATCTATACAAATAAACATAAACAAGTTGTATGTAATTTTTAAATACCACAAAAAATGTTTTATTGCTGTGTTTTATAGATTAAGAATATCATCCTTACTGTAAGACGTATAATATCTTTTCTGATATTTTTAGAAATTTTGAAATTACACTTTGTATAAGCACAAAGTACTAATCTGAATGATGGGCATTGCATTAAACAGCATGGAGGTTATGCATATTTCTACTTCCTTTAAAATAGAAGAGTTTGGATGAAATTTCTGACAGTAAGAGGTCAATGACATCATCTGGCAAGTTTTCCAAGGTCCCTCAGTCGCTTGTGGTTATTATGTTTTTATTAACAGCTTGACTAGATGCTGAATAACTGATCGAGGTCATGGAAAAACATGCTATTTTTCTTGAAGCATAAATCATTTATAGTCTGACAAAATTTAATGTCATAAAAATTTCCTTTGTGACCCATGAAGTACACGTGCTTGTTCTAGCAGATGGTTTTAGAGTTTGGGGAATTCATAGAAGACTTTGGAAAATTTCAAGACAGGATTCCTTGAAAAAGGAAGTTTACAAACAGAAGCTTTGTTTTGATCTTTTCTACCCAGGGCATTGACCCTCAGATGGAATCAATGGACAAGTATTTCCCTCCTGTTTAGTTTGCTATGTGCCTTGAATGGTCCAGGTCTGGCCAGCAACAGAGGGGTCACTCTCAGCCACATATACAAGATTGATGTGGCCGAGAGTGCCGATTGCAAGCTGACTTCTCAGCTGCTTCCCACTCAGGACCAAGCCTTGGAACTTCAGGACACCAGTGAAACAGTGTCCCTGCCTAAGGACAATGATGTTGTCTTCAGACACAACATCCTTTTGCAGGCACCTAAGTGTAGCTGTGAGGATTCAGAGAACTTCAAGGCCCTGCTGTACCGCATCAGTGGACTGGAGGAAGAAGTGGCCTATCTGAAGAAACAATGCTCCCAGGGCTGCTGCAGTGCACGTGATGGTCTGTCCCCACTCATTTATTGATGCTTAACTGACCATCTTATTTCAAAGTGACTCATAGTTATACCCATTTTCACAGTTAGGCATTTCTATAAGTGATTCTGGTTAAAAATCATGGTCGTGCCTTGTTCTTAGATTGTGTATGTTTAAGGTCAGAACAACAAACATTTTTTTTTCAATCCATGGTCAATAGGCACCATGTACAAGGTAACTGTTTTACTTAACCACCTAAAGGAACAATTCTATTTGAATTTTTTCCTAGAAAATCTTGCACGAAAAATCAGAAAAGCCATAGTTTTTAGTTTGAGAAGAAGGGGTGGGTCTTACCCTTGCAAAATCCTCCCCCTGCAGAAGCTGTGGACTACACCTGCAGTGGTCACGGCACCTACCAGCATAGCAGCTGCAGCTGCCTCTGCTATGCAGGGTGGGAAGGACCTGACTGCTCTACCTCAACCTGCCCCAGTGAGTGCAACGACAATGGGCGGTGTGTCGATGGCCATTGCGTCTGCTATGAGGGCTATGGTGGTGAGGACTGCAGCTTGCTGGTCTGCCCCAATGATTGCAACGACAAGGGCCACTGCAAGGATGGTATATGCATGTGCTTCAGTCACTATACTGGTGAGGACTGCAGTATACCCCGCTGCCCAGGTGACTGTGAAGGGAATGGCCGCTGTGTGGATGGCACCTGTGTCTGCAATGAAGGCTTCTTTGGAGAGGACTGCGCCAGAGGTAAATTTCTCTCCAGTCATAGCATCTGCCCCCTTTTTTAATTTATTCAGTTAAATAATTCTTGAAGACAGACACTAACAGCATATAGGCTGTTCTAGTGTGCATGCTGTATGTCACTTGACACACTCTACAGGATTTTAGGCATTATTGGGTGAAACAACACACTGAGAGGAGGATCCTCTTATTACAAACCCAACCACCACCATGCACACACCCAGCTACTGTGTGTCAGGGTAAGCAGCAATCCATCCATCCATCCACACAGACAGGAGGAGATTGTCCAAACTCCATACAGACTGAGCCAGGTTAGAACCCATGCCAGAACAGGCCAGGCACTGTGAGGCAGCAGTGCTATTCACTGTGTACACAACAATGTTGACAAAATCGGCCACTCAGCCAGATGGAAAACTGATTTTTCTCTTTTCCACAGACTGCTAATGCTGCGTCCCTGCTTTCTGGTTGTGGGGCATGTCTCAAAAGTATCCAGTGAAGCTATCCCAAAGGTTACACACGTGTCATTTTCAAAGTAAAAACAAATGTTTCTTTTCAAAAATAATATACAAATATGAAAACTCAATCCAAGTGAACATTTTAATTTGGTTTTAAAACTGATTGGAATGCAGGTATTCCCCTCCTGAAGAGGGTAATGTGTTCCTGGAAGTCAGCATATATAGTGAAATTTGAAAAGCTGGCTATGCAATTCCTGTTATGGAATGAATTTTGAATATTCCCACAAGCTCAGCTTTTGTAAGCGTAAAAAAACCCAGCCTCCTTGTTTGTTTTAACTCTGAAAAGGGTATGAAATAATGTCACCTGTGTACACAAAAGACTCATATCCTGAGGGATACCTGTACAGCATTTATGATACATTACGTCAGATTTTTTTCTTTGGTGCAAGTTTCCAATCTGTTCAGGATTTATTTCATTGAACTGATTTAGGGAGTGACAGAAGTTTTGATAAAGCAGAAATAATAGCAAAAGTCCTTACATCTAAGATAGGTTCAATGTGTAACCAGGCATTTTTCAAGGAAAATGCTTGTAATGTAGGTATATTGAGATTGATAAGGTATTTAAACATTTATTTGTATAGGAAGGGTGCACTTTAAAAAACATGTTGTAAAAAGAGGAAACAGAAAACTAAATAAATCTGCACTTTGTAAATAAAACAAACTATTAAAAACAAGTTATATGGAATGCTTTGTTCTGGACTCAAGAGGGCTGGTGGATTCTGTGGGTTTCACTGAGCATGATAAATGCCCTGCAGATGTTGGAAATTCAGTTCCATGTACCCATGGCTACACTACAGTGAACGCCAATGCCTTGTCTCACTGGAAAAAAAAACAGCAGCTGCAGCGATAAAATGATAAAACAGGATGAAAATCTTAGAAATCGAAGAAAACAGTTTACAATGTAAATTTATTCTTAAAGATAATTCCTTAATTTAAGCATTCCTTTCCATGAACCATGCACCATTTTATCTTTTCTTCTTTCAAAGGAAAAATAATAGATATGCAATACTCCTTTTGTTTAAAATAAAAAAGTGATTCTTTTGTTATCAGTTATAGACTTAATTTTCAAGTTGTTACTTTTCCAGTCTTTAAGTGTTAATGCTTGTGCTCTAAACACCTTTCAAAGGTATTATTTAAGGCTGGGAGGGTTGTTGACAGTGCCTGAGGAAACAGGGCCACTGGAAAGGAAAGATTTCTGCTAAAGAGAATGAAAACACCACATTTCCTGGTCTTGCTGGGAGCAGCTATATCCAAACCTACTGTGCATTCTTTACCTCAGGATGTCCAGCTTCTCTGCACCCATTTCATTTCTCCCCCAGTGTTTGTCTACACTTATCCTTCTCTTAACATCTTATAGCATTTATCCCAACCCTGCCCACACCGCATCCATCCCATATTACAGTGGAAACATTACCCAGGCCCCACTATCCTATCTGCCCATCCCCTGGTTTCTGGTTTACTTCTGTTTTATTTAATTTTTTATAGCCCCTTAAATGCTATCTAATGTGCTCCTCTAAATTTCCAACATTTTAATTGAGGAAACCTGGTGAATAAGTGCTTGAAAGCCAGAAAGTCACAATGTCACAGATTTTCATCACAGATGGATAAACCACAAAGTTGAACCCTGGGATTGTCTGGGTTTCAGGCCAAAAAAAATTTATTTCCCATGTAATTATATGTCTTTGTCTATATGTATTAGCATACATATTAAATAAATCTTGCAAAAAGATTGTGTAGCATAATGGTCAGAAAAGGATGCAGACAAAATAATTAAACTTTGAGTCTCTCTTTGTTCTGTGGTCAGTTATGGGTCCACAGGACTTGCGTTTGGTGCAGAAGTCAGAAGAATCTCTGCTGGTGGAGTGGGATCCAATCACGGGAGTGGAGTACTATGTGCTCACCTATTACCCTGAGGGAGATGAGGGCAACTTGCAGAGGGTGAGAATCCCGCACACGGACACCTCCTACCTGATCGCTGGCTTGAGTCCCGGCGTGACCTACATCGTGGATGTAAACGCCGTAATCAAGCAGATCACCAGTGAGCCTGGTACAATTAAGGCAACTACTGGTAAGGAGAATTGAAATTAGCTCACATCTGATATCCAAACACTGGCTCTTTACAGGCTTCTGGTGGCCCGTGAGTAGGGCAGAGGCTCTGCACAAGTTTGTATTAAAAAATAAATTCAGGAAAAATGAATAAAAACCCTAGAGCCATAGAGCTATAGAAAAAATACTAGCTGTTATTGGCAGGTTTTCACCCTCTTTACCGACCACATACCTTTTGTCCTTTGCTGATCTTCAGTAGTGTGAAATTCAAGTGTTGCTTGTAAATGATAAAATATTATGATAAGGAATTATAAGCAGAGAAGAATTTGCTTGTAAATTCTCTCGTGGGCATTAAAGACCACCCGAGCCTCTGTGGGAACCAGGTTCACTTACTGTAAAATTAGCTGTTTGAGTTTCTTGTAAATTGATGTTTTAGTGTTTTTTTAAATAGGCATTTTACATTTAGCCTTATATATTGTCTATCTATAATTCCAGATATTAAATTGAAATGTCTCTGTGTTAAATGAGAAAAGTGAAGTGAAAGTGAAAAATGTACAAAGGATATTTATTTAAATAATTCTATTTTCTTTTTCCACCAGTTAGTAATCAGGACTGCATTTTGATGTAATTTTTGATCCTTTACTTTAAAAAATGTGACATCAAGATTTTTTCTTTAATACCAACAAACTTTTTTAAATTCATCCCAGAAGCCTGTGTTTACATGTGTGCTTTTTGTTAAGATCCCAACAGTAATGAGACAAGCAGCACTTTTCGCAGAGTTGTTTGGCAAGTTGGTTGTGACCTCTCCTCATTGTCCACCATCAGCAGTTTCCTCTGTGGATGACATCCGTGTGCTCGGCCAGACAGAGGACACCATCCAAATAGACTGGCAGAACCCAGCGGCTGAGCTGGATTACTTTAAGCTGACCCATGCCAACCCCGAGGGACATGAGGAGGAGCTCACTGTGCCAAAGAGTCAAGAGGCCAGGACCAAGCACACCATTGTGGGTGAGTCACACTGCTTTGTGTCTTGACAGAATCTTAAAGACACCCACAACTCCACCTATCTAGAATCTAGACAAAGGTAAGAAAACATAAAACAAATATGAGCTTTACTTTAATATTTAACACTAAATTTTTCCTGTCCAACCATTTAATTCTTTCAAATGTCTTAATTACAGCTCTCATTTTAATGTGCTTTAAATATTCATATGTTAAAACTACAGGCCAGCAGCCATGGAACACAGTTAAAAGACATGACAGAATCATTTGCATAGTTTATTCTCTGAATGCTCTTTAGTTTAAGTGGTTTATGTCAAAAACTGCAGAAGGAAGACTATCCTGTTTTAGAATGAAGGTTAAATCTTATACCAGTTTCTTTGTTATAGGCCTCTACCCTGGAACTGAGTACCTTATTACAGTACAAGCTATCAAGGGCTCTGACAAGGGAAAAGCATCCTCTGTTTCTGCAGTGACAGGTAAGGGACTAGACCGTCTGAAAGGGAAACTGGAATTCCCTGTTTCTGCATGTAAGTTTAGGCTATACCAAGGACTGTGGGCTGTTGAGGACCCTAGTACATCAGATGGACCACAAAAGAAGAAGGAGAAGCGCTTTAAAGTGTCCTTTTTTGTTGTTTACTTCCTCACAAGACTGCTGTTGATGCACTTTTAGTCTGATTATAACACCATAAACAACTTACAGCTTAAGTGTTACACATGGATAACTTGTTTAGATGTGCAATGCAAGATTCTCTCAAAACCAATTCATGGCTAAACAAACTCATTGTTTTCAGTCCATCGTCATAAACTATTACCTGTTTAAAATGCATTTTTAAAATCCTTACTTACAGCAGTTTCTGATGGAAAGTTGAGTGATTTACAATTTTAAGTGTTTAAAAAAAACTTTTCCTTGTTGACAGTGGTACCTCTTGTCAGTGTCGAGTCTGTGTCAGTGCTAAAGGGCTAAAACCATAAAATGTCTTTCAGTTTTAGTTGGAATTGTGTTCTTGTTAGAACATATCAATATCTCAATAAGATACAGAAAACTCAGTGAAAATGAAAATCTCAATGTCACTACAGTGTATTTGACTGTCAGTGACATGAATATGGTGGTACCTTGAATTATGTTGTGTAATTGGGAAAGTAGGTTAGAGAAGCTGTTTTTGTAACAATAAAATCAAGTTGGAAGTTATAGTCTAAATTGCTCTACTTACCTTTTCATAGTGACAGGTCCTATTATACTGAAGCCCTCCAGTCACCAGTAATAAGTTTTAGCCTGACATTCACTCTCAAATAATATCGTGGTTTACATGAGTTGAGTAGCCATCCAAAACCCTCAAAAAGGAACTAATTCACCTTTTAGAAAGTCCTGCTTGTCTGAACTCATAGTTATGAAATCGTTTTGCAATGAGCATACAGAAAATTTAATGAGGCATGATGGACAGTTTTTTGTTATACCGTGGACTGGTGTGAAAGAGGTGCACTGCAGGTTGCTGGACTGAACGTTCCATATGTTCTTTCCTCATGCTGTTAATCACCCAGACAAATTCAGTCACAGTGGGGTTATGTGTTACCACTGAGACTGTAAAAATTTCTGAGGAAGCCTGGGTTACATTTTTAAAGTGAGCTACAGTCTGCAAGGGGTCTCAATCCAGCTCCCAATATAAGGTTCCCAGTCAGAAAGCAACTTTCCCACTCATCTCAGCAAATTGCTGCATGACAACAGAACAGCACTATGTGGAAGTCTTTGCCAGGCAAGTAGAGAAAATCACTTTTCAGTGTCTATTTCCTGGCAAAGCCACTTTATTAAAATGGTTGCTGGGAAATGCCAGCCTGAGCCATATTGATTTTTGTGTCTTTATCTCACTTCTCATTTGGAAAAATCTCCTTGCCCTATTTGACATTCAAAAGTCCTCATCTCCTGCCCAATGACCATGCGAGCATTGCATCTTCTCCCCTTATTGTGTCCACTTCATTGCCAGGGTGACAGCAAAGCATATACTGTAAGGGTCTGTGGAAGAGGTTTGACACACAAAATTGACAGTCACCATTTTGGATCATCCAAGAGGTGATATAGACAACCTGCTGGACAGAAATTCAGAATTAATCAATTGACAAAAGATGACTGCAGTGGAAAGTAGCTGCAATGTGTGTGGCAAATATATTTATTCCATATGACATCACTGACCTGTCCTACCAAGCTGGCTCCTAGCTGTCTTGTGGATTTTGGAATCCAAAGTCTGGACCTTAGTTTAGACCCTGTGTTAATGTATCTTAAGAATCTATCGTTTAATGTCACACAGCAGTAATAGATACTTGATTTATATATGACAAGACCTTCCAACAGTTGATCATTCATTCAGTGTGACCAGACCATTCAACTAAATTCAATTCAATTTGATTATAATCCTGCTGGCCAGAACTTCTGAGGCTCTGGACTACTGTGACCCTGACATAAACAAGTGGTTAATGAAAGTTAGTGAGCAAGTTTACAAATGTATTATTCTAAAACAATCTGAAAGTTGAGAAAAGGAAAACAAAGTACTACCAAGAACTGAAAAAAATATTCACCCTCTGGGGGTTCTCGTACAAGTGGCTGCCCACCACTTTTGAGCATTCTGACCTACTGTATTTTCTATAACCGTCCTTTCACAAGTATAATTTTCATTATTCTAGGAAAGAAAGCTACCAATTCTTCTGTTTAGACAAGGGGCAGTTGTGTCAATCTTCCTCACAGGAAATAAATGACACTTATGCCCCACTCACCCCAAAGGGAAACTTAATACTGACAAAGGTACTTTGCACATCGACGATTGGTGGTGTGGGAATGTAAACAGAAATGCTGAGCTTACTTAGCGGTAAAGCTGTTGAGGTATTGGCGACCACAGTATTAAATGAGAACTCTGTAGGCCTGTTGCTGTCTGCATTTCTGTCTGAAAGCTCAGGAAAAAGGTCTGAAACAAGCGCAGGCACTCTGTGAGGTTGCGACGCCACGTTACAACATTGTAAAACTCAGTTAAATGTTCTCTTTGGAGACATTAGAAGAACTTGCATTAGTGAAAACTGCACACTTTATTCATTTAGCAGATGTTTTTGGCTGCAGCTCTAACCATTATGCTATTGGCTACCCCCTATTCATACACCTTTAATATAGATTAAACAGATATTTATCTTATCTTCAGTATCCTTTTATGAGAAAAGAGTTCATTATTTCAATGTGTGTGTGTGTGTGTGTGTGTGTGTGTGTGTGTGTGTGTGTGCGTGTGTGCGTGTGTGTGTGTGTGCGTGTGTCTAAATATATCTTGAATTGTTTTGGTTCTCTAACACTTTATGCAGCCCATTGTTAATCTAGGTGATGTTCCAGCTGGCATGTCTTTTTCTCCCTTAAAGACCAGGAATTGTGGGCTTGAAGTTTGAGGGTTGAGAGTATGGTATTTTTGCATGTATTCTTCTACATGGCTGCTTTGTGCTTAGATGCTAATCTGACTGAAAAATGCGTCAATGTGATGTTTCCCCCTTTGTGGAGCTTCTCCTGTGGTGACATGCAGCAGAACTTGCCGGGGTCTCCGTGAAGCTGCCCAGAAGATGACCTCCTGCTTCCTGTCTCCCTTCATTCCAGCCAGATTCATGCTTCCTTGAGATGACTTAAAATTACTATTTTTGTTTGTAACAAGAACCCTGATATAAATAGAAATAATCTTTTTTGCTTCCACCTATTACCTTTCTTTTCATCTTAGATGTCTTCCTCCTTCTTTTTATGAGTGATTATTCCTATAATATCGTTTTACAAACTATTATTAATAATGTTTCACAGTTATTATTCATATGAATCATTATTACCATTATTATTTATATGTTACTACAAAAAACAGAAACGGGTAAGGGGTGTTAAATGTGTTTGTCATTTTCAGTTTCAGGGTGTGTTATGGGGGATCCACAGTTGTTTAACGTCACCGAAAACTAGTATTATGGAGAAACTGACATTTCACCTGAACATTTGATCTGAAATTTCCAGATCTTGATGCCCCAACTAAGCTGGTGACCACAGAGGTTACCGAGGACACGGCGACTGTGACCTGGGGCAGCGTGCTGGCCGATGTTGATGGCTACACGGTCAGTTACAGCTCTGCTGATGGTTCCAGTGAGGAGATCCCTGTGGCACCAGACAGCACCTCATACAGGCTGACTGGACTGAGGCCCGGAGTCCAATACACTGTGTATGTCTGGGGTGTGAAGGGCAGTCAGGTCAGCAAGAAGAGCT
Organism: Arapaima gigas; assembly: GCA_900497675.1. Lineage (NCBI taxonomy): Eukaryota > Metazoa > Chordata > Actinopteri > Osteoglossiformes > Osteoglossidae > Arapaima > Arapaima gigas. The sequence continues at coordinate 927,799 of UFQX01000031.1, forward strand.
CCACTCAGACAGAGACAGGTAAGAAACCCAGGTGCTTCAACACAACTGCTCTCAAGGTGTAATATCACCCTGATCTCAACCACTGTCCAGAGATGCTTACTTCTCGGGAAGATAATGAAGTACAATACAGCCGGAACTGTGTGTGAAGAAATGTCAGTCATGTTTAGGGGGATGAGGCCCATTCCTTTAAATGCCTGAATTTGTGGGGAATGCTGTCAGAAATAGCTCATAAACAGTGTTTTCATTTCTTTAAACTTCTCAAATATATAAATTTTTATTTTGATTTTTGAACTATTTTGCATTTAGGATGAAAAATATAAGGGGGTAGAATCTAAGGATGCCCCAATGAAATCTACATCATAAATCAATGGTTACTAATTGTTCCTTTTTTCTGTTGTAGGCTTTTTGCTTTCATAAATTTCCTAATTTTGGGGACTTTTTTCACCCTAAACCATTTTAGATCTTTGCATAACAGCTGCCTTCATGCTGGAAGAGGCACAGGGGAAATTCTGTTTCCTCTTGGTGGTGGAGCAAGTCATTCATTTGGACACCAACAGACAAAATGCCTACTGGACAGCTATTAGAATTAAGTTGTCCTGAATTTAGACTTTTTAACCCACCTTGCTGAAAAAAAGGGAATCAAAAGGCAATTTATCATGTCCAGCTCAGGGTATTGCTGCAAAGGAGTTATTAGGAAGTCAGAGAATCTTTCGGAAGTTAACCTTTCATTACATAAGTACAAGTCCATTAACAAAGTAGCTGCTGTTATTTGCAAAGGCCATTGAAAGGCCACATCATACATTTTTATGCAAAAAAATTCATGTGAGTTTACAGTGGTTTCAAGTCAAACAGATCAATATGTAAATTGTTATATATCATAATAGTAAAGTGCTCACAAATTTTGACAGTGCATTGTAGGAAACATTTGAGACATTTTGTGTACTTGGAGATTTAATCATTGTTCTATCATGTTTTAGGTGTTTCCTGTATTTATGAATTTTACTGTTTTTCTCACTGCTTCGGTGCTCGTTACTCAAGTTTTGTAAGTGTTTAGTGTTTGTGCACAGATTACAGTATGGAAACTTTAAAATGCATGCATAGATATGCAAATGTTTTTTACAGAATTTTAAAAATGAGGAAACTGACAAGAGCAATATAGCATGAGGAAAGCATATAAATAATTCAGCTGGCAACAGTAGCAAATGCCTAAAATAAAGCGATAGCTGACAGAATTTAAAGGTCTTTAGCCGTGAGAACTACAAAAATTTCTAAACTGAGATTTGTATATTGTATCTCTCAGAATTAGACATGCCTACTAACCTGGTGACCACAGAGGTTACCGAGGACACGGCGACTGTGACCTGGGGCAGCGTGCTGGCCGATGTTGATGGCTACACGGTCAGTTACAGCTCTGCTGATGGTTCCAGTGAGGAGATCCCTGTGGCACCAGACAGCACCTCATACAGGCTGACTGGACTGAGGCCCGGAGTCCAATACACTGTGTATGTCTGGGGTGTGAAGGGCAGTCAGGTCAGCAAGAAGAGCTCCACTCAGACAGAGACAGGTAAGAAGCCCAGGTGCTTCAGCACAACTGCTCTCAGTTGTAATATCAGAGAGAATGAGCTCAGCCTTCTGAATTCTTTGTGTACTTGTTACCAGAAATTGATGCTCCCACTAACCTTCAAGCTTCCAATGTTCAACTGGAGAGTGCAGACATAACATGGACAGCTCCTCAAGCCGACATCGATGGATATGATCTCATGTACAGAGCAGCGGATGGAAGTGGTCAGGTAATGTGTGGTGCTCTGTGTGAAATGTGACAAAAAACAAAAAAACTATTTACTGAAATGTGAAGTACAAAACAAAGCATCTCTAACAGCACATGTACATCCATGTGAAGTTACAACTTGGCAGATGAGCTAAATGTAGGTTACAAGGAAATACGATCTGAATGACTCAAATACTGCTGCCCCCTGGTGTTGAAAACTGCAAAATAACCCGTTTCACGACTTGTTCTTGGAAGTGCTTGGAAGAGGATGGTACTCCAGGGTGGTTCTACAAACTAAATACAGGACAACTTAATTCTAATAGCTGTCCAGTAGGCATTTTGTCTGTTGGTGTCCAAATGAATGACTTGGTCCACCACCAGGAAGAAACAGAATTTTCCCTGTCCCTCTTCCAGCATGAAGGCAGTTGGTACTGGTAGTTTTACTCATTACTGGCACTTTATTTTGCCCTTTGGAGTACTGGGGAATTTTGGTACGGACACTTCTTTTGAACTCTCGGTGCCCCCAGTCAAGCTGTTTTTCTCACTGAGCTGCTCTCCCAATAAAATACTACTGTAGTACGTGGCTTTTATTCATAACAGCCTCATAGTTACAGGCCATTGTCCAGGATACCTTAAGTTACACTGAAAGTCAGCTGTGCTGCTGCTTTCCTGCAGTTTGTTTCAAATGTATGTGTACATCGAACAAAATATATATTGAGAGTATCAGCAATATTTCCTAGTATCTTTTAATCAGATAAATACTTGCTGGTACTAACTGATATGTATGCCAATAAGGGAACAACTGTCACTTATTTTTTTCCTCTTCAAACACTCAGCATAGTACTGTAATAACTGCAGTTTTTGCTCCAGACATGTTAACTGCAAAGGCACAACTAACTTTTAATTCTTCTATGGCGTATGTCATTTTGTGTGCAGTTTGTTGTACTCCCTGTGTGGTCTGGTCTAGAAAGCTAGTGCTGCCACTGCAAGGCCCAGCTGTGAGCTGTGCTATAATAAATGGTGTGTATCCCGCACAGGTTGTGAAACAGCAGCTGGCGGCATCAGAGACCAGGCTTTCCCTGACTGACCTTATGATGGGGAACAAGTATTTGGTAAATCTAAAGGCCTACAAAGGGTCAAAGACAAGCAGGCTGGTGGACACCTTGTTCACCACAGGTACAACTCATCCTCACTGTACAACTTGCAATTGTGGCTGAATGCTAAATACTCAGTATTCATTATATTTTTATTTTGAATATAATACTGGCTAATGCATTTCACAGTATTTTACTGTGTTCCATTTAAATTCTTACACCAAAAAGTTTAATATACAAGCTAATAGTGATAAATTAATTAATTCATTTCATTTAAATAATCTAAAAAAGATTGCATATTTTTTCCCTCGGTAAGTTAAAATGAACAGACAGACAGATAGACAGACAGACAGACAGACAGACAGATAGATAGATAGATAGATAGATAGATAGATAGATAGATAGAAAATAAAGGAAACTTCTACAGGAAGTTTTAAATTGAAGATGGTCACCATTACTGCAAACTGTTATTTAGCTGACACCTTTGTCCAAGGTGACTTACAGTGTTAGGAATACTATATTAAGGTACTTGAAATTATTTAAACATTCGTACAACTCAGTAACTTTTTACTGTGTTCATTCATTTCAACTACCTTCCCCTAGGACATTACAGCAGGAGCAGAAGTTCAAACCCGGGTTGCAAAGTGGGGACTATAAGCACTACAGCAGCTGATGACCCTTGTTATAGCTTAGAATGACCTGCTCTGACTCCATGCTTCTCTACCTTCTCATCCTCTGATGCAGTGGGTCTCACTTATCCCTTCCCCAAGGACTGCACTCAGGTCCTGAGTAACGGGATGCACTCCAGTGGCATCTACCTCATCTACGTCATCAACAACCGCTCCAAACCCATTCAGGTGTATTGTGACATGACCACGGATGGAGGCGGGTGGATTGTAAGCCTGTTTTTTAATGCAATAGCGCCTTAGCTTACACACAACTAGGACCAAAAGATTAATTTAATTTCTTTAAAATCCAATGAGTCACTCAGTAAAAGTAGTAACTCAAACCTTTAGAGGTTAGTTTCTGCAGATGTCTCAGATATTGCTTTAATTTACCAAAAAAACCATTTAAGACTTCTTTATTATAAAATCTGTTGGATAAGTAACAAATTAAAAACGTTTGGTGTTGAAAAACTCCTGTTCAATTCCAGAAGGTCCCCTAAAAAATACGTAGCATTTGTTATCTTATTATTCATTACTCATGCTCATGAACAAAACATATTAGCTGGAAACACTGGGGAAGCAAATTAAAGGTGGTCTCACAAGCCTATTCTTTCTGAGTGCTTAAAAAAAGTTAAAATCAATAAACTGGAAGGTGCATATGCTTGAAAACGAATAATTCCGTTATGCAAGGAGCCAATGTATATATTTTTGGGTTGAGCTCAAGTGGACCGCAATAGCAACAGGGCCATGGTGTCTAGAAAGAGCATAAACACACAGGAATAAAACAGCACTGACCAGTACCAGTGGCAAAATAGTGATGATGGAGGTGCCAGAGCAGATAACACAGACAAACATTTGTTGTTTGTTCCCCTCCCCTGACAGGTGTTCCAGAGACGCAGGAATGGAAAACTAGACTTCATGAAGCGGTGGAAACAGTATATTCAAGGTTTTGGGAACTTGACAGATGAGTTCTGGCTTGGTTAGTATGATGGAGAGCCCGTTTCTCTCACTATTGTTGACCATACCTCAAGTTCAGCAAACTGCTTCAGTTAATATTTTGGATGACAATCTTTTGTTTTTGAATACTACCTTCTTGGAGCTGTTTTTAAAGTTCACTCTTCATAATAGATATGATGCTTTGAGAAAGGCTTTTTGACTCTTTCAGACATAGGCTATGCTTCACCTCTTTCTTTTTTTTTTTACAAATTAGTGCAGCCTAAATTCTTAAGAGCATGAATGCAATGAATTTACTGTTACTAAAATTATAACTATTGCTTTTAAATATAAATTATTTTTTTTGTTTCTTTTGTCATGGCAAAATTGTAGCTGTGTTGTATTATTAATGGAGATGTTTGCAACCTGTGGTTCTTAGGCCTGGAGCATATTTATGAGCTGACCAACACCCCCACCCAATTTGAGCTGCGTGTGGACCTGAAGCTGGGTTCCGAAAGCGCCTATGCCGTGTATGACAATTTCAGAATAGCTCCAGTCAAAGAGAAGTTTGCACTGACCGTAGGCAAATACAGAGGAACTGCTGGTAGGATCTCATTATGTGTGACATTTCAGATGTTCCAACCATTTAACTGTCCAGCATGTTTATACACGTATCCATTCATATGCAGACATGCAGTGCTAATACACACACGCACACGTGTGCAGTTGTGTACGTAGAATCCCATAAAGGCCCACTGGTTACTAAGGCACTGCATGCAACATATTTTGAAGCTTAGATCCTGGTGATATTAAGATATATAAAGAAGCATTTTTATTTAATTGTTTTAAAATCAAAAGCAGTTACAGATAAAACATAATTCAGTGGCTCCTCAGCTTACAAACAGATCTGGGACCAGACTGTTCATAACTCCAGTCACTGTTATCACTATGTCACAAACAACAAAGCCTTACTAATGCTGAAGTTGCTCAATTAATTTGTGGGTTTCAGTTCTGGGAAACTCTTGAATATACCGAAAATAAAAAGTGCAACACTTTTTACTTTAATATTTAGTTATTCTGCAGCAGCAATAATTTAAAAATAATGAAAGTTAGTTTAAAATGCCATAAAATTAAGCCAGGTTATTTCCACAGATTTGATACTGCATTTGGCCCTGATTGTCCTCTAAATCCAGAACAAGAACTGCTAACAATGTTGAACTTTACTACTTGGCAAGTAATAACATATTATGTTTGCTCTGCTACACGAAAAGGAAGAAAATATATGAATAAAATGTAAAAATATTCTATTAAAAATTATTTTAAAATTGCCTTCAACAGCCCATCTAGTCCATCCGTAATGTGACTGTTCATCACATGAGGAGGCACTGTATTCCTATCCATCATGCTGAAGCATGCAGTACCTGAGTACATGGAAGGTTTTTAAGTGTTAATGGCCTATATTCCTTGGGGTGGGTAAGAGTGCTGGAGATCTCTGTCCCTTCACTGTGCCTAGTACTCTGGTGCCCAGTGAAGAAACAGGAGGCTGTCAGCACGTTTGCTGATGGTGATGTCTGTTATTGTTTTCATCCTTTTCAGTTTGGGATACATGCAAAAACTGGGTAGCTGGGTAGCTGAGTAAACTGGCAAAGAATACATTAAAAAAATGTGAACATGTTAATGTCACATGTCTAATTTATTGCCAGGTGATGCACTGACTTACCACAACGGTAGACCATTCTCAACTGTAGACTTGGACAATGACATCTCACTGAATAACTGCGCTCTGACACACCGCGGGGCCTGGTGGTACAAAAACTGCCATCTTGCCAACCTGAATGGGAGCTATGGGGACAAACGACACAGTGTGGTATGGCATCTGATTTCCAGTGTTCTAACTTTTTTTTATGCATTCTTTATTATGCATTTTAATTGGCAATACAAATAACTATCCAGTTAGCAAAATCACATTACAATATCACATTGATATCACATCATGTAAATATAAGGGGCGCATCCTGCAAATCTGAGCAGCAGGTGGCAGCATAATATCCAAAATGGTTTCTGGTAGTAGGCGGCAAAGAGACAAGTGGCATCAGTGTGTTTTTGTAGATACTTTAATGTTACAGCAGCCTATAGATTTCATCTGCATTCCTTTTCTCCATGAGGGTTTGAACTGGGAGCCATGGAAGGGCCATCTCGTCTCCCTTGATGCTACAGAGATGAAGATCCGACCTGTTGGCTATGTGGGTGTTACCATGGGCAGGAAGAGGAGGTCGCTGGGAGGAAGAAACAAGAGTAGGAAGATGCAGCTGAAATAGAGCCCAGCTGGTGAACAGAGCAAAGGCAGGGAATTTAACATTCCTCACTTTGAAAGGAGAAGCCATTTCAAACCCATGTCCTGATAGCGTACTGTATACCTCTCTGCCATACAGTGCCAGTTGCATACTGCTTGCCCTTACTTCAAGGATGGTTTTGCATATCTTGTTTCTTTAATTAAAGGTACAATAACGTGTCAAGTTTGCTTAGAGTGAGACAGGAATGCAAGAACATTTTTAAATAAAAATTTCACGTATGTGGCCTCTGATTGCACATGCACGCCCCCATGCTTTAGTGGCCACATCAATATAGCAGACGGAACATGGCCTGTCAGATCCACTTAGTTCGCAGGCCTTCTGTTCCACATTTGCAATATTCCGAGTTTGTTCACGGAACCGATTGCCAGTTTAAATAATAAGCAGCATGGCATACTGCTGCCACAATGTCAGAAACAGCCCATGCCTACTGCCAAAGATCTGTTGTCCCTCACAAATTGTAGAATTTATTTTCATTAGAATTTTCTACAAATTGAAAAGAGTGTTTTTCTTAATATATGTGTTTTCTTAAGCAGTGCATTTAAAATGTTGTTTGAGGGTATTGTACTCTGTTTGCAACATCACATTTTTTTCCCTCCTGTTAAGAACTGACATCAGTTGTTTATCCATTAGAAGATCACGGTGAAAGATGTAAGTGCTTCTCCTAGACTGAATTGTGTCATTTATACTGTACACTTATAACTGGATGTTTGTCTAATCTAAAAGGACAAACCCAGTTTATTTTACATTTTCTTTTGTACTATATCTTCTTTGTAATTAATATGATCCAAAATGTTATACAGCACTAACTTCATACAGGCAGCAGGAAGAACATATCTTTTATATCAGAACTTTGCATCTTTTGTAAACCTCAACCTCAGCATCTTATGTGCCAAAAACAGTCTCTGAAGGCATTAGAACCTTCATGTCAAACCTTCTGCAAAATCTGTGACTTGCAGTTTGCAACATCACTCTGTTAGTTCGCACTCATATCTGTTGGTATTTTGAAAAGTCGCTGTGCTTTTTTTGCTACTTCCCAGACTGTTCCATGATATCATATTGTTCTTATAGGTTTCAGCTTGTGAAACTGTTGTGGTGTGGTTTTGTAATATATATCTTTTTCTCATTTCATTTTGTATTTCCCAAACACTAATACCAGAAGCATAGCCAAGTAATGGAGTAAAATCCTATTCCCCCATTCAAGGCCTTCCAAAAACCTGTAAATGACAAAGCATTGCAATATGGAAAAAAATTTGCTTCCAATTGTTTTTCCTTGAAGTAGGTTCGCAAAAATATGTGGCATCAACTGTGTATTTACACTCTTAATTTCATACTGTTTTCTGCTACTGTGGGAAACATTCTCACTGAGATGAACGTAGAATTTGGACTCGGTTTACATTTAGCCGAAGGGTTAATAATTGCTGAGCTAATTTGCTTTTATATTGCTGTTTCATTTGTTAATCCATGATACTGGGCTGCTGATCATTCAAAGCCGTAATTTAATCAACTGTGTGTCAACATGATTAATTACAGGTGCTAAATTAAAAATATACACCCTTCCAAAAAATATCATAAGTTATAAACTTTCAACCTGAGACACAGAAGATAAATGTGATCTGAACCCATAACTTTCAGTTTACATGGCAGCAGTCCTGTATGCTTCTTTTTGACACGAGAATAGATTCACTGAGAGGGTGAAACTCACCAATCTGATCTAATGACTCTAATAGACCTTATTACCCCACCCTGCTTGAAGTAACATTAAGTCTGTGGGTGGGAATTGCTAACAGAGCCCTAATGAGTTAGAGACATTTCATAGAAACCTAAACTCTTTCCCTTTAAAAGCAGTCATTGCAGTTCTGGAGCTTTCACACTTACTGGGTTCATATAAGGTTGAAATAAGGACTTCTGGGTAATCGGGAGAGTTTGCAAAATCTGAGTCATCTCCCACATGACTGATATAACTACTTTACTTTTATTGTTATCAAGCAGATCACAAATAATTGGGATTATGTTAGATCTTGTTTGGGTAAGAAAGGCGAGGACCTCTAATAAATGTTCGTGGAAAGAGCATGGAGAGCTTACAGTGTGGGTATCTTTCTCATATTGTTCTGATTAACCCCCTGGTGGAACACCTTTCAAGCTTCATTACCTTTGCAATTCTTGACAGCTCTTGTACTAAATCTATTTATGTACTGCATTTATAATGAAATGAATACATTTATCATTTAAACAATATGGATAGACAACCAGCCATGAAGGGTGGGTTGCTGTAACTGACAAGGAAACAGAAAAAGAGGGTGTCCTTGTGGAACGTGTATGACTGGCTGTTCTGCGTCTCCATTGGCTTGTTCCTGCAGAGCCAGAGAAGGAACCCCACAGTAGCGGATCATCATCACCGTCCCATGCCAGCTGTCTGTCACTGCAGCTCATCCATTACAGTGTGAGCTCTTGCATCAGTGCTGAGCCAGCAAAGTCAAGGCAGCTGCCGCCAATGGCAGTGTGAGACAAGTCATGAGGGTCAATGTGGTTTGGCCCAGAACATGTGGCTGAATTGGGGCCTGTAACATAGTGATAGCATAGTGGTTAGAGCTGCACTCATGTACCTGAAGGACTTTGTTTGAATCTCTCCTTCTGCTGTAGTACCCTTGAGCAAGATACTTACCCTAAATTGTTCAAGTAGAAAAAAGAAAAATACCCCGCTGTTTAAAGGTGTAGGTCACTGTGGATAACTTAGCTAAATGTATAAATATCTGTTTAAGATGGAGCGCTGAGATCCCACTTGAGTTTAAATTAATGTGTTTTTTCTTCCAAGTACTATGAAAGTCCATTGATATGACAGCCAACATCGTTATTTTCCCATTCAGTGAAGGCTGTACTTCAACTTTGTCTTTATTTCTAAAGGTTCACATACATTAAATTTAATAATAACAATTAAAAAGTTAGAAAAATACATTATTTGCTCTTTTTAAACATTTCAGAAGTACTATACATTTGCAGCTACAGTCAAGTTGACATTGACTAAAGGTTCTGTGAAAGACAGCATGGACAGAGCACTTGAGCTGGAGTGTTGTGGCTACACACAGTGAACAGTCGTTTTTTCATCAACGTAAAGGTTAGATAACTTTTTGCTGCCCTGTTGTTGGGGCACCTCCGGCCCCCTTCCCCCAGTGCTGGTGAAGGGACTTCCATGTACCATACCTTCTACCTAGTAATGAGAGGTTACAGCTTGCATACAGCTTCTTATTTAATGTAAGTGGCCTTTTGTTGAAGACTGTTCAGTTGCAACTGTACTAGGAAGAACCTGAAATGGCAAGTATGGCAGGTGTCACTAGTGGCTTTTGGAAATTCAACTTCTAAGGAAAACCAGGTGAAAGAGTGCCAACAGAGCAACGATGATAAAGATCAAAGTGATCTAGATGTTCTAGTTTAATCCACTAGTGTCCACCATCCATTATCAAAAATACAGTGAAAATTGTGTCATGTTGGTCACTGCGATTCTTCACACACCATTAATACTGAGGACAAATGGCAGCAGAGCGACTAGTGTGAAAAGCATCAAGCATTATGGCAAACTTTGCAATGCATATTTGGCTCAAGCCCAGACTGAATCTATTTCAGTCAGCTGTATACTCCTCCCACAAACCCACGGGGGCAACCAGTCAACCAACCTACACATGCTACACATCTGGCAACCCTTAGCTGCCTGGTCATCAGGTGTGGGGACAAGAGGGTCTAAAGATGATATAGCTGTGTCACGTGCTTTTTGTAAGCACTATCTCTTTCACACACACGCGCGCAATTACAACAATGCAGCACAGGTGCCATTACTTGAAACGGATGTGGTTCAGCTTTCTCATGCAGTGCTGACAACAAACGCAGTGTCATGGTGCTCCATTTCAGACACACATCTGTTATTCTCTTCACATTATGGTACAATAAATGCGACCAGGGATGTGGCATCTTATAGGTACCATGTGAAAAAAGGCAAAAAACATTCCTGAAATGCTAAATGCAGATATTTACAGAAGCCCGGTCTAGCTACACCATAGTCAATGCCATCCTGTCAGGGGTCATTGGTTCTGTTTTGACTGAGATCCAGAGGTCTTCACTGTTAGGGGCTTTCTTCTTCTTTTTCAATTTCTCAGACTTGGCACTCCTCGTTTTGGTGCCAGTGTTGGGGTCAGACTGGCAGCAGCAGGAACACTGGCCCTTGCGGCAGCAGCAGCAGTGGCAGCAGACAACCAGTGAAGTGATGAGGACCACCAGAGGCAGGGCCAGCAGCACCACCAGGCACACTGTGTTATAGATGCCCTGGTCATGCTTGGTGGAGACTGCGCTCCAGAGGTCACTGAAGAATTGCTCGACTACCTCACTCATGGTTCACAGCAAGTGTCTGTGCTATTCCTGGAAGTTGCTTGCAGACCAAACCTGTTCCCCTCGACCCCGAGTGTGACCGTGCTACTCAATGGATGGGAGGTACCCACGATTACTGAATATCAATCTGAACAAACAAACAGGATATTTTGTCCTTTAAGCAAATATTTGTGTAGGTCACTTGACCCAGGTTTTGCCTACTCAGTTTTTTTCAGTTTCAGGCCTTGACGTAAAAGTACACCCTATCATGCAGCATCTGATTGAGAAAAAGTGGGGCAGGAAACTCAGTGAGGGCCTTGAAGCTAGAAGAATCTCTGAACTCCAGCAAGTAAATTACAGTTCCTTCTTCCTTTCAGAAATTGCACAGTTTTGAACAACAAAGGCTTCTTTGCAGTTGCTTGTTTTTTTGAATACTCAGGATGGGCAGTTGTAATCCAGACCTCGGCAGGGCTGGACAAGACTGTGGAGCCAGTATCCTTGTTCACGCTTGACTCCCTGGAGGCTTTATCTTTTGGTGAGTCTCACAGATCTATTTCAATCTGTTGTCCTTAGATCCTGGGAAAACTCTGAAACAAATTCAGAACTTCTGTGGAGAAGAAAGGAGGGAGAAAGTAAGAGAGAGAGAAAAATTTTAAATCTATGACACCGCAACTCACAAAGGTGGCTGATTTGATAAACTTCTTTAATGGTGGAACAGGTAACTTGACTTCATAGGTTTTGGAGCCCAGATGGAAGAGAGATTTGAACAGCTGGACTGATTTGATCTACAGCAAGACCATTAAAACTACTGCATTGATCCATGATGTCAACAGACAAAAGCCCTTATAAAGACACTCATAGGAATTAAGTTCATTTCTGACTAATTCAATTACTGAAAGGTGATTGGGGCAAGATGCTTAAAAATAAAAACCTCATAAAACACATTAGAATATGTGAATTATGGAAGGCCAAGATATGGCTTTATCTCATTGTTTCTGCTGTTAAATTTTAGTAAGTTTTCTGCAAAGGGTGGGATGTCAGATAGCTAAGAAATACTTCAAATGATCTGTTTAACCCACACTGAAATGGTTCTGCTCTTGTATGAAACATTTCCTGTTTGATATTCAAACACAGGAAACTAGAATCACCTGCTACTGGAGACAAAACCTTGCAGCTGCCAAGAATTCAAAAGAACATCAGTCAGAAAACAAAAGCAAAATATTTTCGTTTTTAAAAAAAACCTGCAAGATTTGCCCATATTGCTCATGTTTTAAATCTGGCAACTATTTACTATTGTTTTTTTCCCCATATATGTCCATACTTTTAAGTTTATGTTATACTGATGTACCAAGAATTGCTGGTTTTAGTGATGCTCATATAAGGTAAAAGGAAATATTGAGCCATGGAAATGTGGAGCTTCTCTTGAAACACATTTTCGACCGAGACACACGCAGAAAGCAGAATTCAAGAGCGTTTCAAATAAATGCACCACTGTCACACATCAAGATAAATAGTAAATAGATACAAAATATTTGCCTCCAAACACGTACCTATGAAGGGGAAATGGAAGGGAGGCACGTACAGCCAATTAGGTGAAAATGCGTGGGAAGCCTGAAAAGCTGTGTGATTTAAATTGCTAAAAAGGCTAGTCTTACCCCTGAGGTAAAAAAAAAAAAAAACATCTTTAGCACACCACTTGAGGCATACAGTCGCGTAAAGTGACTTGAAAAGTGCTAACACAAGCTTTAAGAACAGATTTTGGCTGTCAGGCTCTCCTCAACATGCTTTCCACCAAGACCCAGCTTGTTTGAGAAAATGGTTTCTGCACAGAACATGTTTATGTTTCTGCCCGCTGGAGTGGAGGTTAAAAGCATGTTGCCTGCTGCTTCCTGCCCTGGGTTCAGCAGCCCAGCTCCCCACATTACATTGTGACAACGTTCCTTAAGGGTTGTGATGAAGTTGCTTGCAATTTTAATGTAATGTTCCCAGAAGGTGCATTTAGGTTACTTCTGGGACCTCACAGCCCACAGAGTCTTTTGATTTCGCATGGGCACTGAATTATGATTATATCACAACATCATGAAGCGTTAGAGGATACACCCTGTTCTGAGAACAGAAGGCGGCCCAAAAACAGACTGATGACTGATACAAATTAAGGTATGATTTCTTTGCTTATTAAATAAGTGAATACAGTGTGTAGGCCCATTATCCCAGTGAGCACAAGACAGCTTTTGGACCTGACACTGGTAGGGAAGCAGTGGATTAATTTTGGAGGCTTTTCACAAACACTTAGTTTCATGTCTGAGCTGCTGGAGTTTGGGTTTAAAGGAGTCATTCAAGGTTATATTTAACTCTGGAAAGTCATCCATGCAAATTTTACTTTTTAGATAACTATCAAATTACAACCAAATGACCATAACTAATAATTCTTTATCTGCCAGTATTTATCTGTAAAATGGTTTGTTTCACAGTGAGTAATTTTCCATTGTTCCCACACACTATTGTGAAAGAAATACTGCAAAAAAGTGGTGACAAACCTTTCTGGTTAAACATTTCTGGGTCCTTCTGCTCAGGGTTTCCTATTTAAATTGATTTAAGAGCTGATGAAATCTAAACAATGTGGGGTGTTTAATGGCTCAAGGTTGATGTCACCTTGGTCTATTTATTTGTTCATAATTTTTTTAAAGATCACAGTCTGTGGTTAAAATAACCTGGAGCAAAAGAAAACATTTAAAGTAAAATTTACTGAGCAAAAGTTGGTCAAGTTTAATTTATTTTTTATTCTGTATTAGGAATTTAATTTTGTATAATGCGACATTTTAATTCAACTGCTCATTCAAATTTTCAAATGGATTTGTTTCAGCATTTTTGAAAAGATGATAATAATCAGTAGGATTTTGACAGCGCTCAATTGCATCTTTTAAGGTAAAAAACATTAACATAAAAAATTTAAATGTTCTTTTTACAGTAGTCATAAAGTAACCAACCTCACAAAAAAAGGAACAAGCTGGTTTCTGAGCTTTTCAAAGGAGCTTTCATAAGGCTACCCAAGTTGAAGTGAGCATGGAAACTGTGAACCAGACTAGAGAAGGTCACTTATTTCTCAAGTTCTTGTTCATTTCCTTTTTTTTAACTGTGTGAAAACCGTGAAGCAATACATGTTCAGTTGCCAAAATCTCCTGAAAAAATAGCTTTTTTTGTTCCAGTACAATCTGCTTGCAACCTGAGTTCACTGCTGTAGTCCAATGCTATTTTTGTGGTCCCCTTGCAGGCCTTGGGACAACTATTTGACTGTACTTGACTGGACACACACACACACACACACACACACACACACACACACACACACACACACACACATCCCCCTGTCTTCGGGTGGTAGATCCTGCCTGTGGGCATCACTTTAGCCACTGAACAGATTAGTTGACCTTTAGTTAAAAGAGACTCACTTTAATGGTAGAATTATGAAGTGAGTTACTTACACTTTTCCTTTCATATTGTTATCCACAAAAATGAAGCGGCCTCCCCTGAAGAAGTCCCTCTATGGCGTCTTAACAGGAAGAAAGATACTCCATATTACTGTGTGACAGGTTGCAATAGTACTGTAGGACTGCTTCTTCCTGCTCCCCCAGGTCGGACACAATCTCTTCCTCTAGACCTTGAGCTCCCTTTGCTGCCTGTTCTGCTTCACCTGAGCTGTGCGTGAGCCATGCTGCCCCACCCCCCCCACCCTGTTTTGCTCTCACACCCCTTCCCTCACTTCAGTGTGCCTTGATCATGCCCTGCCTGCCGTAAGAAAGAGCCCTCTGTGTGTGCGCTCTCTGCCTTGCCTGGCACGTCACATACTTATGGTTAGTTTATACACACAGCCTTCAGTGATGTCACATGGCGGTGTTTCCTGTAGGGCCACATCACCAGGGAGGGAGGAGAGCAAGAGAGAGAGGGGGAAAGGAGCACACACAAATACGCAGTCACTCACCCACACACACACAGTTATTGTTACTAATCAACACACAGTCGTGTTGGTCTGGAGGCTTATTATTATTATTATTATTATTATTATTATTATTATGATGGTTGTTGTTGTTGTTGTTGTTCTACTGCTACAAAATAGTCTTATCTTTTAAATTCTAAAGCTGTTGCTTTTAACCATATGCACAAGTGTATAAAATGTTTTTCTCATTGCAGTAAAGCACAGTAAAATTTAAATAGAGTGATGGAGAAATGAGGAGAGTGAGAAAGAATACAGGTAACAAAAACACAAGAAAACCAAGAAACAAAGAAAGGTGAGGTGAGAATGTGAGGCTACTCAGAGCTTTCCCTGTGCTCCATGACACCATGTGTGTTGTTAAATCTCTGCTGGAACAAACTGTGAATATTTCTGAATATAGAGTAAATATTAAACAAATAAAATTTTTTTTTTTAAAATTACCTGCCTGCATAGAATTTACTCATTAACAATAAACACACACAAAAAACAAACAGTAATGGCAAATTTGTGAAAATACAGCCATGTCATGGAAAAGTGAAACGAACTTTTGCCCTCTGATCAATGTGTTAACAAACATGCCTATCAGACTTTCCTGACTCTTGTCCTTTGGCGTCGATGCTGTCCCTATTGAGCACCTGTCCACTATTGATTAAAGTCATATTGTACAAAAGCCATCCATTAGTAATGTGTAAATATTTCTATTTAGTTGCACATTAATTGCCATTTTTTAAAAACACAAATAAAGTGGCTCTTCCAACAACGACTTTTTCACATATTTTGCTTCATACTGACATTAGCAATAATGGAATTTTTGTTCTAGTGGGCTGTGTAGTACTGAAACATGCAATTATAGAAACAGTTTGACACAGAAATGGAAGTTTTGTCCGTTAGCGTAGTCCCCAATGTCAAGTGCTCATCTGTGACATTCCATCCAAGTGTTGTTTGCTGTTTACAATAACTGCTGGAAAATATAAACACACATTTCATTCTTCAGCCCAAAAAACATCACACTTAAAACATTAGTAAAAAGACTAGACTGAAATAATGAAGATTACTCTAAACCCACCATAACCCCATCCCCCTTTTAAGTTTACGTACAAATGAAGGCTGTAAAAGTAATGAGCAATGGCAGATATGGGTCACAGCCTATTTTGAGTGAATGTGGAGTGAGAAAACCTCCTGGAGTGGCTGCCTTCAACCCAACAATACGAGACAGGTCCGAGACACACCTGGTCATGGATCAGCAGCACATCTGCTCTACTGAGAGTAAGATGAGGATGGACATAAAGAACTGGTGTGTACGGGGACTTTTCTCCAGCTATTCACAATGTTACTGCCATGTCACAGGTGAAATCTGTAAAGGGATCTCCTTTCACAGGTGACTTTGGGATTTGCTGCCTGGCAGCACATAAATGTCTCAAGTATTTTTTATGTTTCATATATTGATGCTAATTACAAAGAACTTATTTCATTTTTTGAAAAGATAGTAAATTGTAAAATGCTGCATTGCAATAACAGGTTTTTTCTTCTTGCAGCTTCAGGTAAAAGCATTAGGTTACAAAAGAGGACACATTACTGATGCCCTTGTCTGTAACTAACTATCAGGCCAAAAAGATAAAATTATCATGGCTGGTGGGTCCCACCCCACTATTCTTGAAGCTGAGCAGATGTAAAGAGAAGTGAAAAGACTGCATCTTGTAAGAGTTTTGGGTGGGGCGTGGGACCATGCTACAAAGCAGGTGAAACAAAAAGAGCTGCTGGGTTTCTTGATCATTAGAGCAGAGTGACACCCCCGGTAGTTGGGTGGGGGGTGGAATCCTAAGGGTATAGAAGCATGTTCCTGCTGTGAGAATAGTGACTGCACATGAAATGGTGCAGACACCAGCCCTTGAAGCTTCAAACAGGGGTCTGCCTCTTTCTCTCTCTCTCACACTCATACACAGACACACTCACACACAATGGACAATTACAGATTCCTGAGTTAACCTGAAATATGTATCTTTGGCAGGAAATCAGAGCAGCTGGAGAAAACCAATGAAAACATGTAGCATTGGACACAAATGTTGCCCTACATCCTTTTGAGCAGCACTGCTCTACCTGTTCTTTTCATAAGCTTCTTCTATCCTCTCTTCCCAAGGCAGTGTGAACTTCAACAAGATGACTTGCTTAGAGGCCTCGAACAAAAGCACAGAATATAACAAATTCTGCATCTTAAAATGCTGGAGATTCCTGTTCATATATATTCATAGAAAGAAACTGAAAAAAAGCATTAAAAATACATCAAATATTTTATATTTTATATTTTGTGTCTTTTGGTAAAATGACTGGTAATTCCGCTGGCTTTCATTTCAGGGTATTGTCCTACAAAACATTTACTCAGCACTTGTGTTGGAGTTTTTTGGCCTCCAGTTATAAATCTCAGATCCTTTTCAAAATACGCTTACTTGTCAAAGCTTCTCAAGAGAGGATCTATAAATCTGAAAGTGTATGAAAGAAAACAATGTTGTACACTTTTAATGCTGTATGTTTTCTGAGACAGTAATGACACCTTGTCCACTTGAAATATCCCTGCATGATTTATACTGACCTTCATTGTCTTGTCCACTGAGCCCTTCAAATGCTTTCAAAATTTTGACAGTTTGGTTTTATACGGCTTCTTCACACTGCTTGTTAGCGCAACTTCACACAGTCTGTTATTACACCTCTGGTAAAATATTTGCAAACCTTCAATTTTACAAGTGTGTGCACAAAATGAAAAAAAATATCCAAAGAGAGGTTAAAGTTAGGTTAAAGTTTCCTTTAATTGCATGTATGGCTCAGACAGCTGAACAGCTGAACAGCTGAACCCAGTTGGTTCTGACTGCATTGCCACTCTTGAACTTTTCAACAGTGATCTCAGTTATGTGGACAAAATCCAAATCCGTGCCAAGTCACCAGCAATCCATGATGGACATAATTGTTATATTTTATGCTCTTTTAACTGTATCAGTTATGTAGATTAAGAAGTTTTTTTCAGTAGTTAAGATTGTTAAGATTGTGACACCACAATAGTGGCTTTAGGGAAATGTTTGATTGCCAGATATGGCTTGGAGCCCTGCTGGAGGGCTCATACCTGGTTTAGGGCAAGGTTGTTGTGCCCCCCCATTGGGGAATCTTTGACAGAAGACAGAAGGTGATGGATGGTAGTGAAATGTTGTGAGCAGCATACATAGCACTGCTGAAGTGTATGGGAATTTAAATGCTTTATTTATGATGGACAGGTTGCTACTTAGAGTACGGGGGTCTCTTATTCCCTCAGGGACCCCTTTTTAAAACCTCCATTTGCTCATGGTCTGCTTTTCAGTGTTTGTTGAGATCATATACACACTAGATTTGCAAACATTATAAGAGCTAATAGTAAAAAAATTGGTCCCAGAAAACCACAGTCGATGTTGTCTCATCACTGACTGTATTTATTTATTATTTATTTATATTTATCCTTACTGCATAAGTAATTTTGAACATTTCAGTTACACACTTGTTACATAGGACTGGAACTCTCTAGGACTGAATCAAGGTGTCATAGTCTACCAGATTTAAAATTAATAAGCTTAGAGAAGATGACTCAAATTGGCAGATCTGCAGTGATATTTAACACACCTTCAGGTCTGTTTACATTTTACCTCCAACAGTTGTGAATCTCCATATTTAACAGGAGAGAATGTCATAGTAACCAGTGACAAAAACACAATAATATTTCTTTAGGGAGAACTCAAACAGGGGGGAAATGCCAAGATGACAGCTATATACCACAGCTGTGCACCAACTGCACAGCCATACAGGAAATTGGTCCCACTTCCACAGCAGCAAAGGCTACTAATAAGCCCGAGTTGTAAGGCTGTAAGCATCCCACTTTACCCTTACATTACACTTATTCATTCAGTACACTTTTCTTCAAGGCAATGCACAATTCAGAGTAGACAAAGATGCTGCTTATTTCACAAAAGGCAATTGTTGGAGTATAGTTGGTCATCAAACTGTGTATATTATATGGCACAGAATTGCCTATATGCTGCCTATTGAATTGAGTTAATAGGACATGTGAAGGTATCACATGTACTTTTTATAATAACTATGCCATAAAAGTCCAGTGGCTTCTGCTATTGAGACCTTTTGTTCTTTAACCTCAGTTTCTCTAATAAAATGCTATGTTGTATGAATTGATAACATTGTAAGGCACTTTAGATAAAAGCATTGGTTAAAGCAACAACAACAATAATGGCCTGGGGTCCACACATTTCAGTGATGAAGCCACTGATGTGGCAGCGTTTAGCACCATATGTCTGTGAAAAGTGAATTGGGAGCGAACATGGGGAATTTCACTGCAATATTTAGCTTGGCAAGAGGCTGACGAGTTGCCAGAAATAGACTCCGCTGTTGCTAGCCAGCACAAAAGCAAACGGAGCAATGAGTCAACCGTATAAAATGTTACAGCCTGGTGCTACAAAAAGGGGGGGGGGCTTTCTGCCAGTCAGGGATTAATACCTCTTATGGTAGCGTAATTTCCTTAGACTCAGAGATCATGTTGTGCTCCTCAAAATAATCAACAGTCAAAAAAGACAGGCTTACCTTTTTTGAAAGCAACATTTTTTTGTTTATTTTAAAGGAACTATGATATATTCACATCTCGCGGATACTGGGTGGCATATATTTCGAAAAAGATGATGAACCTGTGATTTGAAACTGTGGTGGAGCTCACACCTGATTCTGAGGACACAACTAAACTGTCCTCTTTCCTCAGACTCACCTGTATGTTGTAAGGAAGTAAACCAGCATAGGAAAGGTTTGCTGCTGTTCCATGCTCTCCTTGGCTTTAAGATCTTTCAATAGAAAATATATCATATCATCCCAAAAATGGTGACACAAAGGGTTTAATGGATGTAACTGAAGGACTATTTTATTGTTTTGGGATCTCTTGTTTGTTTTCCTCTCCTAAGTTGCAGGTAGAGTAACCTTATTATGCCAATATACTTCCTTTTGTTATTAAATGTATAGCTAATCGCTTTCTGTTATATCTGTTGTTTTATTGCAATCTTTCCTCAGCGATCCGGGTCACTGTGTGAGAAGCGCTCTATAACAATAAATTGATCTGAATTGAATTGAGCTGAAGCTGAACTTGAACACGGAACACGTTAAACTGTGTGGACGCAACGCAGACGTTAAACATTGGGGAAAAAATGTACAACTGGCAAAAGTGAGGTTATAACTGTGATATGTGACCTGGAAGAGAAATACACTCTGTGAATGATATCTAGCAGTTAAGGCTGCTCTGTTGGCAAAACACTGCGCTGTTTCCGCTGGCTGCTGAAACCAGTCAGGCAGTCACTAGGAGTGTTAAGGGAACACTTCCTCCTTCTGTAAATTAGTGCATTGTTTCTTTTGTCTTCTGTTCAGCTATTGGGAGGACATTGGTCAGAATGTGTGGACTCATGCACTTGCACACAAACACACACTCACGCAAGCTGTAGGCAGCCCCAGATCCCCTTTTCAAGGTCTGAAAAAGAAAAAAACCCTTCCCTGAAAGTTCCTCCATCTCAAACAAATTTCGTGTAATATATTTAGATCACCATTTCAGTGCAGAACATAAATCTATTTTCAAATAGGCTACCTACACAACCTAATTTCAGTTTATTTGAACGACTCGTCTCATTCTGGGTGCATTTTTTTCAGCACTAAGTACTGCAAAGGGGAAAAAAACTAATTAGTTGGTATATGCATCCTTAAAATGTGACATATTTTTTCACAGCTATTAATTTCTCATCAGAGATGCTTAGCTAATCTCATATCTGTCCTGAATAATTCATAGTTTTTCATACATTCATAATTTAAGCCACAGCCGTTCATCTGTTCATCTGACACTGACAGAAAGTTCATTATACATAAACTTTATGAGAAACGTTAATTTCAATGAAGGTCTTTTAACGTGGGAGTGAGCTTGGTAGCTGTGCTGTCTTATTAACATTTAAAGTGAGTCATTCTGAAAAGTGGTGACTTAGTTTTTTTTTTTATAGTGACAAAAATAAAAAGAGTCACTGGTGAGGGTGTTTGATGTTACATGCCAGGTTTTCACCTTTCAAACAACCATATCACCATTGTACATAGATGAGAACATGACTCCCTGAAGAATAGTCAACCATGAATGGTAACCTACCAAAAGTATCAGAGAACTTATTGCTTTCTAAATGAATGGTTCTTTATTCCCAAAGTCTCATGTACTGGGTGAGGAATAAATTTCTTTCCATTAGCGTTGTATCATATCACACCTTTATTATTTGTACTCGGCAGCAATGTGTTATGGCAGTAATAGCACTGAGTAATAGCATGAGTCAAACATAGCAGAAATTTTTCAGTTTACACAAATATCTTAAAAAATACGTTTTCTATAGGCTGATAAAGGTGTGTGTGTGTGTGTGTGTGTGTGTGTGTGTGTTTAGCGACAGGTAGCTTGTTTAACGGTAGCACAAAATCTCTATCAGATTCCTCTTCCCAATAATATCCACTGACTGGTTTTTAATGAAGGAAAAGTTTAAGGTTTTCAGCTGATGAAGCAGTTAAGATAAAATTTTTCAAATTCAGCATGAGGAGCAGAGATTAACACATTGACCGGTATGATTTTTTTTTTACTTAAGCTAATCATATCATATAAACTTTGCTCCAGTAAAAGATTTATATATTATGCCCATTGGGAAGCATGTGCTGTTGTAGTTGCTCTTGGAGAACTCAGATCCAGATTCTTCTTCCCTCTGTAATACCACCAAGAAAGGCATTTATCCAGAATTACCACAAACAAAATTACCCAGTTGTGTTAATGGGAAAATCACTGTAAGTAGCTTAACACTCTAAGTCATTTTACAGATTGGCATCAGATAAATATATGGATTTAACATTTAGTTTATCTGTATGAGACTGCAGTTAAATTTTTTGCCTGCATGTCTTAAAGCTATGATTAGAAAGATTATGTTTTTGGTATTACCACCCTTGGTCAACAGATTAACCAAGAGATAAGCATTTTTTAGCCCAGAGGTCCTCAGTCCTCATAATGTCATTTTCTTCTCTCTCTTTGTCCCAGCTGTGCTGTAAATGAATTTATCACTATGAGCTGTTAATTGCATTAAAATAAGTTAAATGTTTCAGCTGTGGAAAACCTGAGATATTTTCAGTCTGAGATATTTTCAATCTGTTTTAAGTGAAACAGAAACAGATTTAAGCAAATCCATTAGAGAGATGACATTCTTCCTTTTTGATTACTTTTTAAGTTTTTTAAATAGAACAAGTTAGTGTTTAACGTAATTATTGTACTTTAAAGTTTTATTATTTTAAAATTGTATATAATTAATGAAAGAATGAACAAAGGCAAAGACATTCGTTCTGTTCACTGATTAATGGAAATTGCAGCCAGTGGGTTTTTTCTTTTGCATTTTTATAACACGTAGAAGACACCATTTGCTCACTGCAAGAAATTGAATATCTCTCGAATAGGCCATGGACTTACAAATTGCATTGTTTTCAAAAATAATATGCGTGATGAGATTTTTGTCAATCAGCAGCTCCATCAAAGTTGATTAACTGAAAGGGAAGTTAAAAAACACTGACCTTTCAGGTAAACATTGGTCCGTGTAAAGAAAATAATTTCATGTACAAGACTAGATAAGCTGTTTTGTCAGTCATCCCTGGTGTTCTTCCCACAGTTACCTTTTTAATGATCAATTTTCAAAGCAATGCATGAACCTGCTATTTATAACAGATACAAAAGGATTGTGGGAATTGTTATTTTACATTCCCTGCCGCACTCCTGCCAGTCCATATTCCCTGGCTGAACATACTGGGTTCCACACATCCGGTAAGTGTGTGATGACAGCTATTAACTGGACGTGAGGCAGACGGTTCTTGTAACCGCATCAAATGAAGAGAGGCACTTACATAGATGGTTGTTCTGAGTTTTGAAAACCATTCAGATTAAACTGAAAAATGAAAGTTGGAGTGACATTTCTTGGACTGTTAACAGTCAAACTCATCATTCATACAGGTACTGTTTTCAATTACAAATTACAAATAACAAATAAATCAATGAAAAAAAAACAAATATAATTATGGTCAAGTCCTTTACACAAGCTCGCTATATTAGGGTCCTAACAGGGGTCCTTCAGTCAGGGCAAGTTAACTCAAATGAGTACTGATTAGTATTTTTTACCATCTTGTTACCTGCAGCTCCCATGAGGCCTCGAGAGCTATATTTTTGGTGTACAGCTTGACAAAGACACAAGCAGCACATACCAGAGAGCACCTTCATGGATATGTTACAGGTTATGTTGATATGGAGCAATAGAAGCACAGTGGTGGAGTTCAGCAAACTGCTCCAAAGGGTAGCTGCATGTATAGCACCATCTGTACCTGGGACTGCAGCTCCAGCACACCTCAGCTTTAAACAGTAGACAGAATTCATACTCAAAGAGAATGAGCCTTAAAGACCTTAAAAGCAGTTACCCAAAGGCATAGTGATGGGTCTAAATTGTTAATAAAGTGTGATCTATTTATCTGATAAATGATTCACTGGCTGAATAAATATTTATTAATATTTCTTGACTTCTCTATATCTATAAAACTCAAATTCTGTTTTTCTGTTTGCTCTTTACGTCTATGTCTTTATGACAAGGCTTGAAAAAGCACGAGCGGTGATGTAATATGGGCAGTATACGTAACGACATGCGCACACACACACACACACACACACACATTTTTTCACAGATGAACACAGGTCCCTCATACGCTCTACAAACACACTGATGTTCTTTCTCACTCAAACACACACAAATTGGACAATAATAAAGCTTGGTTATATATAGTTTGTTATTCCTGTCTGCGTGTCAGTGGACACAGTCTTAACACCTCATAAAAAGGTGCTAAATTTAACAAGTTTAAACTGAATAAAGTTTGGTGATATATAATATTATTACTGTGTGCACATCACTACTGTCTGCATGTATATTGCTGTCAATGCCATCTACACATTTGACCACAGTTTGAGCCAGTAGCTGTTATGTGAGCAAATGAAAATGTAAAAAGAAATAATACAATACATATACAGTGCTGCACACGTTAGTGATCTAATGGTAGTAAAGTCTGTTGATATATAGTAGGTTTTATTCCCTTTTCCCTTAACTATGACTGGTATTCTTCACTCTCTGTGGCACCTGCCTGTTCAACAGCACAAACAATACTTACGTACTAAATAGAACCACTTACAGTTTGGTGGTTAAATGATGTGTTATTATTTTTTATCTTTCCACTGCTACACCTTTTGACCCCGGCACCACAGGGTACCTCAGCTAGCAACTTCTATAACTGTATGTCTGCTACATGTAATGGTAGTTATATATGGTATCTGAATGTCCCGGCACTAGTATATTATTTGTATTAGTAATTTTTTGCCAAATTACTGCATAGGATTTATGTCAGATTATTGCAGCATTTAAAAATACCCTTAATACAACAATCTACATTGCAACTTCTTATATAGGGATTACTGAAACTCATTGAACTAGAGTCAAAGTACTGTTATTCCCCTAAATGAGAAAGATAGTTGGCTGATTTAATCTAGCCTAGTTTAAATTACATAGACGTTAATGTTTGCCAGTAGCATGAGGAAAGGGCAGGGAAACAAAAGAAGTGGGTATAAAAACAGGTGTCACTTAAGTGAGCACATGCTGGCAGGGGGTTAAGAGGCAGCCGTCCTGAGAGATCTGATAATTACTGGTCTGAAGAGCTGTCACTTCCCCTCTGCACAAGAGTGAGCAAAGCATCCAAACAACTGTCAAGCAGCAAGACAGGTGACACCCAGGGACCATAACAGTTCAGCACTAATCGCTATGAAACTTCTTCTTTACATTTTTCCACAGCTGATAAAATTAGTTTTTTCACATTAGGTTTTCTAGGTTATAGATTATGATCAGCTGTTAACATACAGTTAGGCAGCAGAATTACCACCAATGCTTGTGGATGAACTGAGGGTTGGTAACTCAGAAGTAATTGACATAGAAATAGCTAAGGGGACGTTCTGTTAAATTTCACAATGTAAAAATACAGTACAAAGAAAGACCAAAATCATTTGGGGCTATATGTGGTGGATTAGGGCACTAAGAGCAGAAAAAAACTCTCACAGTTTTGAGAACATGAGTCATTCTTCTACTCAGCAACATTCAAAACAAACAGCAGCACTGCAAAAATGGTCACTCACTGACATCAGAGTGAAACTTTTTTTTTGCAAATCCTGCTGACATTTCTGCACACAGAGCATATATGACATTTTCCTTTTGATCTGTAGGACATTGGTACCAGGATATTAAGTAACAGCTCTAGTAATATGTAACTAGACTGGTTGAGATATATTTATTTAAAATAGGTCATAATATGCATAACACAGCATCACATGAACCTTCTTTATAGTCACTTATCACGGGGGGTATTGTTGCCCAATGGATATTAACTTCAGTTTCATAATTACACAAAACTATTGTGTGACATTACTTTATATAAAAAAGAAATGATGGCCTGTTCACTGCTTTTTAAAGTAATAGCAACTAATTCTCTTTTGTGAAGGTGCCATTCCCTGCGACATCTGACCATTGAGCACATTCAGTGGGTTCTCAATCTGCACCATGATCTAGCACCGGATGATGTGTAAAGAAAATGGTTTAATAAATGAAACTTACCTATGTTCTTTGCAAGAATCTCTGCTTTACCACACCTTCTTGAAGAGGGGATATTCCAACAATGTGTGTAGGAGAGCAGAAGCCTTGCTTCTAATCTGTAAGCTGGGGCCTGCAGCTAAGTGCAATGTGTTTACTCCTCTCCATGAGCTTTCTTCTGCGGGACCTCAGTGCTGATCTGTCAGGTCAGCCAGACGGAGGATATCAGAGACCAGGCCTTCAGTTCACCACCCTGCCCTCAAACAGCAGTCTGTAGGGCCAAGGAGTGATTGGCTGGGAGTGACAGCACTGGGTGGGACTAGAGAAGCTCAAGGCTGGCCGGCCTACTTGCCCTTCCCTCATTCTCTCCCTCCCAGCCGTGATCACTTGAATTAGGACAGGCACCACACACAGCCATTACTTGTTAGACTAGACTTGTTATAAATACTCGGGTTGTTGGTTTAGGCTCTTGCTCAAGGCAGAATATGCGAAGACACGCAAAGATTAGTCAGGTTTAATTTGAACACCTCACACCCACCTTTGAGTTCTCCTCGCCTGCGCAACAGCAGCTGGGCCAAACTGTTTGCTTGTTGAGTTTGCTATGGCAGAGGGATGTGTCATTTCCTTTCAGCTGTACATTCTTACCTCTGGCATGTTTTCAAGCATCTGCAATTACGGAAATGGCTCTTGTTTATACCTGTCATGCAGAGTGCAGCTGCTTTTGTCCCATTTTGAATTCCAGTACCCATGCACTGTGTTATCTTAGTGTCCGGCACTTGACTAAGGAGCACTCAGATGATAGCAAAAAACTCAAAACAATTTAAAAAACATGACTCTATTCTCAAGCTTGAAAAATCTCTATTCGGGCTATGTTAAACTGTCTTTTCTTCTGCTATTTTAACAGATGCAGGTAGCTGGGTAATAATTCTCTGGAGCTTGGATTCTGTGTGAACACAGCAGCAATGTGATATCATCAGTACTTCCACTATATATTACTGTGGAAATCTCTGTTTTGTATTTTAACAACTGAAAAGCTGACCTGGAAGCTTTCAATATTTTATTGTTATTAACTTTTGTTTTGCTCACTCCTTTTTTCAAGGAGACACAGTGCTGGACCAGCCACATTACGTTGTCTGAACCTGTTCATACAGCAAGGGACTATTACTGTCTCAATTCAAGGTGAGCCACATCCAAAGCATGAGAAGCACCATCAGATTAACCATTATACTACCAGGTGCCTTCATTTTACACTGTAAGTATTCTGCGTATTAAACACATGACAATATTTTTCTGAAACTATAATGGCTAAATTTGTTTTGAAACTATTATAAGTTAGAGAACAATTTGAAAGAACCAAACTCATGTCCACAGACTGTCACCTTCAAGTACCTCTATAAGATTTGGATACTGAAGTGTTTAAAATGTATGTATTTACACGCTTGATAAAGAAAGAAAAAAACTAGTAGAACTAATGTTATGCTATCAAGCGTTACCCATGAACAATCTTAGAGGAGAACAGGCTGAGCCCAGGGGAAATGAGCAGGTGTTTGTGTTGCAACTGACCATATATTCAGTGATGGGTGACCACCTCATCTGCTGCTCTCCCATTGTCACACGCTCCTCCAGTGAACACCCACAATGCACCTGGGCTTGCTATAGTGCAGCACTGAGGGCATGTAGCCCTAGGACTGCTTTGAAGGCATTCAACTAAGTGGCTTACGAGTCAGAACAGAAAAAGAAAGAGAGAAAATTCACATATTTAAAAAATAAAAAGCAACTATAAGCAAACCTGAAGCATTTTTTATGGTTCACATTCGTTCACGTTCACCTGTTTTACTTTGTTCCAATCAATACAAGCTACCAGGTCTTCAGTATGTCTGATTTGAGTAATTTTTCACTAGCCTTTCTAGAACTTTCACAATAATTTAAAGGCTGATGCAGTAGTCTTGACATGTGAGTATTAAAGAACTGTATTTTTGTGTAAGTTTCATGGTGAAGAGTTTCATTCTCACATTGTCTTATTTTGTACACATATACTTATCAAATAATATTCCCAGGCCTCTGCTTAGTATGGAATCAACCTGCTAGTATGTAATAAAATGATCAAACACAAAACATCTTGATTGGTCAAGTTGAATATTTTATTAATATGTAGAAAATTTATTAAAAAAGGGACTATACATGTGTTAATTTAAGCTACAACTCATCTAATTGGACAGGTAACAGTGACAGCAAAGACCATTTAAGAGAATCCTCACACCCAGTGTTAGTTCATGCCTCCATTCAGTGGCAACCATAGCAGCTGAGAAACCGCTGGAAATCCCCAGAGCCATAGAGGAAGAATGCACTCCTCTCCACTTCCTTGCACAGCAGCTCTAGCTTTGCTACTCTGCTTCCTTCAAGTTGCACAGAAGACTAGTTTAAAGCATGGATGCACATATATAAGTAGAAAGAAAAAGTCCAGAATAAAAGCCGAGAAAAAGCTGGCCAACGTCATGTGGTACTGTTGATGCTGTGCCAATAATACTGTAGTATTTTAATTTCTGTGCAAACTGCTGTGCTGCTATATATTCCTCCCTCAAAAATTCTGTAAATATCTATGAACCTGAAAAAAGATTTAATGCAAAGTTAAACACCTATAGAGCAAACTGGAAATGATATGAACAGCAGTGCATTCAGCAATATTTTAATAGAACTGCTGGACCACACTTACCTTCTCAGGTTCTCAGGATGTAATCATTTGTTTGAGTCATTCCAACTAATGTAGTAGCTGCTGGTTAAAGGCTGGTTCATAATATTAAAGTAGGGCAAAAAATACTGCTAAATTGCACACCTCCATCATGCAACAAGCTATAACTAATGTGTTTGTGGTTTTTTTGCACCAGTGTGAAGCTCTGAGATTATTAACAGTGTTTTACACAAAGTAATCATTTGACTTTAGAATTAAGTGTTAGTCAATGCAGCCAGGTTTGCAGAGAAAAGTAACAGCTATTATCTATTAACCGGCATTTCTTTTTTCTTTTTTTTGTACAAAATGCTCAGCATCAGTGACATGCTGCTAAAGACATCTATTCAGTCTTTCAAGTCCTGATAGAATGCAGACTAAAAGGCTGGAATTAATGTGATTTAGAAGAATGGCAAAGTTTTGTGTAGCATTAAAAACTATAGTACAGCAGCTACTGCAATAGCATACATTATATATTTTGCATTTATATATTATATATTTATATAATTTACAGTTATTAACTTCTTCAACTAATGATGTTTTCAGAATGAAGGCATTTCTGCTATCATTATTCCAATTCAGATAAATTTGAGTTGTTTTATATGCCAGAGTAATACTTTGGTCACTCTACATTAGCTTAGTAACAGGTTTTGACCAGAATACCATCGCTGCAGTGTTTCACATCCCTATTTATTCCACAATAAGGCTTCGCTGTTTGATCACTTTTTTGTACTATCTCTATGAAGTACTTCTTTAATAGAGACCGGTTCAACTGTGCATAGGATTACAAATAAACTGAATTAACCCAAAATCCCAGAGGGTCACCAGCACTGTAGTTTTTTGCGAGTGACTTACTGGCAAATGTTTCAGCTCAAATTCAACTAAGCTTCACCTCTTTCAACAGGCAGTTTTATTTGTTGTTTCTACTTACAGGTAGAACTTCCAAAGGAGACATTTAATCAACTGTGATTAAATAGGCGTCTTTGTTCGGAATAGCTTGCCAGCCAGGTCAGTCACTTTAGCTTCATGCTTTGCAACAAGGTTTAAGGTCAAAACGACACACTTCTGGTTCCTCTAACATGATCTACCCTTTTTTTAGAACACTGCTTTTGGTAGACTAGCTGTGGTCATCTCGCACTATGGACTCCACCCTTAGGCCATTGTCTGGTAAACGGAACACGTTGGAAGCCGATGAATAATGACTTGCAGGCTATGTCTTGTTAGAAGGATGATGATGTCAGTGGGTTGAATGACCTGGCAAACTATGTTGATGAAGACATTTACCTTAACTAGGGATTGGGTGAACCAGCTAGCATAGGGGATAACCAGACAATCTGGGTTTGCTCTTAATGACGAACCCTATGGTGGTGCCACCTGCAGGTGTTCCTCAAAGGTGGCTGCTGGCCAAGAACCTCACATGTATTGATGCCACATGATGAATGCTGTTACAGGCATTCGTCCGTTTCTCAGGGGAGTCACTCAACACATGAGGGCACTAATAAAAGAAATGCATGTTCCTCTATGGCTCATAGTAAAAAGGCGTTGTCCCTTGTGGGCTTACATTGCAAATGTGGCATCTATGGTGTAACCAGAGGAGGCATTTTTATTTGTTGCTTAGTACCATGGTAAACCAAACAGTATGGTCTGCTGGTTTTGGTCTTGGTGTAATTCAGATACATTTAAATCAGCATACACTGTACAGCTCTATTTAAAAAAAAGAAAAAAAAGCAAAACAAGGGAGTGAGCAAAGCTACCTTATAGAAATTTGTTAGTCTCCCACACACTGCTTTGTAGCTGCTGGAAAAAAAAAATCTAGACATTAATACTGGCAAAAAACTTTGATGTAGACTACATTGCAGTGGAAATTATAAAGCAGAACAGGGTCAGGGAAAGGCACTGGCAATAATGCATTAATACAATATAAAAGATTAACTGAAATTACTTCGTCAATATCAGTGGCATCTCAGGAAGTGCTGTTTGCCTGATCTTGTCTCTGCAATTTGGTTTTGAGACCAAAATGCTTTGCACAATACAGATTAAGCATCAGTTTTTAAACTGTACACACTGTTTGTAAAACCATACTTTTTACACTGGGAAATTACACAGATGTTACACAGATACCAATGTGATTCACTGTTTACAAAGGAAGAAAGGTGCTTTTGTTGACATTTCTGTAGCAACATGCAATGTTGCTACAGAAATGGAATTCTGTATTCATACTCTTGTTCCTCATTATGCCTGAACCAAGGTCATCAAAACATGTAATACAAAAACTAAACACTTAAAGGTCTTAAACTTCTTTGTCACTATGTGGTCTGCATGCAGTTTACTTACCGCTATTAATGATTCTGAATCAAGAAATAGTGAGTAAAAAAAAGAACTTGAAGGAATAAAATTGCAATGTTCAGGTATTTCACACGGTCGACTTTATAAGTGATAATATGGAAACTCTAATATTTGAGCACCCACACCTATAACAAATATGTATTAATGATGTATAAGACATTAGGACACAAGGGCAGTTACAAATATTCTGAAATTTAATGGTATGCAAACCCTGAAACACAAACACGCCTAAGAAGATAATGAATGAATAGAATGGCCATATTTTGGAATACTCCTTAAGACATGTCAAACGAGTTTCAAACAGAGCCCTGTTCAAATAATACATTTACAGTCTTCCTTGCAGTTGGCTCAACACAAATGAAACACAGTGAAACTGCTAAGGCTTCAGTGTGTAATGATCCAATTTCTGGAAATCAAGTAAAAACAAATCATGCTGTGAGAATAGCAATAACCACTTACTCGCCTGTATCAGCCAGTGTTTGAATACAAAAAATGGAATATTTGTGTAGTGAGCTCTAAATGACATTATTGTAATTTTTCATGATGGAAAAGAGGGATTGTTAGTCATCCTATGTCAAACCTGCCAATGGATATTACTCTCTACCTGGTATAAATCCCTTCCTTCATTTTGATACCCAGTGGTGGTTTAAACATGTTTTCAATTCTTCCATTGCCCATGCACAAAAAAAGCAAAACTGTGAGCTTCAGTTGAGGGTGTATGGAACAACAAAGCTATTTTCGGTTCGCCAATTAGTCACACTGAAGCTTTGCGAATGACCCATGAAATATAAGACATTAAAGGCAACTATTACATCATTTCTTAAGTGTCAGACAGAAAAAAAACTAGCAGGCTGACTTCATTACCAGTTTTAAAGTATTATGCCAGCTTTTTATGTCTCAAAGAAAAAAGAAGATTCCAGACAGAAACTGACTAATGTGATTAACATATCTAGACAGAGATGTTTAGACAAAGGGTCAATTTTGAATAAACTGAGAATTTTAAAGTTTAAAAGAATTTATGTGTAAGGAGTTTTCTGTATATTTGTTCTGACTTACTGTTTATGTATCATGGATATTCCTGTAACAGGCCTGTGCTGGAAAATCTGCATCTCGTGTCATTTTGGTTAACTTACTACTTTCATCCACTGTGGTCACCTTATTTGATAGGGTTGGCATAACAATATGTTGTCCAAGTCACCCATGCATCTGACCAAGCTATTATTTCTCTTCTATCCCTGCTCCAAATAGTCTAGGAAATTGGTTTCATCAATCAACCTGTTTGCACTAAACATCAGAGAGGAGCCTAAAAGGAGAACCAAAGCAACCGGACCATTCCGCTGCTTAACCAAACACTGAAAGGCTGGATTACTGCTTTAGAACTTAAAAGCCCATACATGAAGGGCATGAATATTTTTCAGAACGGGGTTAGAGACCACTGATGAGGCGTGTCGTCATTCCTAGAGGTCCAAGACGTCTAACGTTAAGCAAATCAACAACTTTCACAGGGCACAGAAATTCATTTCACCGCTGTCCATACATTTCATTTTTGAGGTTAGTGTTCTACATTAGAGACTGAAAAGACAATAACAAAAAATTGGTTTTTCCTGACTTTAAGTAAAAAACAACTACCAGAGAAGTATTAAATGTTTTTAGTTGTGTCACAAAGGTGAAGTCAACAGAAGTTAACACAAGTCAGTATGTCACACAAGGTAGTATACATAATAGGTGATTATAGAATTAAGAATAAATTGCCTTTAGAAATTTTCAGTTTTACCACTACGTGTGTTTAATGATATTACCTTTTTTTTCACTATATCTTTGGTTGCATGGCAATGTTAGTGCTACTGTGTGTGTGTGTGTGTGTGTGTGTGTGTGTATATATACACACACACACACACACACACACACTATGTGTGTGTGTATAAGATGCCAACTATTCTATATAATGAACAAATACGTGAGCTAGTAGTGCTGAATTATTCTCACAGCAATGGAAGGACAACTTTCTAAATGTCATCCTTAAGTAAATGCCAATGGACAGTACTTAAAATATTACCTTAGTGTGATTTTAATTTATTTATTTATCATGTTGTAAAGTGGAACCTTTTTTGCAAGAAGCCTGTCTCCACAGGAGCCAAAATAATAAGTTTACAGCAGATCCAGTATAAGCAATAAACATTAATTTAATCAAGACAAAACACAAAATTAGTAAGTTCAGTATAAATATGTACTACTGGAAAATTAAACAAAAGTTCAATATTTAATTCCAAGGCAGCAGCCCGTGAGGCCAATATGCTGTGACATGGAAAGTGTCACAATTAAAGAGAACAAGAAGTACTGAGATTCCTTTAGTGCAAATAAACGTTGAGGGTCCAGTGTTTATTACAGATGCTGATTATCTTGATTCTGTGACTGTTATTAATGAAACCTACACACTAAAAGTTTTAATTTCAGCAAATGTCAGCAAAAACTGGTACCTCTGAATGTGGGTGCACTGGAATGTGTTTTAAAGTTGATCACATTAGACGGAATAACAAACCATTATTGTTTAAGGTTTTGAACCTCCTGTATACTTATTATTGGGGGCAGATTACTGGGGATGGGTCAATTTGTCATCACAATTTTGAAGAAACCTTTATCCAAAGAACCAAATCATGGCCAAATAAATGAATAAATAACACTGTGTAATAATATGCAATAGCTTCCGTGTCAGTAGTCAGCCAGTTATATACAAAAGCAGGTATATTGCAGGCTGTAATCTTTGAGAAACAGTCATTCAGTATCAAGCTCTGCTAAGCACCTTCTGTCCAGTAAAACAAAATGCTCAATATAGCCAGTCTACATTCACATCTTGAAAAAACGGAAAAAAGTGCAGGATTTGGTTATGTGGTCTTGTTACAAAAATAGAAACATCTTACTAATTTTAGGATGTGTACTATTTTGTTAAAATTCTCTCTCTAAAACAGGGGAAAGTGTTAGCTCAGTCTAGCTCTAAGCTTGTACTGGGCACATACTGGACAGTCAATGCAAGCCATTAAGGGCACATACCTACCCTTTCCGCCACTGGAATGGAGCATATGACTTAAAAATAAAATACTGGTACAGCCCCCTGGTTCATCTCCCTGTCTGTAGGATTGACTTCTTGTAGTTGTCACACTTCTCATTAAATAATTTACATGGCTCCTTTCCCCTTCTCCCACTGGAAATAGGAAAAGCTAGCGGAGGTCATAGGGTGGTGGGATTATAGTAGAGTGGACCTCCTCCTCTTGCCGCTGATGCTGCGGTAGTTGAAAGGGCGCGTCTTCATTTCCACAAAGGGGATGGAGAACTCGTGGCCTTTCCAGTGATACCAGTTGATGCCCTGGGGACGAAAGAGATGTATGGCTCAAGCATGTACTCTAATGTAACCTACACCAGTCCTGCAATAGGATATCGAACGTTTACAAACGTCTATCAAACAGTTGTCATAGGCCGTAAACAAAACACCACAATGTTGCTGGATTATATATGATTCTGAAAAAAATCCCACAAGCATCAGATTAAAAAAAAGATCAATTGAAACCTAGCTAGATATGTGAGAGTGTAGACTTTTTCAATTTTTTGATGATGCTGGTGTGTGGGCATCATTTCCAGTTTTTAAAGGTATCAATTCTTACTCAACAAGGGGAATTTGCAAAACAAATCCCCTTAATTCAACAGATTTTCCAGTGTGTTGCAAAAAAGAATAATATCTCTTATAATTGTATTTTTTTTCCTGCAGTGATAGTTAATCAGTTTAATAGAATTTATGAAATCTCAGACTCAGTATGTAGTATAGAGAGCAGGTGAAGTGATTTTGTTTTCATTGGGTGGGAATGGATCACAAATGATTAAACTCCCTTAGCTAACATGCTAATTCATTTAATACAAATTTATTTGAGTCTCTCCAATCATTATCAGGACAGACAGCGCTATAGCGAATAGTGCTGCTGCCTTACAGCTTCTGGGCTTTTGGGGTGTGGGTTCAAATCCAGCTCAGTCTGGGTACAATCTACAGGTTCTGCCTGTGTGACCTTTCTCCAGCTCCTCTGGTTTCCTCCCACAGACGTGTGTTTCTGGATAGTTGGTAACTGTACATTTCCCATACAGTGTGAATGTGTGTGTGTGTGTGTCCACCCAGCAATAGCTTAGCAACCACATGTATCCCCTCTCAGCGACATCCACGGAAGGAGGTGATACAAGAGAGCAGGGCTCCCGGCTCACTGTGACGGACTCACAGGAGGTTTCAGGGGCCCTGATTTTGACCAAAAAGATGCTGCATATTTCTGTATTAAGGAAGGTCGTGTCAGTTGGAGCCCAGAAGATGGAATGTGAAGAGTTATGCTGTACAATAGGACATGCATATTAATGGGCTCACGGTGAGGAGGAAGCTCCAGAAGATCAAAGTGCTACCATTTATTTATCTATCCTATCTCAATATGTCTGTGTCTGTTTAATGATGTGTATATGTCTTGTGTTTGTCTATTAATTGTATTTCGCACCAGGTCCAGGAGAAATGACACTTCATTCTCTTTGTACATCTGTACAAGTGTAGAATGATAATAAATTAATTTTGAACCTTGAACCTTGATAGTCTCCTAACCTAGCACTCAGTGATTCCATGGTAAGCTCTAGATTGCCATGAGCCTAACCAGGACAATCAAAATGGTGTATAGGTAGATAGAAAGATAGATAAAAAGATAGATAGATAGATAGATAGACACATACATACATACATACATACATACATATATAGTAAGATGTTATACTCTATTGCTGACTGTCAGCTATAATTTCAGTAAATAATATTTGGCAAGAAATAAGGTTTCATCAGTCGGTATCTCCCAAGTCTACTGTATGATTTTCACAATGAAATGACTGTTTATCCCAGAAGGAAGCACAAAAACTGATGTGCAAACATTGCTGCAAAGAATAAGATTAGAATATATTTTTTGCTGTATACTAAAATTTGCTGACAGTGTTTTCCTTGTTTCAACAAACATCCACTGTACCAAGGTTTTTTCAGTCTGGATGAGACTTTTTTTGTTTTAGAACAAAAGCAAGAAGTGAAGCATACTGGATTGTTTCTTTCACGCCTGTTACTGACTTACGAAATTACAGTTTGCTCTTCTTTTGGAAATCAGTTTTCATTGGTCATTCACACAGTGAGTCATCAGTTAGGAGTTCCTCATAGTGTGTTCTCTATCTGGCATATCTCCAGAATTCACACTCCCACAATGCACTTCATCTGAGCCTATAATTGGTGATTTTCACCAGCCATTACATAGCTAGCTAGCAAATAGGAAGGAACTGTGTGCTTTTGAACAGGGGGTATTTTTCACGATGATCTTTCAGGGCCTCCAGCTGGCGTGGGGGGCATGAAGGCAGGAGGAGGCATGAGTGGAGAAATTGTAGCCTTTGGCACAGACTGCTCCCTCCTTTTGCCATGCTGCCCAAGCTGTGAAACTGGGAGAGCCACCCAACCCTTAGCTGTTGTGCTTGTCAAACATGGTGAAGGGATTAGAAGGTGGGACCACATGTTAGAAAAAAACCTGGGCTAAGTGGGGGTTCCTGCTGTGAGCTGTCACCTGGAACTCACCTGGCTGTGTCTGGACTCCCCGTATTTGCCATTCAGGTTGGCCCGATGGCAGTTCTTGTACCACCAGGCACCTTTATAAGAGAGGGCGCAGTTTGTGACAGCGATGTCATTATCCCTGTCCTTGGTGGAAAAAGGACGTCCCTGGTGGTAGCTTAAGGAGTCTCCTGCACGTGAGTGGTAACATCTCATTATTAACAAGCAAAAGGAAACATTACTGACTCATCATCCTACATTTGTGACTGAGTATTTCAAATAAGCATTTACCTGGAAAAATTAACTTAAAAAAAACACAATAGATTTTATTGGTTCTTGTGAGACTGAAATATTGCTGAGTTGAAGAAACTGTTGCAGAAACAAAGCTAGAGTTTTTAGAATAATGCAAGTACCCGTTTCCTTCTTGTTTAGGCGGAATCCACTACACCAGAGAAATACAGAAGAAACAAGGACCAAGCTTGTGCCAAAACACATTTGAAACAGACAAACACAAATAACAGACCAACCTGCAGTGCCATTGTACTCTCCTATTCGTAGTTTGTACAGGTTTCTGGCATCTCCAATGGAAAACTTATCATAATTGGCATAGACTGACTCTTGCCCATCCCTCATGTCAATCCTAAGCTCATATCTGCCTTGCGAAGTAATCTTCTGGATGTTGTCCAGACCTGGAGGGAGATGAAGAATACACTACAGATGTCAAATTAAAAGATCTGTTACCCTTAAATTGCCAAACATATGCTCATGATCCCATTTCTAACCTTTCAAACAATTCATTGATCATTGTATATTTAAGAGAAGCATGTGTATATCTTAGTCTTATAGGGCTAAATAAAAGAGGGAAGTACTTCTCAGTAAAAGACGTAGAAATATAACAAACAGCTTTTTCTACAAAGGAATGGCTGCGATTTATGCACCTAATTCCTCTTTAATTAGAAGCAAACTAAAAAGCAATAGCTGTACTGCCATTTATCCTTGTTGGTTGATGCATCTCATTACATTAAACTTTTTATTACTTTTTATATTAATTATTGAACAACTGTATAACTTAAGAGATCTGTGATACACTATAAAATACAAATAGATATCATGACACATTTGTTTGGGCACAACTTTTTTGACAACTCCAAAAAAGTAATAGATTACTACAGCAAAGAACCTGATTCCATCAGGGAAATCAATAATATCTCTCTTGGGCTTCTCAGGGGGTCAGAGTACATTTGAGCAAACACTTTATTAAATGACCTCCTGACAAATGTATTAAACTACTAGACAAACACATTCCACTCTCTCAGCCTTAAAAAGGGCCTGCAGCAAGCTCACAGAGCCTAGACAAAATCACCATTAAAAGCCATCCTCAATGAGAAGAATAAGAAAATTACTATAATAGGATTTGTAACAGCAAGCAAACTTCAATTTACGGCATACAATGAAAATTGTTATTAAGCTGACACTGGGGTCTGTTGGTCAGTAAAAAATGACTGGGATTAGAATTGCATTTAAAGGTCCCATTTCTTTATTCCTTTCTGGTTTTCCATAAAGGCTTATCACAATCTTTTATCATTTTACTGCCGAGTTCTGTGCGTACTTCCAAAGAAATGTGGGGAAAATGAACAGAAGGGAAGCATAATGGTCTTAGATTACAACCTAATGCAATTCATTTAGTGGTGGACCATGCTGTAACTTTCCATGTCTTCCACAGAAAAATCCTCTTTATCCACATTCATCATTAACATAGTATTTATTATACACTGGTTTATTTATAACGTCAGTGGGGATTAATGTTTATAGCTTTCATAAAATTCATACATGCTTACATTTCACTAAGAACAGTAGTCCTAGTTATATAAAAAAGACTGTTGGTCCAAAGTGTCTACATTTTCCCTTTTTTTCCACTGTGCAAATATTTTGTTTTGGTACAAATTTGTAAATGCAGCTAAAAATGAATAACCACACTTGTTTTCTAAGTTGGTGCCGCTATCAGGAGCTTTGCTGAATTTTGATGCTGCTATACTGGCTTTGTTCAAACTGCTGATGCCTGCAGTGCTCCATTCCAAACACACTTGTTCAAACAACTAGTTCAGAAATTGGAATTTTTTATTTTTTTTCTTTTTCTTGCCTTTTGCTAACCAAGTCTATAGCTCATAGCAAGAACCTTTATTTCCTGAAAAAAAGTTGGTGTATTTGCTTCGGTCAGCATTGTCATGCTTTTGGTGAAAGTTTGCCTTGAAAAAGAAAAACATAGTTATTTTACTTCACACATAATTCTCGGCTTGTGATATACGTGCAATGACAGTCAGCCCATCTGCTGTACAATAACATCTGCTGGCCAATCTTCAGCCAGGTGCAATATTTATTATTGATTCTGTCAGCACATGGGGGTCTGTTAGCAATTTTGTTTTATTTACAGCATAATTTCATGTATATAACTTTTTGTTTGTGATGCCACACAAATTAATTTTTATTTAGAAAGGCCAGCAAGTGACAACAAGCGCATTCTGGCAATGCCGAAAAGGAAAAGCTAAGGAAAATAGCTTTAGATATGAAACTATAAATAACACTGAAGCATGAAAATATAGCTATAATACAGTACTGTACTGTGTTTACTTTATTATCTCTGTATTTATAAAAGTTGGTCTTTGTTTGTCTGTCTATATGTCTGTTTTTTAAGCTTTGATTTCAAAGCCACAGATTTGAAAAATGGTCACAGTAGTTCCTCTCATGCAGTGTCATTTTTCATTAGTCACATCCATTAAATGCCAAAAGGCTACATAGTATGTTGAAAATTACTACCCTGGTCTTTGAAATAAGGCTTGGAAACATGCAGGTAGTTATGTCACATGCAATACATAGTTGCAAAGTGTAGGTCATGCTGAGCAAACTGCCCAACCAAGTAGGATGACAACAGGGCAGTTCACCTGTTAAATGTAAAAAGTTTAAGGGTTTCATGATATGGAATTTCTTACTCTTATACACACCAAGCACAAAATATAGATCAGTCAGTTTTTTTTTTTTGTTTTCCAAGCTGGAACAGAACAGCGAGATGGTGACGGAGGTGGGGGGGTGTGGTGGAAGAAAGACCAGAATGGATGACAGGGAGGATTTTACTGGGGGGCATTCAAATATGGAAAAACACCATAATCATAATTATGATCATCATGGTGAGCAATGAAAAGTGACAGTAGCTGTAATATGTGTTCAAAAAAACTATTTGTAGAATCAGTAAAAAATGAAAATGTAAAAAATGAATAAGAATTTAAACATGAAACTCATGGTGTGCAAACGTTAGTGATGTAATGGTGATAGGGTTTTATATATATTTTGTTTTTGTTTTTTGCATTTCCTCATTTCCACAGGACTACAACCGGTGTGCATTATAGCCAGCGTCACCCCCCTGTTTGGCGGTACTAACAATACTAATATATTAAATGCAATTACTTTAAGGGTAATACAGTTTGGAAAAATATAATGTGCTATTGTTTTTTACCTTTCAACCCTTCTACTTCCTGACCCAGGCACTGACTGGTAACTCGGTTAGTTATTCTATGTTAGTATTATTAGGATCCAAACTGCAATGACCTAATCAGAAGAAGCTGTTATGGATTGTATTACTTTTACATGAGTAACATGGAAAATTAGAGCAAAAAACCCTATTACACCACATAGCATTCATGCCTGTTCAGTGTTTATATACCCTTATGATTTACGTAACGCAGTACAGTATAAAGGAATTTATGACTTACAACAAAGGTCTTACAGTCACCGGAAAGGAACCTGGTCATAAATCAAAGATCACCAATAATACCCACCATTGTATTTCTCCAAGTCTCCTTTTTAACAAAAATATTTTTTTAAATATTTGAACAAATTCCCTTATGTTCAAACTGACCATTCAAGGATTGGTGCCCTGAAAATGATTAAAAACATTCGCACCTATCAAAATATTTCTCTGAATATGCTGACACTCAATATATGTCAAATCTTTGTACGCAGTGACTACATTCCATTTCCGCTTGTCTTATCTGACACACTGATGTCACATCAGAAACATTATTTTTGATAAGGAAACAAAAAGTATGTTGATAACTCTTTCTTTTCTAGAAAGGAAATGTATTATACTGCTACTATTTTTATTTATTCTATTGGTATTGGTCTTGTATGTATAGAATGTGTAAAATTAAAATTGCCAACATATAACATTGGCTGGAAGATTTTGTTTTCTCCTGCAGAAGCAGGAGTTAGTTTCTGTTATTTTAAACTGGATATAGTTAATAGGTGTTATCCCTCTGTGGTTTCTTTGTACTGCTTTTTGTTATAGCTAATTACTATTTATTTTATGTAACTTTTGTAGTTCTTGTGTTAAGTGCTGTCAGTCAGTCTTGCTTACATGACCATAAATGAATGAATGAATGAATAAACAAATAAATAAATTTATAGATAGAAATTAATTGAAACTGAATTTTCTTCCAAAATGATCCAATTAGCTTTTATCTCATTAACATTTTAATAAATTCTGGAGGCTATTCTCAAAGCCTTAAAGGCCATAGTCACTGGTTTCATTGTATTCTGTAGGCAATGAAAATAAAATTAAGTATTATGTGTGGAGGACACATCTTCATTGGCATCAGACAGCAATTAGACTGAGAGCCCCATTGATTTGAAGAAATAACCTCCAATATATTTGGACTAAAAAGCCACTGACAGAAAAGACGCAAACATTTCTTCAAGTACACTTCTTTGGCTAGAAATACAAAAAAGGAAGAAAAAACTCAGATAGGCTTAATAAGAGATATGTTGTGCAATGTCAAAAGATAATTAATGCGTTCATGCAGTCTGTGTGTCATATTACCCAGCCAGAACTCATCCTCCAGGTTTCCAAAGCCAGCCCTGTAGTCACTCCACTTTCTGGAGAAATCTGTCAACCCATTCTGACGTCGCTGGAACACCTAGGATGAACACAAAATGCCAAACCTTTGTGTTAGAATCAAATCAAACTTTTGCTTACTTAGTACTACTTTTTTCAGTTTAACCTTACAGTCAGAAGCATTCTTAAACTGGAATGAGGCTGAGAGCTTCATTTAACTGTGATTAAAGTTTATAATGAGTTTTTGCAATAAATTTGACAGCTACTGTGTAAGAAGGTTTTACTGTCATCCCTTTGTATCCAGACTCTCTATATCCAAATTTGTGTTACAACTGTTGAAAATTAATAACCCATTGATATCTCAACAAAATTTATATCTGAATGAAAAATTCTGCTATAACGAATTTTTATCTGAAACTTATCCATAATAAAAAAAAGCAAATGAAACTCAAAATAAATTTTAAAACTTCACAAATAAATACCATATAGTACCACATAGTTCTCTGCAAAAATAACACTGTTTGTATTGTAAAAAACTCTGTGGTGGTACTGGTACAAATTCATCCCAAGCCAGATTCACTGCATGGGTGTAAACAGCTATTTTCACCTGTTTCTCTTTGTCTGAAGACATTTGATCTGTGTCGCCACATTTATTGCATATTTCATTTTTTTAATAATCCTTTTTTGTTTTAAATGTCAGCTGTTGCATGAAATAAAGAGATGGACATGGTGGGTTACTTCGACACACATCTTTATTTAGCATCTCATAACATTGAACTCCAGCTGCAAACCTCATCGCAATCTCAACTCCTGTTTGAAATGTCCTGTACTGTGCATAGTGTATCATGTGGTATAAACTTGTACATTAATGACAACATTAAGTCTTTTCCATTTATGTAACTGGTGTTTACAGTGTTTTATCATGCTGAAGTCATAGGTTGATATTTAAACAGGTGTCTTCTAATGGGCTCAGAGAACATTATTTATTTAGTTTTCCTTAATTAAAATAATGGGAAATATGCACTTGGTATCTGAAAAATTCGGTATCTGATCCATTTTCAGGGCTGAATTAGATTTGGACTCCGAGGGATGTTTTTGCTCAACCTCATTCTACATACAAATTCTCTTCATAAAAACCCCCATTCTGCTGCCATGTTCATTACCACATGCAGAAGGCCAGGCCAAAAACACTTACAATCCAGCCTCCGCCATCGGTGACCATGTCGCAGTAGACCTGCACACCCTGACTGAGGTCCCGATTCACATAGATGGTGTAAACCCCACTGAGGGTCTCCCCATTGAGAAGGTGCTGGGCACAGTTCTGGGGTGTGGCGAACAGTCGGTTTCCTGGACAAGAAGAGGAAGAAGCCACTAGGCTACTGCTTACACAATGGCCTTTTGACACAAAGTTCACAGACAATAACTGCAACTGCAGGCAAGTTTGCCTGCATAAAAAGTACAAAATTGCTGAATCATCTGCTTGTATGGTATGTAAGGCAAGTGCAGAAAATGAAACTTTGAAGTGAGTTTACTGTTATTTGTGAAAACCCTACTTAACACATCAACCACAAAAAAATCCATTTACATTAATTAATTCACCAGATGCTGTTCTCTACTGTGAATTCCAATGAATTCTATGCAATATTTAGCTTACACCTTCTTATCCAATATAACTTATTGCAGTATACGTGCTACCTGAAGTCATTATCTCATTTACACACTGGAGCAATAAAATACACTCATTTTAGGCAATTTAGAGTCACCAGTTTACACATCTTTGGACTGTGGGAGGAAACTCACATGACACGGAAAACTAAACCCATATCCTTTCACACTGTCCTGTCAATTTTTATCAAACAGTTAAAAATTAATCAGTAAATAAATATTGTAGTGTCAACAGACATTGAGTGTAAATATCTGGCGTAAAATAAATAAATAAATAAATTATATGCTAATTTCCTCATCCATCCATCCATCCATTCTTAACCACTTTAATCCTGAGCAGGGTCACAGTGGTCCACAGTATAGGTTTTATGATTAAATAATAATTTTGTCGACTTGCAAGCAGTAGATAAATGTTTTAGAGAAATCAGTGAGTTTACTTTAGAAATGCATTCTACTGTTATGGTGGACACCTGAGGGTGGCCGCT
The DNA here is from genome assembly GCA_900497675.1 of Arapaima gigas. Taxonomy (NCBI): domain Eukaryota; kingdom Metazoa; phylum Chordata; class Actinopteri; order Osteoglossiformes; family Osteoglossidae; genus Arapaima; species Arapaima gigas. Next base: position 971,377 of record UFQX01000031.1, read on the forward strand.
AGATTTGGTGGTACCTGTTGTGAATGTGGTGGAGACAACGGCACTGGTTTCCAAGCCACGTGCTGCTTGCAGTCTCACAGTATACTCTGTTGTCTCGGCCAGTCCCTCCAGGCGAATCCACGTGTCCTCTGCATCCAGAATGAGCTCCTGCACAAGTGAACATGGATCAAACAGCTCCAGTGAAAACTATATGTTCATCTGTGTCACAATTGTTCAGGTGAAGTCTTAATTTATAGATACATTAACTCCTAAGGTGCTACAAATGGTTTATTTTAGTCCTTTTTTATGCACAGTCACATCGGTTAATGTACGGTATGCAACACCATGTGCAAATATTTATTATCATTCATTGTTGTGGACTCTCCTTAGATTCATTTTTGTATCTTAATCCTCCTTCACTCTATCAGTTCCTGCTCTCTCTTTTTGGGAAAGCTATGTTCATCAGAGAGATATTACAAAAAATTCTCAGCTTTTCTTTTCAGGGATGGTGGAGTTCCAGTGCAAAATACTGCAGTGTCTAGAGTTGGGGGATGGAAGGGGAGAGAGACTTGCCTGAGTCTCGCCAGGGGCCAGGAGAACATCAGCAGTCAGAACTACAGCCTTTGGTTTGATGCTGAGTTGCATGAAATATGGACGATTGCATGAAATATTCAATCTGTCTAAGGAAAGTTGCATTTAACGCAATATGTTATTGAATTATGCAGGGAATTAGTTTTGCTAAGTGAGAATGTACACAAATGAGGAGATAGTGCTTTTTCCTTATGCCACAAACTTGACTGCTGTGTCCTGATTTCATGTAAACCCTAGATAGGGCCCACACTTTGGCGGTGAGCAGCGGATCTGAGTTGGTATGAAGGTCGGGTTTTACAGCATGCGCAGTTCCGTAAAGTTGTGACTAGGAGCCCTGTGAGATCAGCTGAGCAGAAGATCATTAGTCTCTAGATTTAGCGATCCGCGAAACAACTGTCAATTTGCAGTCCAGCTATCACCGATCAGCGTAATTCATGCAGCGTAATGAATTAGGGTAAGAGGACCTTTCAGCAGCGCACACGAACTGTATAAAGCATGCCGATATGGAGAGAAAAAAGCACTGTGCTCTACTGCCACCCACTGGACATGAACAAAGGGTCAGCAGGAAGTCCTTTGATGGGCCTTTTGAACCATGGTACAGTACTGCAGTACTAGAGTACAGTGCATGTGTGCATCTGATGACCTTCTGATGTGTGTTTCTTATGTGTGTGCAGACATGGGAATAAATGAATTGTGTATTTGATGGAAAATTGTGTGTTTTCTCAGGTAAATGTGTAATACGAAAGATTTATGGAATGTCTTATGCTTTGGATGGAAATTTTGAGCTTTTCATGGTGATGCTGGTGAAATGTGTGTTTCGTGTGTTATTTGGTAGTTGTGAGTGAATTGTCAAAAGATATGAGTTTTGTATGCATTTTTTATAGTTTTTAAGTTAAGTATAACACCTGTCATATCTGTTCTGTTTTAACCTGCTGTTTAGCTCTGAGTCACCGTGTGATAAGTGTGTGCCAGCACTCTATAAAAATAAATTGAATAGAATAATGTCTTGATTTTCATGGTTCTTGTACAGATATGTAAGTTTTACTGAGTATTGTATGCACATGATATTATTTACTGTTTTTTAAATGTAGAGGATAGGAGAATTGCTGTGTATTTTTAACTGGACAATGCATGAATTGATAAAGTGTGTTGTCAGTAGTATAAGTTTTTTATGTGTCTGATGTGTTTTGAAACCCTCGAAGATGTCTGAGAAATGTTGTTTGTCATTTTAATGAAGCAGTTTCTTGCAGTTTAATGATTTTTTTTTTTAAGTGTGCATAAAAAATATGTGGGAGGGAGAATTGTGTAATGTAAAAAAGTAATTGTGACGCTGCTGGCAGGAAGCAGACGTGTGCAGGCGTGAGTTAGCAAATGAGGTTTATTGTCAAGGGAAGTACCAGAATCGTGGTCAGTGCACAGGCAAGGGTCAGATCCAGAAGTCAACGGAGTACAAGAAGTGGTCGGGCTAGATCGAAGGTCAGGGAAAGGCTAACGGGAGAACCGCTCAGTAGGAACATGGGCAATACTTCGCACCAGCATGTCGGGCTACACAGGTTTTATACCTTGTTCAGGGAAACAAGAAGCAGGTGCTGACAATTGTGGAGCTGGGCGGAATGGCAAGCAGAGCAGGGGGCGTGACAGTAATCACTTAAAAAAATGTAGCATTTATTATAACATTTCCATTTTAATGACACTTTCCCCAAAATGACTTGCAGTGTTAGATTTGCACCATAAGCTTCTTACCATTATTTATCTAGTCATACAGCTGGATAGTTTTACTGTATCCATTCAAGGTAAGTACCTCGCTCCAGGGTACTGCAGCAGGAGCAAGAATTTGAACCTGGTATTGCAAGGTGACGGCTCTTGCTGCCCAAGTAGTAAAAACACTGAAAATGTACACTACTTTAAATGTTTTTAAAAATTAGCACTGCAGTCACATCATGCAATATTTCCAAAATGCTGGAAAATGTCAACAAATGATTACTTTTACAATACCTTTGCAAATTGAATGGCTTTTGAATTTGCATTACTGAGTGAATTCAACAAATATAATTGAACTGAGTGAAATAAACTTTACTCCTAGGAAGAAGATAATGAGATCTGAATGATAATGAATGTTGCTGTTTATCTCTTTCTCCATCAGAAAAAAAGTCACCTGAGGCATAGATAAATAAATACTGTGTATGTGAATTCTGGCATTTTGCCATGTTGTACATTAAAATCCAGTTAGATCTGAAAAAATAGTGGTGCCTATCCATGTGAGGAAGAAGGGTGTTTTCCTGCTGTTTCTTGTGTCTAGCCAAGACCTTGTGCATACCTTGCGGTTTCCATCAGCAGACTTGTAGGTGAGCATGTAGTTGTCTATGTCAGCGATGGGGGGCTGCCAAGAGATGAGGGCACTGCGGTGGTTCACCTCACTGGCTGTCAGGTTCTGGGGGGCATCCATGGCTGTGAATGAAGACTCATATTACCCAGACATCTACCTTAGGAGACTGAAGCTGCACACCATAAAATTTCAATTTGAAATGCACAGCAGATAATACTCAGTAAGTTATAAAGACCAGCGTTAGGGAAGGATTAAAATGACTGCATACATAAAATGTTTCATGCCATTTGTTACCATGGAGTTGCTATGTGCCTTAAAATATTCTGATTAAGAACAAGGCATTGATCTATAACTAGCTGAAGTTGAAAGAAAAAAAAATAATTAGGTGAAAAATACCATGGAGAGCTTTGAGCTCAGAAGACTGAAGGTTTTGAATGCAATGCAAATGACAGCAAACTTTGTGCTACAGAGTCAAAGCCAGAATGTCAACTGAAGAGATAAATTTTTATGATCCAACAGCATGTTACCTTTTCAACTCCATGGGGAAAAAAAAAGTACCATTCTTGACACAAAAGCGTCTGTTTTGAAGTTCACAACTTAGAAGTCTTACATAAGGTCTTCCAGCAGCAAAAATGCTGAGTTCACAGAGTCTGTAAAGTGCATCCCAAAAAGCAGCATTCCTCCATAACTTGTACTTCACAATGCGTCGCCATTATATTGAAAACCTTTTCAAAGTTAAAAAACTATTTGCCAGTTCAGTTACCTTAAGACAAAGCTGAAAGTGGGTTGCATTTTTTTGTGTGTTCTATTTTCTACCTGCTTGAGGTATTCTGCTGTTTCAAATAATAAAAAAAAATTAAACATGGTCTCTTGAATGCTAACACAGTACAGCATGGCAGTTTTCTGTTGATGCATATGTCAAAATGACTAAAGAAACCAAAACAATTAGGTTATACTGTGCTCAGTGAGCACTTCAATTTAAATACAATGGCAGCTTCAAAAGTAGTTAATTTAACTTCAAGTGTTCTATTTACTAATTGCCTCATATATATATATAAAGGTAGCTGAGAGTGGTAGTCAGTGGTTGTGGTTGAGGAGAGCACAACTAGAATGGGGGAAGGTGAGGTAGTATAGTTAGGTGAGGACCTTTGACCTAGTAAGCTTGGAGGGGGGTGGGTCTGGGACGCCAGGTCGCATTGCTGAGCCATCCAGAGGTGTCGTGGGACTAAGTCAGCGAAACGCTGATGAAGGATGGTGCCTGCCTGATGACCCCGGAGAAGAGCTTACAAGGTGGTGTATTAGGGGAGGAGGGGGGTAGATAGGTAGGACGTTAGATGGGTATGGTAGGGCTCTATGCTACATCCCAGGCTGCAGGATATCTGTCAGTTTATCCTGTATATTTGTAATAATCACACACACACACACACACATATATATAAAATAAAAATCTGGAAGGTTAAAGCACTAATCAGTCGTGTTAAAGCAATGGGTATGGTCGCCTAAAGGTAGGAAGTACTATAACTACCTACTGGCAGTATAATATCTAACTGAATTGCAGCATTTTTTAAATAGCGAATACATTTAGGCTACACATTTGCCTAATTATGTACATTAGCTGCTGGTTTTAGGTTTTGGACTTACACCGCTTTTAAATGGTGTTTATGTATATAGGTGTGAATGTGAATGGGGGGCCAGTGTCTGTGTTTCTGAATTTAAATGAGAATGCAAGCAGTGTTTCAACTAGATTCCTTAAATAAAATGCTTTAGAAGAATCTGCAGGTACAACTCCAGTGTTTCTTCAGGCTGCAAGGATTACATCTACAAGCTGCAAGTGGAAATTTGGGACAAAACTATTAGCCTATCCCATACAGTCAGTGCCTATTCTTAGTAAACCATTTCCAATCCTGGAAGTCCTTGATGTGTTGTATACGCCACTCACAGTTCTCAATCAGCTCATGTTTTCTATTAAAGGTGCCCAGATGTTCAACAGTCTCACCTGACTCAAGGTGTAAGGCCTCCCCTTGCTAAAGTGAGGATGCTTTTCTACACTACCAGTTAAATACTCCTCCCTTCTTCAACCTCCTTAAGTGCAAAGAGCAGACCCCCACAGCGAGTACCATGGTCTAATACTTATTGTAACGTCAGGTGAAATTGTGGCTCCCATCATGCTTTGCTCTGTACATAGTTCAGTGTCCAACCGTGGTGGGAAGTCCAGGGCTGTGTAATGAACCTGAGGCTGTTGGGTGTATGATAGCTCTGTACAGGCGGGCCTGTTGCAGTGTTTTTTGGGTACTGCTATAAATCATGCTGTGCAAGAATAAAGTTTGTGTTCCCACAACTCTGCCTTTGGAGCCCCTCTGGTAGTAACACCCCCGACACGGGTCATTACATTGTAAAACTCTGAATTATAGTGGTTATATTTATCATTATGGTATATATACAATTTTTGTCATACACATTCATGCACTGCCCTTCATTAATGCAGATGTTGCTTATTAGGTCATGACCTGTGCAAGTTGCAATTTTAGCTTCTTTGTTTGGTTGGCTGCATGTGACTGAGCTTTGTGACTTTTATGTCACGAAAAATAAAAGTAACTGCCACTGGTGAACAAAGCAGAGGGACCTGTCAGAAATGCCCTTGGAGGAACACCATTATGGGGCAACAGCCCAGTGTGATCAGAGAGCAAATGTAGCAGGGAGTGGCAGGGAAAGTGGTTGTTATGTACCTATGAACCACTACTTATAGCATGAGTGAGGTGCAATGCAGGCTTGAATGTGAATGTGAGTGAACGTGTGATCTTTTCGTCAGTGGGTAGGTGTCCCCCGACCTCATTGCAATGAAACTCTGGAGAAGGTACCTGTGAAGCCTCTGCACAGGAGAGGTGGGTTACTGTGTGGATCTCGTAAGGGGGAACAGCAGTTTGCTGACTGTGACTTTTTATGTATGAGCTCCAAAAATAAATCTGAACCCAGGAGCTGTTACAGTGCCAGAACTTTCTCCAAGCTGTCTTTCTCCTGTTTGGGTCCTTGGCACCACTCTTTGAAAAGAAGTACTTATATCTCTAGTGGGACTTTTATGTATGGCAGATATTGCAAGGAAAGAGCCCAGTGGCTGTCTGATGCATTTTTTGGAGGAGCAATCCTTAGTCTGAACTATACTTATACCCAGTGGTGTTGACAACACCCTTTGAAGCTGATCCATCTAATGAATGTAAGTGTAAATTACATTTTTTGAACAAACACTATCAGAAGTCAAGTTCAGTTATCTTCAATACAGGGATCTGGGTATAATTTTAGTTTTGTCAGTATTGGTAATTTGCGATTTATCTGTTGTCCTCCTGGTTCTTCCTTTTTGTGAGTAGTTACAGCTAAAATGTGCTTTATGATATAAATGTGAATGACAGTTTTATAAATTTGTTTAGTGAATGACAGGTGAACCCATAGGTGTTTCATAAGACAGATGGAGTGGTACATACGTGTGGCAAAGTTAGCAATGACGGTGCCACTGGTAAGCGGGCCTTTGGTGGCATATAAGGCCACGGAGTAGGTGGTGCTGGGGATAAGCTTGCTCAGCAGGTACTCCTGTTTTGTTCCTTCCACCAAGATGGTGTCTGCAGCCACTGTAAATAATCAGAAGTCACACGAAAACCCAATGTCAACATCAAATATTTATAGGTCAAGGAAATACTTTTGTTCTGGGTTCTTACATAACCTACATCTCTGAACTTTTCCTTATTTACTAAATCACATTGAAATTAATTCATCCCAAGTTTCTTAACCATTGTGTGTGTTTGAGACAGATTTGTATATTTGGTGCTCCTGTCCAAAATTAGGTGGCCCATTATCATTGTTTTCAAAGCAATTATAAAACAGATTATCACCTGCTGTTACACCTTTTACCCAACTTAATTCTTTGTCATCATAAGTTCTATGCTTCTTTTTGGAATTTTTGATCTATAGGTCACATTTACCTAAAATGATTTCACTCCTGTGTGAACTTCTGAGTTTGGCCTGTGAAACTCAGCTCTTCATTATAATCGCACTCATTCACTTTCTAGACCAGCTAGATCTGACTGGCCACAGCACAGACGTCCAAAATTTTAATAAAATGTGTACAATTCATTTAACCCAATCATTAATTCATTTAATATGTTCAGAGGCCTAGCTAAGAGGATTTCGTGAGGTCTTATGGCAGACAGATGATGGTCAAATTTGACCAGAACACAAAAAGAAAGTGAAATGCACACAGTTCCATAACCACTCCTTCATTCTACTGCCATAACCCTTGGACATTACTATAAATTTGGACAAAAAAAGATGGTGTAGGTGTTTCATTTATTTAAAAAGGAATTTGTCAAATTTATTCTTGCATACCTTTAGTAAAATTTGGTACCAGTATCCTTTTAATTGTACTTGATCATTACTGACCCAGATACTTCATTATAGGTTTGGGATTTGAGACTTTCAGTAGTAACTTAATGTTGTCTATGAAGCCAATTGGCATGATGGCAACGATCACTGTGCTCCTATTGTTATTTACAACATTGTTTTAAAGGCTCTGGTTGCTTCAGGGTTGAAACAAGGTGGGGTGGGGGTATCCCCTGAAGAGTGAGGTGTAGTTTGCTACCTGCTAGCGGCATCCTTGCTGAGTGTACTACTGGCCCTTTTGAACTTAAAAGTTTTCTGTTGGGAGTTTTTCTCTGCAGCTTTCTATGAATTTATTCATGTTACTGTGCAGCATATTCTTCACCTGTGCTCTTAATGTCATCACCTTTTGGGTAGAGTTAGCTGGGACTCACATTGGCATTTTCTGTACAACAAACACCACTGAGCTGTGTTGTGACTCCACATTTACACCTGTTTCTTGTTTGTACCCTGTCACTTTGATATACTGTGCGCACTGATTTTCTGCAACATCCTCTCTCCTTCACACCCTGTGGACTGTAGTTCCATTAACCCAGTTTCCGTGTATATGCAGCAGTTGCCTTAATCCTTGTCACTGGGGCACAGTCTTAGTCACAGTCCAGTACACTGCAAGGTAACTGATACTCTACCACATGCTGTAACCACAACTTATTAAAATTAACTCTGGTGATGTGAGAAGGGTGAAAATCAACCACAATCCATGCTGAGATGGTAGATGACTTTTTAGGCCCAGCGCTCAATGGCTCACCCTTGTTATACGTGAGAGTGAGGACATAGACATCCACGCTGGAGAGAGGAGGCGTCCACCGCAAGAGGGCCCCCTGGGAGGTGATGTTCAAGGCCATCAGGTCCATGGGCATGTCCATAGCTGCGGAAGGAAGATGTGGGAGATGGAAGCAGTGACTGATGCTACCCACTAGTGATTTGGATCTAAGAGTCCACCATTCATTTCAGCATTAGCTGTGGTTCAGGGCACACTGAGCTGGACCCATTAGCATAATTTATATTCTGTGTAAAATCACTCAAGCTTACAGCATGAGCTCAGCCCTGGTCTTGACTGTAAAAAACTTGATTTAATGCATCACTCCCACGCACATCCTTTCATATTTTGTGTACGTTTCTCCTCTTTTTAGTCCTTCCACAGACCCAATAAAACCTGTTGTGAGTTTTACCTTGGCACCATCACAATTTTGGTAAATAGCCTATGAACTTCTAAGTGAGGTCATGATATCAGATTTATGTGAAAATATATCAGTTTTCTGCTTGTTATGTGAAAATAGTCTTTATTGCACTTTCTTAATAATATTACCTCCTATATGCTCTATTTCAGCTGTGCTTCTAAAAGGCTATTAAGACATTTTAGTGCCTTAACCTTGAGTTGCATTAGAAACAGATGCAAGACCTCAAGGTTTACTCAAATCTTCATTTTATTAGAAAATCATATTTATATTGCTGTTCAGAACTGGAATATTGACATTCAAGATAACCTCTGTGTTTAAGGGCAACAATGAAAAGCACTCCTATGGACAATGAGTAGCTGTTCTTAAAAAATAAACCAAGTTCTTGCAGTAAATGTCTCTGATATGAAACATCCATTGAAAAATAATGAAATCAGCTCCTTGTCTCTATGTTTCCACAGCGGAACTGATACTTGTCCAGCATCAGGCACCTCAGTGCACCCCTGACTGCTTTGTAAGTTGGACAGTCTGTAGCCTGAACAACCCACGGTCATATTAACTGAGTTGTCGAACTTGGCCCAGTGGGTCCTGACCATTTATTACACTCAAGTCTATAAAGGCCAAATGGCCAGAGAATGGAACAAGTCTCTCTTCCCAGAATATTAACAGGGACTCAAACTCTTTGGGGTTGGATGTCTAACAACCTCTCATGCTCTGCACAGTTGCTGGCCTTTTTATTCCAACACATCTCATTTTCTAGCACCGTTAGTTTGGTTCTTGCCATATAAGGGAGAAAAAAGCATCCGCCACAGCCCATTAAGCTGACTGACCTTACTGTCTCTCTTTTATTGCTCCTTGCTCTCTGGGTTTCTGAAAAGGTGCAAGAATTATTCATAATAAAAAAAAGCTGTGATCTCTAAAAAGCTCATAGCTGCAATGCGTTAGCTTCCTGACACTGAAGGATGACACAAGCTGATAGTTAATGTCAAAACACAAACAGCAAACAATCTTTTTTTGTCAGTAATGAAAATAAAAATACACTGTCTTGGCATCAAACTTCTACTACTAAAATAACTACGGCCAAAATTGATGGTCGTGAGTCATTGTTTCAGACTAAAGATAACACAGAATTCAATAACAAAGCCACAAGTCTGTTTGTACCACTGTCCTCCTTCACATCGGGATGTAATGGGTGCCTATTATCGTTGTTACAGCCACTGATTAGTAAGAATTTTTTTTTCCTGTTTTCCAAATAGTCAGAGGAGCGTAAACAATTCCTATAGTTCTAGTCCACATAATCATTATAACAATTCAATAAACAAGGCTTTCCAATTTAACTGTATTTATGTTTAATTGGGCGTACATATGAGAACCACTCTAGCAATCAAACACATATTCAGCTGATGTTAAAAAAACATCATTATATCTTATTCACGGTCTTTTATGTTGTTTTGAATCAGGCCTTATCACTGAATCACTGTGAAGCCACAAAACTGGGAAACCTAGCTTAGTAAGGACTGAGTTAATTTAGTTAGTAGTATGTTGATGAGAAAAAAGGGGAAAACTTTATTTTCATATCCTTTCAGAATTAAGGATAACAACTTACAAGCTAGCTAAAGTGCAATAATTTACATAGTGATCTTTTTAGAGTTGAAATTAACATTTTTTTCAGCTTTGCTGCTATTCCTTAGAGGAACAAACAAAAATAGATGGAAACATTTGACAAATATACCCTTAAGTGGCAAGTTGACATTTTAGTAATGAGAAATATGAATGGACAAATTTTCTGTGATTACATAAAATGAGATGTAGTGTTTCATTTTATGATCCTTTTAAGTTAACATGATATTTTGTTTTGATCGTCGGTATTCTAGGACATCAAAAGATTTAGAACTATGATAAAACCAGGTACAAAATATAACGGTGTAACACCGGCAACAGGAAGCAGACGAGTGCAGGTACAAGTTGTCGGATCGCTGTCTATTGCCGAGGCAAGTTCCAAAGTCGTGGTCACGCAACAAGCGAGGGTCAAAACCAGTAAATAGTGTAACACAGGCGACATATCAAACAAGGATGAGACATAACAGCGATCAAATGAAGGCATGGGTCAAACACAGGACTGGCTAGTAAGAGAACCACTCTAACAAGTCACAGCCAATACTTCACACCAGCTTGTTGGGAAACACAGGTTTATATACTCTAAGAGGAAACAAGCAGCAGGTGCTGGCGATCACGGCGCCAGGCGGAGTAGCAGGCGGAGCGGGGGGCGTGACAAATGGTCAAGTTTCATTACATATTTCCTCAGACAACATGAGATGTGCAGTTCCAAAAGAAATCCTACCAGCAAAATGAATGAAAGAATTAAAACACTTGTTACCCACTTACGTGACTCACACTACAGGTGTTAAGTTTGAATCAGGCCCTATTACTGAATCACTGTGAAGCCACAAAACTGGGAAACCTACCTTAGTAAGGACTGAGTAGAGTTAATTTAGCTTTATTTAGTAATATATTGATGAGAAAAAAGGGGAAAGTTTATTTTCATATCCTTTCGGAATTAAGGTTAAAAACTTACAAACTAGCTAAAGTGCAATAATTTAAATAGTGATCATTTTAGAGTGGAAATTAACATACAGAAAATAGGAACACGTGGGGCATCTAATGCCTGCATTTGTGAAGCAATTTGTGGCACAAAAATGCTAGAAGATATTGGAGACTGGTGATCGTGACAAATAAACAAATTAATGTGATTCATCACATCTGACAGTGGTTTGGTTGCACACGTTTTATGCATCTTTGAGAAATTGGGTCTTGATATTGATTGTAGGAAGTATCTGGCTTTGAAGGATTGTCTTGCTATATTTGAAGGTCATCTTTTCATCGACAAATATATCACCAGGTGACTGCTGCACTCTTTTTTGTTTGGGTACAATATCATTTTTGACATTTATAATTAAAATAAAAACAATGTGCATCTTTGTAGTCAATATATAATCACATCTACCCAAAATAAAGCTTGTCTGGAATTCAAGGCAAAACTAGTATGCAAAACTACCCGTCTAGAATGGCCATAATGCCTCAGTACAGTTCCATGCAGACCACTCTTTTGGACAAGACTTTTCAGTGTTTTTCTCCCATCTTTTCATACCTGTGAACACGCTTGTAGTGGCTACTTCGCTCTCCTGGCTCCCACGGACGGCACTCAAGTTGATCTCGTACTCAGTGGCAGGGTGCAGGTTGCTCAAGGTATAGTTGGTCCTATCACTGTCAGTCAACACGTTGTCCACCTGCCCTGTTGATCACAGTGACACCAACTGTCTCCATCAAGCAGAGCCACATGGAAGCTCTTCACTTCTACACATTCCCAACTATTATACATTGGTACAAAAAGGTCAGATAGTTCCAAATCACTCCAGTGTTTGTTTTTAAATTCTTTTTTCTGCATTAAAAAATGCAAGTGCCTTGCTAACTGTTTAAACATTATTCTTTGGGCGTCATTGCATGCATTTAAATGTGTGCAGACCATTAACACAAGATTACAGATTCTTTTTGTGCTATTATCATTATACTCTCTGCATCTCAGCTTCGCAATAAGGTCATTAGTAGGAAACATATTTTTAACTTGAACTGAAGGAACACCCTGCAAGAGCTTTTTAATAATTCTGAGGTCCTAGTACCTCTAGATGACTGGTAAGACATCTTGTAGTAGTCAAAGGGAGCAACAGGCTGGGTCCACGATATGGTCACAGCATCTTCAGTAACGTAGGACACGGTCAGGTCTCTGGGAGGATCCATACCTGTGGTACAGAAAACAGATCCATCATCCCAAAGACATCAGCAGTGGCTTAGTAATGTTCTTTTACAAAAATAGACACATCGCCTAGAGCGCATCAGATGAATATAAGGACTCAAGAGGAAAATGGCATTTCTGTCTGTTTTAGAAAAGGCCGCTTCCACTACAAAGCAGCAGAGAGGTGAATCCCACGTTTTATGTCTGTAAATGGATGGCCTTTGAAGTAAAGCCAGATGCTGAAGCGTGAAGACCAAGATGGATACGTGTTTGCAAGGATTGAGATTACTAATGACTAAAAGCTGATAAGTGATGTTTACAATATTTCCCAGATCAGGTCAAATACCAGAGGGGCACATCCTGTTGTTTGCCAAACCATTTGTATCTACCCTCCATGTACATATATTTATTTTTCTATAGCCCAACTGAGAGTAAGTATTAGGCAAGATGCAGTTGGGGATTAATAAGCCAACTGCCATTAATCAGACATGTGAAGTTTGGATACCCAGTTTGACTTCCACTAGGGGGCAGTAAAAAGCTGAGCCACTCTTGAAACCGTTGGCTGGGTCGTTCTTAGTTACTATTCTGTAGACTGACATTGCACATTTTAGTGAACAATCAACTCGGTTTACTGTTTAGGCATCTTGTTGAATCTAATTGTGTCCTGTTACCTCAGCGTATCTAAATATTACGTGACACTAAAAATTCCTCCGGTAAAATGGAACTACTGAAACAGGAAGTTTGTGATTTTGCTTCATCCTGGATTGCCAAAGAATGGGAATGTTTTTGAAACTTGCTGTGAATTTAAAACATACATTTGAAATCATTTTGCATTTTTTGACTTGTAGGACTTTGTGTATTCTAATGTAATCGGTGCAAGGGAGCCTCAGCAATTGTATTTCCACTTATGCCCAATATCTTATTCAAAATTTTTGGTTGAAATTCTGCAATTATTTGCTTTTTGCTGTGTGAGAGTGTGAGAGATGGTCATATAGCCAATTGTACATTCTGCAAGTTCTCACCAGCGTAAGATGTTTTAATAGCTGCAATTCCTTTACTAATTTTGTTGATCATGACAACTCAGACTAGCTGTAAACAGTGGCTAAAAGTAGCTTGACTATTAATAACTCGCAATACTACAAAATAGATGTGTGTGTGTACATATAAAATATAATATTATATATATATATGTATATATATCTCCACACACATACAAATGCACTAACTCAGCAACAATGGCTATTTCACCTACTACATAAATATTTATAGTGAGCACTGTGTGTCCACGAGTTATGTGCTTCCCAGGCAATGGGTTTTCACATTTTTCAAAAATAAATAAATAAATAACTAAATAAATGCTGTACACTATGGGAATGCATTTTTGATGCTAGTGCTATTTTTTTTTTTTTTTTTTAATTTTGAGGTTATTTTGGAGGTTTGATGTTTAATTTCAAAGGCACCCATAACATGTTAACTGTAGCCGCTTAATCTGAAACATGTCTTCTCCTAAACACTTTTGGCAGCAACATGGCAAAATTCCTCTGACAACTGAATGTTTTGCTCTGACACAAGAATTGTTTTCCTTAAGAATTCAGTTAAATGGAATCATAAAGGAAGTCTGATTTATCATACTCCATAACTGTGTATTACAAACAAAGCCTTGTAATAGATAACAGGGACATACAAGGGCACCAAGAGAACTGTTAGCATAGTAACAGGCTCCCAGTGATCACCAGGGATCTCTTCAGAATTTATTCAGTTATCCCAGGGTTCTCGGCAGTTTTGCAGCAAAGCCCACGCTAAGGCATGTAACATTGGCTAATAAATGGGTACATCGGAACAGCACATAGCCCTAGTGGAATGTAACAGATTGGATCTCACTATTACGTAAGACTTAAACAACAACTAGTGTGAAAAAAATATAGTGTGAAACTTGCCGTAGCTGACAAATCAGACACACACAGTAATGTCCCGACATTCATTTATATGCTGTGGAAACGCAGTGTCCCTGCATTTTTGCAATTATTTATGCATTCGTATGTCTGATTATTTTGCATTCAATCCAGTTGTCCCTCATAGCCCGGAATTACACCTTAGCCTTTGAACTACTGGGCATTGAAAACAACAGATGAAAACGCAAGATGCTGTGCTAGAGCACTTGGAAAAAAGTTAAAATAATTTTTAAAAGTGCTAGTCTTTGAGTACTATTATGTAACATAGGATATAAAGTACCTATGAAAGTACATCTGGGTAACCTGGACAATACCTGTGTGGTACAAACTGGACTGAAGAGTGAAAGCAAATGAACACAAATCTCTGGAAAGTGAACAGAGGAGCTGGCAGAGCTGCAGAGATGTAGCACCTCAAAATTATTAACTGAATGGCCTAAGGGGCGAAAAATAAAAAGTAATTTTCAGCAAATGTAATCAGACTTTACACTGATGCTCTGCCTTTCTCAATACTTATGTCCTTGGCCTATGAAGTGTCCAATTTTGGATATGGACATTAATTTCTCTATTGCAGAGCTAGAGCTGATGGAACAATGTCAGCTCAACTTGTCCAGTGTGGGATGCAACGCAGAGCTGAGCTTTCGCACCTAATGTGCCTCCAAGAAGGGGTATTTAACCTGAATTAATTCTGTACACAGCCACTAGCATGAACATGGTTAAAAGTGTTATAAGAAACTATTAATTATATAAGTTGCTTTGGATAGAGGTGTCCACAAGGCAAATACATAATTACATTAATGTAATGTGACAAGCAGGTGTTATGCTTGGCAGCACAACACATAATCATAATTCTTAAGCTTTTGACGTTGTCCTGCATTGGATTAGCGGTGCTATTCAGGTGATTGATATCTTGGTGTGAGTGAAGTTGTCCCGAAACAATACACCTCTCTCCTGGCTTGACAGCTGCAAATAACAGCTTGCCGATGGGGTGGTAGAATATTTTAGGCCGCCTGATGCTCGGGCAGAGGTAATTAAGAAGGGATTACACACAGAAGAGATAATAAAGGAACGACAGAAGGAGGACGGCTGGCATGCGGCTGCATTGAGGGTCTTAATGAGCATACGTGTCAGGAAATCTGGGAGTTTCTGTTAAAAAAAAAAAAAAAATCACCGTCATTACAAGGCAAAGGCGAACTTAGCAGAACTCCTTAGCTGAACTTCAGGAAATCCAATCCATATGCTTTTAATCCTTACTCTGGAGTGATGGTTTAAGATGGTGAATAATTTCATATCCTTGTGTTTCCTAACTTCTGTCTCCGGTGTTGAGGAAATTAAGAGGAAGTGGAAAAAGTACGAGTCTAACAGTCTAGGGAGGTCCGAGGGCCACGTCCAGCAGGCTGGATGATCATATGCGGTTTTGTGTCTGTGAGAACACTAACTTGATTTTTGCCTTGGTTGAAAATTTTAATTGAATTCTGCCATGATGCTTTGGAACAAGTTAATGTGATCGCTGAGCTGGGTTGGGAGAGGGTTCAGCTGCGGCACAGCGATGCGGCGCTGCGTTTTATTGCAACTACTCCCTGCAGGGTTGTTGAAAACATCTAATCCGCCTCCCCCTGACACTGCAGAAATACTCTTTTAGTATTTTTTCAAATGTATTTTTTGACAATTATTCAAGTTTTAATTTAGACCATGTTTATATATTAAAGTGAAAGTTTTTTTTGAGAATGTCAGTACACACTGTGTGTCCTATTTGAATAAATTTGCATACATGTTATACTGAGGTCTAAGGCATTACACTTCTGTGTGACTTTTTTGGTTTTATTTAATATGTACAGGAGGTGGTGTGTATCTGTGTATATGGATAAACTTTGTGTGTGAAGTGCTGTAAACCTGCTTGGCATATGGAGAGAGACAACACACACGTGGACTTCAGAATCACACATACGGGGACTTCACAATTGCAGAACCTCAATTACAAAACAAAACACATGTACAGAACCTTTCACACACATTGTGCAGGCCTCCTCACACCAGGTAGGGAAAACCGTACACACCCACATCTGAAGACCCCCACTGGACACCATTCCAACCCTAACACATGTGGCAAGTTACTAATAACAAACATCTAGTTGTCATGACAATAAACATTCATGTCCCTCCTATCTACAGTAGAACGACCGCCCATGGAACGAGAATCACAGAATTGGAGACCTCTCCTCGTCCACTTTTCTCTAAACCTATGAGCCCCAGAATAAAGTGACAAGAAACCTGACTTCTTGAGCCTGTGTCCTCTTGTCCCATGAACAAGTTGCACACCATTTTATTCAACAGATCAATCTGTGCTGTGGAAATTTCTCCATCTTGAATTTGCAGTAATGTAAAGTTAATTCACATCCAAGTCCCTGATGGGCAGTGATGAGAAAAGCAGAAGCGACTTCACTCATTCATTTATTAAGATGTACCTGTGATGACTGAGCCTGATACAGGTTCGGAGGTCATGCTTCCCTGCAGAGTGATAAGAGTGACCAAGTACTGGGTGGAGGGAAGCAGGCCACTGAGCATTGCCTGCATCTTGGAGCCCTCCAGGGTGACCTCCAGTGTGTCGCCACCATCCTGTGGACTGTAATTCAAGATGAACATGTCGGCAGGTGGGGCTGGGGAGCTCCAGGCCACCGTCACTGAATTGGAGGTGATGTCCGAGAAGTACAGTTGTGTCACGGGGCGGAACCCTGGAAGCCAGAGCTATTGGTCATGGGAAAGTTGTGGACAAGAGTGAAACTACTACAATTCTGCTGATATGTATAGTCTGGCTGTTTGAGTACTGCAGGTCCAAACAATGAGAATGGAGCAAAAGAGTCAGGAAATTTCCCAAAACATGCGGAAAGAATGGTCAGGATGAGCAAAATGTGTGGCAAGATGGACAAGATGGACGTGCTGAGGTCTGAAATGAGAAACAACAGAAAGATCCTTGCTGTACAGCAGCCAATCCACACTTCTAGGTGGAAAACGGAGAAATGTTTCCTCTTTTAGAAGAAACATTTTCATGGAGAACACTGAAATATGACATTTTTAAAAACGTGGGTGGTTGATTCAGTTGAATGCATTCTTGTATTGAAAGTTGAAATGATGGAACAGACAAAATCATGTTTGCCTTCTGGGTGAATGGATGACAGTTCCACGACATAAAGTTGAGAATTTAGATACATAAGTATGAAAACGCTTTATGCTGATGAGATATTGCAGACTCCAGGTACCTTGGAGACATATGAAGATGACAGTATGGATGCAGAGGGTAACTTGACATGATGTACAAATAATCCATTTATCTGCACGGCTGACACATCCTCACAGCACACATGCACAAACAAAGGCCTGAAACAAAGTACATAGATTTTTTTTTGTTTGTTTATTCTCACAGGATTAAAAGTTTTACTCTCATTATTCCAGTTAAATAAAAAAATAAAGCACACCATCAATCTTTAGAATGAAAGGTGTAGTCATACTGCAGATCACAAGGTCTGCTAAACTTAATTTAAAAAAGGAGTGAAAGATTTGCATTTTATCTAGTGCTTTCAATTATTAATTACAAAATTCATTTATTTTTAAAGGCACTAGAAATATCAAAGGTGTAATGATGGAAGATATAGAATGTGTATTTTTTTTCTGACAATAAAAGAATAGAATTTGACAAGCAAATGACTTGTCTCTATAGCTTTTACACCCAATGCATCCAGAGACTGATGTCAGCACTTTTTTTCTCCACCAGCAGAAACCTAATGACATCAGAAGTGTCACATGCCAGATGACTGTCACACCCAGCACTCGCCACCCCACCACCCCTCCAGTACCTGTGAAGGCGTCAATAGTGGCAGCCGAACTCTGTTGCCTGCCTCGCTGAGCCGTCACGGTAATCGTGTACTCGGTACCCGGCTCCAGATCTGTCAGCACAGCGGTGGTCAGTTCTTTGGGTACAGTCATCTCCTTGGTTACCCCTGAGGATGAGGTATAGATCACCCTATAATGGTCAATAGGTCCACTGACTGGGCCCCACAGTAGAGATATGGTGTTGTCTGTCGATGACATCACAGTTAGATCCATCGGGATGTCCAGACCTGTAACAGAGGTCAAAGCATATAGTGCTATTTAACTGAAATTGCCTTAAAATATTCTTTTTTTCTATAAATATACAGTGTTTAAATCATTTCATCTCTCTGTTTGGGTTATAATTTCACTTTTGCTTAAAAAAAGGAATGCAGTGCACATAGAGTGTAACAAATACACTGCAACTTTTTCTTATGATAAAATTACTTTTTTTTCCCATTAATAGCATCATTTCTCTTTTTTGCTAAAATCATTTCACTGAGCCATTTCATTTCTCATAATTATTTATAGCTTCAACGTTTTTCGATTTCTTGGCAGTTTGATTAAAAGAAAAAAAAACTGTGGGAGTGGACTCTGCACTAAGGACTCTACCTGTTCTCGCATTCATTGTCGCCGGGGAACTCTGGTTGACTCCAAGAAGGGCTGAAATCCCAATGCCGTACTCCGTCCCTGGCACCAGGTCTGAAAGACAGTACATGTTGATAAAGCTTTTCTAAACCTCAGTGCTCTAATGAAGACATTTTAATGATGACTCATCGCAGCACTGGCCAGGATAAACTGAGCTTGGTGGAATGAATGAATGCAGTCAATGAGGCAGCAGACATTAAACATTTACCAGTTATGCAGATCGAGAGGTTCTTTCATGTATTTCTGTATATCGAACCTGTGGTCTTTATGGTTTGATTTTAATAGCAGAATATGTGTCCAAGTGGATGGCCCTTTTAATATCTTGCTATTCGAAGTTGCATTAATAATGAAAGGCCTGCAAACCACCATGATCATTGATGTTTTCTTAGCGCTTACACTTGTGCCTGGCTTTTAAACACTACCCTTTCTCAGCTAAAGTCTTTGTGACAGTTGGGCTAATATCAGTAATCTAGAGTGAGGCAGAAAAGGATTTTTTGCAGGAAGACCTGTTGACATGGTTTTTTTCATCGAACATCAAAAACCCCTTCAGACAGATTGGTCCATTTTTCAAATGATATGGGAATTAAACTCTAAAACCGTTCAGATCCAAAGCAGAGGCTGTGAAGCTCATGCAGTCCAATACACAGATTAATGATACTCAGTGATTCCTTCAAGCACTGACTTAGCCTTCTTGAGACCCTTGAAAATGTAGTGTTCAGATTTCCTGTGCTGGGCTCACAGGTCCAGACAACCCAGTACAACTTTTCACATCCCCCATACTGCACATCCTCAGAGTTTGGGTACAGCCAGACAAACAGGCAGATAGAAAGACAGACAGACAGATAGATAGATAGATAGATAGATCTATTGGCTTTGAGGTATCAAAATTATTGTAATAGCATTACATGTTTATTGTGTGTTGCACTGTATTTTTCAAAAAGAGACATATACAGAGTATGGTTAGGGAATATATAATTTGGTAAAGCAGCATTTATATTATGCCTATGCATTTTAAATCAGAGAACAACCAGAACAGTAAAAAACAGTTAAGTAAGCTTAAAGGACACATTTAAAATGATTAACATTTTAAAAAAAGTTCACAAATTATTTTTAATAAAACAGTTTGGAAACAAAAAAATACAAACCAGATAAAACCAAATAAATCATAAAAAATATTTTAATAAATCCAAATAAAGGATGTAAGCATCATCTAAGCTGTTTTTGGCTAATTCAATTTATTGCTTTCAAAATGTTTCTGGTGTTGTTTGTTTGGAAATCAAGCTATTTTGCAAAAAACCATGAACTGTGTCACACGGTAACTTTTAATAATCTGTGATGATAGACCATTATGGTGTGTATTACTTAATGTTCTGCATATGCCAGTACCTATTCCATTCTTCCAATCCATTCTTAAAGTAAAGTAAAAAAAAATTTATTGCATCACCAGTTCTAGTTGCTGAATTCATGTCTTCTTTTTTCATGAAAAAAATTACATATTCAGTGTATAACACTGTCAAAATAAATTGTGATACTTATGCTTCTCAGGTACTAGACATTAATGCAAAACCTCCCTTGCAAGTTAAAAACTGACAGATGACCCTTTGGTGAAGAAAGCTGCACAGTTTTACGTAACATTAACACTTCACTGCATTCAGCTGCTCCCTTGACACTGCTGCTGTATGACAAGCTAAAAATCCCTATGGCTACGCGACCATGATCCAATGGCAAGAGTTCTTGCAGATTTAACATGAAATAAACCATATGATTAACATTCCATTGCATATTTTTACATTTTGAATGTGAATGTTAACTTACCCATTCAGGAGCTCCGTGTGAGTAGGTCCTGGTAAAATGGTGAGACGTGCACTGAGTACCATTTACCTGTGAGGGTGGTCCTGGTGGTAGGCCCATCATTGCGCGGGATAATGACCTTGTCATACTGGTCCCCAGCCAAAGTGCTGTACACCACCCTGTAACCCTCCACCTCGGCCTCACTGTTGTCCCATTCCAGCTCCAGCGTGGTGGACGTCTCGGAGAGCACCCTCAAGTTCTTAGGTGCATCAATCTCTGAAAAAAATGTCAGAACTGAAAACACTTGGAATATAGAGACACACTGCAGTTAAAAGCTGTGTCTTTGACTCACTTTACACTACAGAAAGTATACACAATGCTTCCCTCTGAGTTTTGGCCCAGAAAAAGGTAATTTGCATTAAAACTGAGGGAACTGCTGACCTCAGGCCACTTTAGACAAATTGTAATATAAAAGCAGACCAAAATTTTACTATAACCTCTTTGCAATATTGAATTCAATATTGTAAGCAAGTCTTAAATGTATAGAGACTGGTGGCCATAGCTGGCAAATCAGATGCTGGTAGTGGGTAAGAAAAGCTTATGAAAATTGCCTCAGTTACCTCAGATGCAAACAAACCTTTTTAGTTGTTACAGGATGACACATCACCACCCATCACCACCCATCACCCCCCATCGACTATGGTTGATGCAAAAACATCAAATGGTTAATGAATTTTTACAAGGGTTGGCGCTCACCAGTATAGAACTGGGTGGTGACAGCATTGCTCTCATTGCCCTGGCGGATGCCACTGACTGCAACCTCATACTGGGACCCGGGCCGCAGCACTTGCAGTGAATATTGGCTGAGGGTCGGCTGCAGGCGAAAGGTGGTCTTGGGCCCATCCACACCGACCAGGCCATAACGCAGGAGGATCTGATCAACCTTGGCCTTAGGTGGGGTCCACTCCACAAAGGCAACCGTGTCTGAGATGTCCCGCACCATCAGTTGAGTGGGCCCATCGATCACTGGCAAAAACATTGTTTTTCACAGTGCTATTATTTGATTCTAAATAAAATATACTATATTTGGTAGTTGGCTCACAAAAGGCTGAGCTACAAAATTTCGAAGATACAAACATTTTTCAGGCTATTTATTTTTAATTGCATTTCTTTCAGTTACCTGTGTTTAAAAATGTTCAGTTTGTTGCATCCATTCAAGGTATCAATGTAGCAACTCACTTCGCATGTTTACAGCTCGTGTAGCGTGTTCGTGGTCATTGGTGATCAACAACATGACAACCATCACACATGTTTAAGTCTTATAAAGTATTGTAATCCGTTACAGCTTTATATTTGGTTTTTACAGAACCTTTCCCTTTAAAACAACAAGGGATGCATGCATCACTAAGCTTTTGCTGAATGTGACAATTTGGTTTTGAAGAACACCGGAGTTATAAGACTATTGTTCAGCACCCAGTGTATTTGCAAAAATGCAAAAATGGATGCACAGCATTACATGTACTCTTCCATTCTGCATATGAGTCAAAGGTATTAAAAATAAACACAGTACAACTTTCTCATATGGCCTGATTAATTAAATATGACAATTTTGGGGACATAGATCTGAATCTCTTAAATTTTTGAAATATCTTAAAGCATGTTTGTTGAGCATTCTGATATGCTTTTTATTAGTGGGTGAAATTACATTTCCAATAGTTTTTTTTAGTGACTGACACAATCAAAGCAGCACGAAACAAGGCAGCTTAAGGAGACTTTAATTTTTTTAGACATGTTATTGTAAATTGCTGCATCTCTTTCATATTTTCAGTGTTAAATTGTTGATGTTGCTTGCTGAGTCTTAGCTTCCTTTAGGGACAGCCAGCTGGCATCATTTCTGTCTACATAAAGAAGAGATCTCTGTGCAGCCTGGTGCTTAAGCAGACAAGGTTACAGAGGTACTTCCATAATAAGCATTAGCTCTCACTTCAGAACCTCCAACAGCTTTGTGATTTTCCCGTCTCTTCCCACTGATCTCACAAACACGCTAGCTGTGGCAGGGCTTCCCAGGAGGTAAGATGAGGAAGAGTCTAGTGCATTGTTTGAGTGAATAAAAGAAACAAAGTTCTCACTGTTTTATTATTTTTAAACTTATTCAAAGCATTACTCAGAATACTCAAAAAAGGCCAAAGGCCATCTTCCTCGAGCTTTACACTTCTATGTCTGCCTGAAGGGGTCTTATGTGGAAGAGATGTAAGAAGAGAAATGGAACAGAAATCAACGACATTAGAAACTTTTTTTATGTGCCTTATCAAGTGGTCCTCCTACCTTAACGTAGTTTGCAAGGAAAAATAAACCAAAGCATGAACTCCTTTCAGTGTTCACAAATTTGGTTTTTCATACTTAATCTGTGAACCTAAAAATAGTGGACTTAACCAGTATTTTCAAGTTTAATCTCATTCTTGAATTATGAATATGTGAACACGCTCATATAAATAATTGAGAAAGTCCAAACATGTCTACCAAAGGTGTCTGCTGTGTACACGCTAAATATTAATATGTTCATAAATAATTCACGGTGCCTTAATTGTAACCAGCAGTGATTCTTATCATTGAAAATGAGCCACTCAAGTACATATGCATGGTTTTGTGTTGTTAAGCAAACCTTCAGTTGGATTTCATCTTCTTCCCTCCACCTGCCAATCTAAAGAAGTTCTGGTTCAGGTTTACATGAAGTGCATAATTAATGGAAGACCAGCCCATTCATCAATGTGACACTTCCCATTAGCTGCAGCTGAGTGGTGCACCTCTGTGTGAAATATTGTGTGAACTTTGCTGGGGTAGAATTCTCCTTACAGCTGACTGACGATGGCTCAGAGCAGAGAAAGACACAAGGACTCAACGAGAAACAAAGACATTTGTCAAGTATTGTGATGGAAGCGACAAAAAGAAATTTTTCTCTTGACACATTTAGGACACAGCAAAAAATGCAGAAATTGAAGTACACAAAAAAAAACAAAACTTCTACACAGATGTCAAGAAGAACACATGAGGACAGTAGCTCAGTGACAGGGACACTGAAAGACTGCAGATACAAAGATCAGCAAATAAAGAGAGCTCTTAGTTTGCAGAGACAATGATAAGTTTGATTTGGGGGAATATTAAAGTGAACTCATCGGTATGATAGACAGTAGGGAACATAGCCAGACTTACAAGTGGTGACGGTGGCTGTCACTGGTTGGCTCCGGCTCTGGTCCTTCAGGGCCACAAGATTGACCGTGTACTCCTCTCCTGGCCTGAGGCCAGTCTGGTTGAACGAGGTGATGGAGCTGGGCAGTTGGGCTGTCATGCCCCCCTCATTGTCCTACAAGAAAGCACATTTTTCCTCGTAATACATCACATCTGTGCAATACCATCCAGAACAAGATACCTGATAACTGCTGCAGAAACCAGCTAGCTAGAATTTTTTACTATCCTAACCAATTTATTTTAGGTAATATTTTGTAAGACATTTTCTAGGTATGATTCAGTTGTAAAAGAAAGCTTTTTAGTAAATAAATCATTTACTGAACAGGAAGGAAGAAAAAACAATTGTTCATCAATTTAATGTTTATGATCTCATCTACAAATTCACATTTTGTATGATGTTACACAAAATATTAAGTCAATCACTTCTCTTCATAATTTGCAGTACATTGATGTTTGTTTATAAATTGACCCTTTCGCATATGGACTTCTCACACACTCTTACACACACACACACACACACACACACACACACAAACACACGCAGATATTAACACCACACCACCCCTGACAGATGCCTAGTTGCAAATAACACCCAGCTGTCATGACACGCATATTTAAACCCCCACCCCATGTCCACCAAGGGGGCATCCCTTAGGAACAAGAGACAGAGATGCGCAAGAGAGGAATAAGAGAACTATTCTGATCCACTTTTCCTTCTATGAGTTTCTGAATAAAGTAATGCTGGAGCCGAATTCCCGAGTCCCTATCATCTTCTCCCATGAACCAGTTGTCTCAACTGACTATAACAGATAGATGTTTTGCATTTTCCTCCATCATCCAGGTAATTATGCATCTAGTTAAACCGCATGTTAATAACTTTGTTTTTCAAACTCTAAATTAAATTTTAATTAGGTAATTTAATTAGTCTCTGCGGGAATGACGTGGTCCTGTGCAAAATGTTAAACACTTTCATACATTTCTATATATACAAACATACAATTATTTCCACAAAAACCTCAGCGAGTACAAAAAAAATGTGTGCCCTGCTTGGATTATGGTTACTGGGACCCATTTCTGGAGCTAAACCTGTCAGTGAGCTACCTACATAATCCCATAAGGCTCTGCCTGAAATAGTGATATAAAATTAGCTTGTGGGGTCCCTGCATACAAGGGAAAGAGTTGGGATTGGGCATAATGTCAGCCAAGTGGTAGACACAAGCAGCACAGACTAAGACGGACTAGACTGTAGAAGTGGAGTCTAGTTCTGAGTACGTCAAATGTCACCTTTCTTGTCAGAACAGAGCCTGAGCAGGTGGACAAGTATTAGCTAGATTTAGTTGGTCTCACCTTCACACAGACTGTGGACTCTGGAACCGACTTTTTTATTAGAGGTGGTCTCTCTCCTATACTGGAATTCCTCCTTGTTAAAGGACTTAGAAGAAAACCCAGTTTTGTACATATGTATGAAACCACTGTTCTGAGTAATCAGCCTAAAGAAGGGTTAGTGATGCACTTGAGTAGTCCTGCTTGGAGACATGAACAGTCACGGTGGGAATGATAGCGATTCCTCCAGGGATCTGATTGAGAAGAATGTCTTGCTGTATCTGAATCCAAGTGATGCTGTTTTTGGGCTTCTGTGCCAGCCACTGACTGTTCCTAATGAAACACTATGTTTGAATGCAAGGAAGCTCATGTGTGTAATTTGTACAAGAGCTAAAAGTTAATGACTAACTTTGTGCTCATGCCTTCCAACTCAAGGTTGTATATTCTGGACACTCAGATGAAAAAAGGACATGCAGTCAAATGAGCATCACTCAGTTGTGAGTTGAATTTGATGTAAAGGAAACTGGCTAGATATGGGAAACCAAAACGTTCCATGAGGGTTTTCTGGGAACAATTAGCAGACAGCTCAGTAGGGAATTATTTCAACTCCCACTTCTAAGACTTCTGTTGTGGATGCAGCTGCTAAAAACTGGTTTGAGTACAACTGACCCCACTTGTTGTGACAATTCTAGGGCCCACTGGTGGACACCAATCATGAGGGAAACTATTGGTAGAGGAGTTCAAATATCTTGTGGGCTTGTTTATGAGTGATAGAATAAGAGAACAGGATATTGAAAGACAACTGTGCCTCATGACCAGTTTTGTGGAAACTGTACCAATCTATGGTGGTAAAGTAGGAGCTAAGTCTATGGACAAATATAAAACCTTGAACTTTGGATAATGACAAAAATAACAAGACTGTAGACCTAAGCAGCAGAAATTAGATTCCTCAGCCGGATTACTAGGCTCAGTTTCTATTGCAGGGTGACGAACCCAGTGATCTGAGCCGCTGCTCCTACAGATTGAAAAGAGTCAGTTGAGGAGGTACGGGTATTTGGTAAGAATGCCACTGATAGTGTTACAGCAGACACATCCAACTGGGAGGAGACTTTGCAACAGTCCCAGGTCCTGGAAAGATTACATCTCATGGTTGGTCTGGGAATACCTGTTGATCTCTCAGAAGGAGTGTTCTTTAAAGGCAAGAAAGTGCTCTAATGTTCTCTTTGCAACTATCACAATCCAGTCAAGCAGAAGAAAACTGAACGATTAATATATAGCATAGTTTTATTTATTAAAAAAGGTTTACTATTTTAAGTAGGCATTTTTGCTCTTTTTTAACCTTTGTTAAAAATAAAAAGATTTAAAAAAAAATAAATAAAGATTTAATCTGTGTGGAACATAAAAACATCCTGAACTCAATGATAAGACTCCTTTAAAATGGGGAGTCCCAGAATGCCTAAGGAAAGCTATAGCAGCTCCTACCAATTGAAGGCCTTCTTTGTTTTTGCCTGTTCTGTAAATGTCTGTTCAGTCAATTTGTCACTGTTGGCCCTTGCATGACATCTCGCATGGGTCAGACTGGATGATGGTTTCACAATGGTACGTTATATCCATCAGGTCAAGACTTTGGCTCAAAGCACAGTTTCTCCAATAAAAAGCACTCAGGTCAGAATGTATACCTCACAAGGAAAAGATCACAGAGGAGGCCACCTGCCCAAGTTTCTTCTGCTCTTCTCTCTTCATGCACCCTCCCCCAACTATACCTCACTAGACTTCACTGAAACCAATTCCACAGATGAAAGCATAGACTGACCCTCTACAGTCATGTCTCTTTGTATTCAAACTGTGTTTGTCTATGACGGCTTCTGGACATTGAGCTTTATACTGGTACCCTGTGCCTTTCATCTGTGCAATGTTTTGATAACTTGAGCCAGTCTACTCTGTTTCCTGGTCAAAAAATATCAAATGGAATAGAAATTAATTGAAGGACAACATCAAAAAGCCTAATGCTTGTAGAGCTGATTCAACAAAAGCTCCTTCAACAGGAAAACCTAGGGGTCTAACATTTGTAAACTTAAACAACAGAGGTCTTCTGGTCAAAGCAGTAAAAACATCAGTAAGCCTTAATGCAGTGGGATGTCTGATCCAACCGAGTCTGTAATTGTGTGTGCAGCAAAGCAAAATAATCCTCCCATTTTCCAATCTGCCCCTGTAGCACATAACCTAAAGTATTTTTGGGAATATATTGGCACATAATGAAGGCTCAGAGGGTTGCACTTATACCTTAAGGGTAGAAGAAAAACAGGGAAGAAATGGGAGCCTGACTTTGGCGCCTTTTAAATCTGTGGTACTCAGACATCACCTCCTGCACTGAAAAAAACTACAGTTTTATTGTGCAAAATATCTTGCTGTGTGACACAGTCTATTTATTTATGTATTAATGTGTTTAGTTTTTTTTTTTTTTTTTTTTTTTTACATATATTCAATATCAGACTACAAGATACATGTGGGTATCCAAGGGTAACTAGCTCCTAGAAACTGCTCAAATACCGCAGACTCAGATACTGGATGCCGTTATTTCTAATGAGGAAAATTATGATTAGTTCTGGGTTTGTCTGGGCAACATCAGTTAATTTCCCCAAAATATTCCTAATACCATAAAATACCTATTGCATCATGATAAAGATCACTTTAAACACCAATTGCCTAAACAGTTAATGAGGTTGCTAACATGCTTTTGTGTATTTATATGCAGTTACTTTTTTATTTGGTATCATACATTAAGCTTTGCAGCTTATCATTAATAGCAGTGAACATTTAACAGTCACATTTATTTTAAAAATGAAGAAATGAGAGCAATATAAAATAGACAAACAATAAAATTTACCGACTGTAATGGACTCTTACTGTAATGAATGGTTACTGGGGTACTTACCGATTGGACAGAAGTGAAAAAAATCACAAACGCTCAAACTGCATTTGAACACAGGGCACAGGAGGCAAAGCCTGTGAACGGAAGTGTTTGGCAAACTGCTGCCACACAGCTTCTCACTTGTACTTGTGCCAGTTTTGAATATTACTCTGATGTGTGTTGGGGGCATTGATATATATCACTCATTACAACAGGCACTCAGAAACTGGGAGCTTGAATACTAGGATGTATGTAGGTGTGTATTGTTTCCAATCTTTGCATAAATTCATTAGATCTAATATATAAACTCATGAAGGCGCTATAGTTCAATTATTAATGGCTGATAAATCTGTGATGTAATACAAACTGCCTTTCAAGGCTATGCAATGAATTTCAATAAAATGATTGTTACTGTTTTATCAGTTATTCATATTGCAATGTTTCCTGAGATTGTTTAAGTCAGAGGAGCACTGAGCTGATTTTTGCCACCTGGCCTGCTCTGCTACTGTGCTGTGATTTAGTTCCAGGACTCAGAGGAACAGTGACATATGTACCTTCTGACTGCTTGATAAGTTTTGTGTTATTAATATCAGTGTTAGATGCTGTGCTGAACATAAAATTATCCTGCTAAGGTATCACAACAGCTCAGAGAGTAGCACTTTTGCCTCATAATTCCTAGGGGTTCTGTGTAGTTTGTATGTTCTCTCTATGTTCATATGACTTCCCTTGGATTATTATGGCTTAATTCTATGTTTCCTAACACATGCTGTTCAGTTTCATCTGTGACTTTAAATTGTATGTATTCAATCAAAATTTTTGCTGTCTGCATGAGTGTCCTGTAATGTATTGACATGATGTTCAAGATACCTTCTTCTCTAATCCTTTATTCTTTCCAGGATTTGGACTGGATCACCATAACAGCATATATCTGCTACTGAAATTGGTTGGGTGGATGGATGGAATGTTCCCTTTAGATATATAATAAGTCTCTACTACAGCATACAGTTTCCATGAAAATTTTGATAGAGGACATACAACCTAAGCCTCTTCATAAAATATGTTATTTCAATAACTAGAGCTTAATAAATATAATGACTTCCTTGTTGTGTTTTCTTAGATGCAGACTCTCTGAAATCAATTATCTATCTTTGGGCACTTTGTCTAATTTTCACTGCAAGGGGCATCTCAGCGTAAGTAGCTGTGTAAAAAAAATTGCACCAACAACAAAACAAAGGAAACAAATCGGAATTCAATACTGCTGTCTCTTCTAGTCATAGATAAATCCTCCAGCTGAAGATCACTCATCAAGCATGTAAACATCACTTGTATCCGTGTTTCCCAATTGTACCTGCTGCTGCTGTTAACCATTTAATATTTCTATTATTTTTATCAGTGTTGCTACTACAAACATCCAGTAAGCTGGTTGACCTCTGATCTCTTGAGCTGAGCTTACCTTAGGAATGAAGCTGATTTCCCAGCCATCAAACGAATATGAGAAGGGCTCCCACTGCACCTGCACAGATGTCTCCATGATGGATTTAAAGACTAAGCCTTCTGGATTGGACAGATCTATAAGGCAGGTAGAGATGTATTATGGGTCTCTATCTTCTGTATGTTCAATCAATCAGACTAGGAGGCATCTTTCCTCACATTGCGTGGGTGTAGAAAGAGAGTCAACAGTAAAATTTGGTTCAACACACATTATTTTCAATAAATATGGAAGATGATGCATAACTCTCATTGATATGCTCCCTCATTGAACAAAATCATACATTCAGACCAAGAGCAATTGTATAAATATTCATCACAACTTCAGGCTGAATGACTTTTTAAAGGTACTAAGAAAACAAAATCCTAGTGCTAAATGAATGAGTTCCATGAAAAATTTGGTCAGAAAAAAAAACCATAAATCATACTGGCTCAATCTTTCCTTGTTATACACAGCACACCATGACTGTGTATTGATTGTCACAAGCACAGACACCAACTGTATCTCTCTAATATACTTGCAAAATGTTTCTTGTTGGATTTGATTTCCTTTAATTGTCTTTATTATTTCCCAATTAGCTGAAATTCTGGTGCCAGAATTTGGGCCAGAAACCATGAGTAAGACATTGCAGATTGCCAAATTGGCCTATACGGTATAGTTAAACACTAGTGGAATTCGGAGGGTTTCTATTCTGGGCCGAGGAGTTTGAAACATCGTTGACAGGCATCATATGGGTAACTGTGCCCTCCAGTGCCATGCCAGGCTGGTATTTTTACTCAGCAGGTGTTGAGTTTCTAATCACTTTCCCTTTGGCAAGACTTATCTCAGGTTGCAATGTGTGGAATTTTTGTTTGTACTCAGTCAATATGTTTAGCTGTTAGTTGCTTCTTTCTTTGGTCAGTTTTAGTTCGAGATTTATTAGATTGGAAACATTCTGTGATACTCCAGTGGGAAAACTGAGCTGCGTTTTATTAGCATTAGTGCTTTAAAAAACAAAAATAAAAAAAGCAAAAAAACGGAACAGTGGGTGGTTTTAGTACCAGTCTGACAGCTGCAGCCCTATCAGTTCAACATTTACAACTGTTGCATCAGCCACCCCTACAGGCAATAAGGACCGGAGCTGCTCATTACTTTTCATTACTTTTCATATTCCTGAGCTCAAAATGGTCAGTCAGTGCCAATCAGGTGCATCAGTCTGAGTTGAGAGGACAGGAAAACTGCGCTATCTCAAGGCGTCAGCAAGAAAGTGAAGCTCTAGCTCCAGCGGAACAAAGGATGGGACATATTGCTCTGACTCATGTTCCCACTAGGCATGTGGTGTAGAAAACCTTACTGAGACTCCCCACTACCACAATGTTCAGAAAAGAGGAAAAGTGGCTCACTCACAGGTTGACACCTGAGCACTCAGAGGGACACTGATGAGGTTGTTGAGTACAGCGTAGACATTCAGGTTGTACTCAATTCCAGGCTCCAGCTCTGCAATGGTGCAGCTTGTCATGTTGCCTGGCACTCGGATCTCCAGCTGTACCCCACCCGCACTGGTTGGTGCATAGGTAACCAAGTAGTCTGTCAGCACCACGGATCCCTCCCAGCCCAGCTCAATGCTGTGCTCTGTTACATCCAGCACACGCAGGTTCACTGGTGGGGCAACTGCAAAAAGACACAACATTTAATTCTGGGGGAAATTGTGTGAGCAGCAAATTAGTGCAGAAGTGAACAAAAACCCACCGGAAGTTGTGTTTTGAGTCTCTGGTGTGCAGTTGTAATTAAATTCTTGAACAAGGTCATTAAGTTGGACTTTTTTCTGGAAATATTCAGCAATATGTATGAACGGTGAAGGAATTATCGCTAGTAGCTGAGAGGGCTAGTTAGTGGCTGTGGTTGAGGAGAGCTCAACTAGAGTGGGGGAAGGTGGGGTAGGTGGGATAGGGCAGCAGTATGGTTAAAGGGGGCTACATGGACCTTTGACCTAGTAGGCTTGGAGGGGGGTGGGTCTGGGACGCCAGGCCTCACTGCTGAGCCATCCGAAGGTGTCGTGGGCCTAAGTCAGCAAAACACCAATGAAGGATGGTGTCTACCTGATGACCCCGGTGAAGAGCTTACAAGGTGGCGTGTTAGAGTGTATAGTGTGTTAGGGTTGGAGGGGAGTAGGTGGGTAGGTTGTTAGATGGGTAGGATAGGGCTCTATGCTTCATCCCAAGTGGGTAAGCGTAGGATATCTGTCAACTTATCCTGCATATTCATAATTAAAAGGACTTGAAGCTTCAACCTTGTAGCCCAAAGTTCAGTTCCTTGCACTAACACAAAAGAAGTACACCATCACATTTCTAATAGCAATAAGTAGAAGAATGAACTCTTTTTAACTTTTTGGGCATTTATAGCAGCAAGGCTGAACAAAATAATAATCTTTAAAGTCTCTTTTAATTCTATATTATTTGCTACCATTCTGAAAAGCACCCACAATGCAAGGATAAAAAAAATGACCTTTGTATACCCATCGGCTAAAGTTAAAGAAAATTAGAGATAATGGAGTTTCACTGAGTGGACTGGTGACATTATCCAAGTTACCGAACAACACTGGCAGAACCAGAAATGGAGGAACTTTCCCTCAGAACCCAACTAAAGAGCCAAAATGCAAGTGCCCAAAGGAAGCAGTGAGATCTGAATGACCACTCTTATTCACTTACACAGAAACATGACAAACAGACAGGTACTTGTCTCTGACCCTGCGAGGAGTGGAACATCTCACTCACCAGTCAAAGGCAGTCTTAAAAAAGCAAGCAAGCAAAGAAAAAAGGACTGGAGAGCATTCCAAAAAGGAGAACCAGAAAACATGATGAAAGTCAGGGGCGGCAGAAAAGCCAGAGAGACTGTTAACAGTCACCACAGGGGCCAATGTACAGGCATCCTGCCTGACAACTGATGCACCAACCCTCTCATTCATCAGTGAAGGGAGTATAGGCAGATGAGGAGACCTTGGGGCGCTTCTCAGGGACACCGGGGGGGGGGGGGGGTGGGGGGGCAT
>UFQX01000031.1:1003922-1156490 GCA_900497675.1 Arapaima gigas
CGGGGGGGGGGGGGGGGGGCTGGGGGGGGGGGGGGGGGGGGGGGGGGGCTTGGGGAGCATGAACAGACTCAACTCAAAGCAAAACACAAGAATTATAATTTTCTTTATGTGTCCTAAGTAGTTTGACTTAATATTTTAGAAAATAGTTTGGTTTTTATTAGGATAAATCCAGTATTCTGGGTACAGCCTGAGATGACAAATAATTCAGGTTCCCCGGGTTCATGTGCGGAAAGGGAAACCATTAAATGATGGATGAAGGTGTTGTGTGTACTCGCAGTTTGATCATGTATATCCTCATCAAACTAAATATCTGTTAACTGTCTTGAGAGGCATGATATTTAGCAAAGATCCAGGAATTCAACAAATAGAATTTAGACAATAAAGTGAATTCTCCTTACTGCTATAAATAATTAAAAAGGGGAATATGTATTCTGTCTTATTAAAATCAACACACACCCACACCCTGGTATCTGAGTGTTATGTGTTCTTAGAAATCACTTAAATACCTCAAATACCACGAAGGAATTTCTGTTCTTTCATATGAGGACAATTTTGGTTCATTCTGGATTCATCTGAGAAACCCCAATTTCCCCCAAATACTCCTAAGACTAAAATACATTAAATTACCTATTTATGTGTGATAAAGAACATTTTAAACACCAATTAGCTAATTACTAAGCAGTGTATGAGGAAATTAACGTTTGTGTATCATACATTAGGTGTCTTTGTCAGTAGAAATAACGAAAATTTGAGTCGAATTTTTGAAAAATAATAATATTCAGTATAAAAAGAGCAATAAAAACAAATCTTTTTACTTTTATGGGCTGTTACTGTAATAAACTGATACTGAGGGACTTACTGACCAAACAAGCAAACAAAATCAAGAAAGCACAAACTACATTTGAACAAAAGCCACGCAAGGCAAGGACTGAGAACACAAATGATTTGTGCAGTGCTGCCATGCAGCTTCATGCTCAGTATACCCGTCAATTTCAAATATTTCTCTGATGTAGTTTGGCTGCTCTCAGATATGCTGGGATTTCTTGACTCAGATACTGAGTTGTATATTAATATATAATGCTTGTCATATTGGGACTGAGAAAATGGGATCTCAAATATCGGGGTATAGGTGTATACATAATTCAAAAGTGAAAGGTGATTCCAAGCAGCAAGGAAAGCAAACAGTTAGCTATTCAGGGGATACTGTGAATTTTTTGGACTTCTTTGTATCATTATTTTTTTAATCTCTGAACCGAAGCTTTTTTGTTCAGAGACACAATTTTATCCATTCACACGCCAAACTATTCTGCTACAGGAAGTTTTGCTCAGGAGTACAACTTCAGAGTCCTTGTATCCATAAAAAAAAATGCAACCAATTATCTTATGTACATTTTTCCATTCTGTATGTAAACTGCGTAAAGTGGCCGCCAGTGGTGCAGTGTTTAGAGCTGCCACCTTGCAATAGTAGAAAACAATTTTATGCCCTGCTACAGAAACCTTAAGCAAGGTATTGGCCCAGAATTGCTCAAGTAATAGATTACCCAGCAGTAAAACATATAAATAACCCTAAGCTGCTTTGTATAGAAGCCCAATTTAGTAGGTTTGGGGGAAAATGTCCCCTACATGAATCAACAGTGGTACGTTTCAGTCATTGCATTTTTCTCTGCTTTTATTGAGCTGTGAACAGGCAGCAATTCATGATCCATTGCCCTTGGACGGCTCCCAAAACTGTCGCACACATACAGATCAGCCTTTGGAGATGGGTCAGAGTGTGCCTAACTGCAGGAGGAAATGATTTGTTTCCCCATTGATCGGCGGACTGCGTTAACCCACCCCTGTTATGGATCTTTGCTTCTGACAAAAACAAAAGAGAGTGTGCGGAGGCTAAGCAAGCGCAACTGCAAGGACTATAAGGATTATAATTCAACACAAATGTGGAAGTGACCTACGGAGGAAGTGGACTGGTAAAAGGTTTCCTGAAGACAGGGAAGGGAGGGAAAAAAATCAATTTATCTAATGTAATAGACAGAAGGAACTACAGGTCTCACATGGACAGCTGGTTTAAAAAAAATCTAGATTGTTAGATATCATAGAAAGAGTCTGATTAATATTTTTTTAATCATAAAATTTTAAATCATTATACTATGCATACTAAATTATAGCATACGCTTAAAGATTTCTAGAGCTATCTAGCCCGAGGTAAGTTTGCTGCCAGCATCAGAGAAGGAACAAAAAGAAACAAGCGAGAAGTTTAAATAGTGAACTTAAATGGCTCATCACTCTTCCAACACTGCTGTGTAATTTTTAAAAATCAATTTCACAAAATGTCACATATACACAGTTGCTTGAAATTCTGCAGCCCTTAAACTGAAAATGTCATTATCTAGAATATTATCTTAGAAGCTGAGTACAGTACAAATACAGCTAAATTTAATAGGGCTTCAAAAACATCTCTTGTTGAGATGAACTGTTACAGCAGATTCATTTTCAGCATGTTCAAAAATAAAAATTAAAAAAAAGAAAATGAAAGGGTTGTTTGAATGCAACACATACTGTGTATGTGATACTAGTGGTCTGACTTTCCCATCTATCACTGAAGAGGTCAGACTCCCTAAAATAGCTAATTGTGATTCCATTGTTTATTTCTCACACAGCAGGGAAACAGGCTGTAATTATTGACAAAAAAAGAAGCCTAGTATTTTATAAAGCAGTGAATGCTTTGTTCTGCCTAATAACTGGAGGTTTTATTTTGTGTGCTGCAGCCTCTTTGGCACGATCTCAGTTCTATTTTTCTTCTAATTATGACAAAATAAGCAATTCTGGCTTCTGATGGACCTGCAGGAAACGAGATATGATAGGTGGACTAGTAATATCATTTGCCTTTTGTTTCATTTGTTCTGAGGGATGACAGCTGTCTTCAGCAGTAAAGGCAGATTCTAAATCCATCTGTGAACCTGACCGAGTGTGATTCAGAAATTTTCATGCTTTGTCTGCAGTGATGCATCTTCCTCAGGTTAATGTGACTTTTGTGAAACTAATGTACTTCATTTGAAAGGTGTCATATGTTCTGTAAAAAATGACATAATTTAGCAAGGTGTCTTTGTCCTCCTGGGCAAAGCTAATGCTTCCGGTAAAACAAATATATATAATATTAAATACATTGAGCAAATATAATGCTCTATACCTGCTTGCCATAATAAAAGGCTAAAGAATTCAGATGTTTAAATACATTAATTATTATATCTGCATATAATGACACCTTAATTGATAAAACTGGATATTGGAATATATGCCAGTGCAAATTTATACTCTTCTCAGTGATAATTAATGTTATAATGCCTGTGAATACAAAGAGGTAGTTTTTACATGGGAAAATACTACGTCTTTTCTAAGTAACTTTCACATTACTTACAGTACCTGTGACAGGTATGAGTACATGTTGGTGGGCAGCTAGGGCAATATTAATATGGGACAAGCTGGACAAAAAGAGTGAAAGTAAAGGAACTGATATGTCTTTACATCTGTGTGAATTGCAGCAGAAGAGTTGGGAAAACATGGCAGTACAGACCAAAGCTATGAATCAAATGTTACAGGAAACGTAGTCAAAATTTTAAAAGGCATTGTATGAAAATGCATTTTAAAATGTTTTGGTTCTGCACTGGGACAATGGTGCTCTGCACCCTTACCAGAGGAGCAATCGTCCCCGATGAAGCCCTCCGGACATGCACAGGTACCGGTCTTGCAGCTCTCCTTCTGGCTGCAGTTTGTGGTGCATGGGGCCAGGCTGCAGTCTTCTCCCAGATAGCCTGGGTTGCACCGGCAGGTTCCATTGATGCACATCCCCTGATCTGAACAGTCATTGAGGCAGCGGCCTAGGGAGCAGTCCTCACCACCGTAGGCCTCCTCGCACACACACTCCCCATCAACACAGAGACCCCGACCTGAGCAGTCAGAGGGGCACCGTGGCTCTGAGCAGTTGTCACCGGTGAAGTCACCATCACACACGCACTCTCCTTCGACACACACACCCTGGCCCGAGCAGTCACCCGGGCACCGTGGCTCTGAGCAGTTCTTGCCAGTCCAGCCCTCGTCACACACGCAGCCGCATCTGTCCATGCTGACGCGACCGTGGCCGCTGCATTGAGGAACAAAGTCCAGTCGCCCTGTAAGGATGTCACATACCAACTCTAAGAGACAACGACACATAATAAATCCAGTTTACCATTAAAATGAGGCTAAAACACATTTTACTCATGGTGTGTATATTTTTTCCCCTTTGTGGTAGTTCGATAACCCTCTACTTTCATACAGAACATAGCAATCAAAAGTTTACTTTGAGGTATCATTTGGGAACCCAAACCTCTGATGTGACTTATGTGTCTTTATTTATGACTATTAGCATAACCACTAAATTGCAAAGTAATCCACCCCTTATATCATTGATTCTCAGCCCAAGCCTCAAGTCATAGTTTGTTTATATGCACTGTGTTTATTAATGGATCAGGCTAAATTACTGGTACATTTCTATATGTCTGTTTCCCCATGTGTCATGAACTGTGAACCCTACTCGTCTATCACATTGCATTACCTTCACAAACTGTTCAATTGTGTACTTGAAACTTACAACTGGGTTTGAATTGCCACTCCTGCTGTAGTACCCTTGATCAAGATACTTACCCAGAATTTATGCTGCAACATTTTCCCAGCTGTATAAATGGCTAAATTATCATAAGCAGGCCAACCTCACATTCTAAATTGTGCTTATGTATATTTCCTTTGGATGCCCCACTTTCCTCCTACAGTCCCACAACATGCGTTCCAAATGAACCGGTGCCACTAAATCGCCCATAATGTGCCTATATGTATGTATGTGTTGTATTAGTCTAGTGTATAGATGGGTAAAACCCTGCAGGGTGTTTTGTGTGCTGGAGTCTCTAGCATTATAAATTACCTTTAATAAAGATCTCAGCTAAAAAAACTGCAGAGTAATCATTTTGGATGTTGCTCTGGTGAAAAGCATTTGGTAAATGATAAAAATAAGATGCCTTAACATCTACTAAATAATAGTTAATAACAAATGGAAGAGCAGGTAAACTATGGACAGACCTTCCTAAACTCATAATGAGTTTTGTTGCCATCTGTCTCACTTTTACTCACAATACCTGTTGGTACGAGTAGGTTGTCTGAATAATTTGCATCTGGTTTAGCTGCTGGTGCAGGTAGATTCTCATCTGACTTAACTGTGTCTGAAATTGATGTGACCAGAGGCAGACTGTTGTTGAACTCACTTATGCCAATATTAGCTGTTATCACATGGAGAAGGAAGTTAATAATTTGATAGATAGATAGATAGATAGATAGATAGATAGATAGATAGATAGATAGATAGAAAAAACACATATTGGAAAAAAAACATTTTAAGCATAATTTCTTGGAAAATATGAATATGTAAGTAATTTTAAAATTGTTGGAGAAAATAACTTAGGATAGACCCTTTGTAACAACATTCTGATCTAACTATCACTGAGAGTGCGCATTTTTCACTGCTTTTTGAATACAATTCACTGAACTATATACATGTTTCAATTACAGTACAGACTATTTCATTTTATTAGGCACATTACATGCACATTACACATAACATTAGGGTATAAAATTGTTGCTGTAGTACATAGTGCAAAACTATACAGCAACATAGTAAAAAATATTATGTGAAAATTATGCTTTCAATTTTCCAGACTTTTGCTGTATCAAGACACCTCTCTCCATTTAGTCCAGACAATTGATCACAGACTGATTTATATACCAGATCGTAGCACAGATACATTCTGATCTGTCTCACCAGTTCCCATATAATTTTCAGTACAGCTAGATGACTGTGGGACTCACCCATAGCAATGCTTTCTCCACAGCAGCCAGAGCCACACTGAGCACGGAGCAGTGAGACCTCCCT
This sequence comes from Arapaima gigas, assembly GCA_900497675.1. NCBI lineage: Eukaryota > Metazoa > Chordata > Actinopteri > Osteoglossiformes > Osteoglossidae > Arapaima > Arapaima gigas. The sequence goes on from UFQX01000031.1 coordinate 1,009,876, forward strand.
TTCCAGGATTTCAATGCGGTTGGCCAGTTGTTGAATGATGTTAGTTGACGGGCAAGCACAAGCCTGCTTGGGGATGGTGATGCGGTGTGTGAAGGTGACCTGGCCATCCATGTCCGAGGTTTGCTCCACATACTCGGATGGGGGAGCCTCTGCTTCAGGCCTGGTCCCCTGACCAGGGGTTGAGTCCAGGTCAACGGAGCACAGTGACTCCAAGGGCACGTTGATGTTGTAGATGTGGTTGAAGACAAAGGGCTGCTCCTTGGCTGTTTCGTTGCCCAGTGTCCCCTCACCATCGGGAACTTGTCGTCTGACCCTTGTGGTCCTCACCAGCTGCCTCTCTCGAGCCAGAGCACAAAGTGGAAGGGCCACAGCCAGAAGCATAACCACCAAGTGGATAACACAGCTCTTCTGGGACATTGTGAAGCCACTTTTGTGACTGGAAGTGAACGGTATGTCACTAGGCCTCAGATTCTAAATGGTGAAAGAGAGGGAGACATACAGAATGAAGATTAATCACCAAAACCTCAAATGAGTGCTGTTGACAAAGGAAAAACAGAAAAAATAAATACTGAGGATAATTTAAAGTGACTTTCAAAGTGATATTTTTATACTAGAATGTAAAGTAGGCATTTTAGAAACTGTAATATCACACTGATATTAAATTCACATAGTTAATGATGATTTAGCAATTATATGGAGCCGCTTAATTGCAGGTAATTTTCCCTTTAAAACAACAAGTTTTCTAGTCTCACCAGGCAGCAACCCAGTAGCTGCATGGAGATCAACATAAGAAAAGGAGCTGTGCATTTGACATTTTTATTCAAAGAAGCAAAGTAGCCATTTATTGCACCGACCCAATAAGAGTAAATATCTCATTAAAGAAAACAACATCAGTAACAGTGAAGTAAAGCTTTAACCAGCAACCTTCATATTACAAAGCCATGTTATTTACTGTTACATCCTCTGCTGCCTTGTGTTTGTGATATTTCATTTTTATGTCAAACTTTCTAAAAGCTGAACCTGATGAATTCTTCACGATAACAAGAACTTAACCGGCAACTACCAGGTGTCAGTTGTTGAAATTATTTATTTTTTACAAAATAAAAAACTTAAAGGGACCCATGTGAAAGTTTATTCTGGCAGAAATCACAGAAATCCCTCGGTATTCAAACTCACTCGATTCAATTTTTTTATAACAGCTCTTGAAACTTAATACCTAGTACTGTAATAAAATAATACTGTATGTATTAAAATAAACTCTGTTGTGTACGGTTACGAATCTATCCGAAGCTAGACGTGCAGGTGCACAGGTGTCAACACATTTGCACCATGTTGCCACATTTATTGCTCAGGTCATTTTATAAAAATAAAACTTACTTATTTAAATGTCTGTGGTTGTTTGAAACGAAGACAGGGATGTCATGACACTGAACTCCCACTGCAAACCTCATGCATGCGCCCTTTTATTTCCAGTTTGTAACTTGGTGACTAATGTGAAATGTGCAGTACTGTACATACTGCACTACGTGGGATAAACATGTACATTAATGACAACATTAAGTGTTCTTCAATTAGGTATCTGGTGTTTATAGTTTTTATCCTGTTAAAGTCTTGGGTTGATAGTTATCTAGGTGTTTTCTGATAGGCTGGGACCACATTATTTATTTATTTCCCCCCATTTAAAATAATAGAAAATAAACACTCAGTACGTGAAAAATTCACTAATTCATCTAATGCATTTTCTGGGACAAATCAGATTTTTTATACTGAGAGATTACTGTATTTTTAAATCTTCTACAAAGCACTCTAAGAAAATAACACAAATACAACAGCAGCGGCAAAACTCAGATTCCGGCCCACATCCCACCGATTGAGAAGCAGACTGCCTGGTTTTACCAGCTTTCCAAGCTCTGTCCCTTTGCAATAAAGAGGACATGGAACACTACAGCGGAACTGTCTGAGGGTTGACAGAACAACTGTGAGTGTGTGGAAAGAGGTGGTTTCATCCCCTGAGAGGTGTGTGATGCATTTATACATACTGCCAGCTGCTTCCGAGTGTGCAGCGCTCCTTTATTGGCTGATTAATGGCTGTGTCCTTGCATGTAGGTGCCTTGTTACGGTGGTATGGTAGAAACACATCCCTCCCAGCACAATATGATCCATTCCATGCACTAATATATGTGACAAGCATGATAAAACATGCCAGCCGGTCCAGAGGCGCAGTTGAGGCAGAGTCTTTATTCAGACACCTCTTCAAATATAAGATGTGTTCTAGTTAGAACTTTAAGAATGTTAGGTAAGTATTGTACTTTATGGTGGTGGTGGTGGTGTGTGCATTTGTGTATTTTGGAGGGGTGATTCACATACAACTCGCTTTTGTTTTGCAGAGATCTATAATTTTTTTCAACTTACACAGCTCTGCATGTTGCCTCAGTCCAAAAAGTACCCAAGAGGCATCCAAGCTGCTTCTCAGTGATACGAGAACAAATCTGGTCATTTGCGTGATGAAGACAATGGAAGCCTCACAGGTCTGTCTGCCTCCAGTGAGTCAGGATCAAGTGTGGACATTCAGGTGTACAGAAGCTTGTATCCTAGTTTCCCAAATGGCTTGTCTTTAAGAACAAAGGAATTAGCCCTCTATACTTAAAGGCACTTCCAACTTTCTGATCTAATTGGAAAGGACAGCAGAGAGACACACAATATGGTCTTTTGGGAGCTCTCTGAACATCTCACATGCTTGTGGGTAGGCATTCTGTAAGGGCTTTTGAGATGGAAAATGAAATTATCCTTCCCTTTGGCTGCAATATGTAAGGCTGACAAGGAACAATGTTAAAAAATAAATCAGAAGTGTTGTTGCGCACAAAGGGACTGTGCAGTTTTGCTCATGGGTTAAAAAGTGCTTCTCTGTCTTGTACACTTTAGAAAAAGAGAGCTTAAAAAATGAGACACAAAGCCTAAGGCCTCCTTGAGATTACTTACTCTACAACATCCTCTCTCTTTCCGCAGTGCTCGCTGTGGCACTAACATTGTATTAATAATCATTGACATTTTTTTTGCCGGTCAGCGACAAATAGTGAACAGAGATCAATACAAGCCTACAAATGACCAGATGGGACTGGACAGTAACAGGGAGGGAGGGAAAGAAAAATACAAAATGTGATACAAACAATGACGTCTTTGATCAATCTTGGTTTAACACCTCAAGCATCAAATGTTTAATAAGTTTACACAGTATCCGTATTATGTTGTGGAAAACATTTTTTTATTAGTTAGGGTAACACTGTAAGATATAAGAAATAAAAACTTTAATAACTATATAGGAAAATAAGTGTTTACAGGAAAAAATCCACAGTGAATAACATACCCTGCTATATGTAAATAAACTTTATCTGTAATATTGGAGTGAGGGCGCAGACGCATGCAGGCGTAAGACGTCGGGAGATGGGCATGGGCGCAGGACGGTCCAAGGTCGTGGTCAAGAGACAGGCGGGGGTCGAAACCAGAAAGCGGTGCAGGACAGGAACGGGTCAGGCAAGAACGGTGGTCAAAGGGAAACGAGGGTCGACAGCGAGTTAGGCTAATGAGAGAGTTGCTTGGTACGCTCAGTAACAACATGGGCAATACTTTGCACCGGGCTGTCGGGCTACACAGGTCTTATACCCTGTTCGGGGAAACAAGGAGCAGGTGCTGGCGATTGTGGAGCTGGGCGGAATGGCAAGCGGAGCAGGGGGCGTGACATTATCTGCCCAGCACATTATCTATTTATTTTATTTTGTATTTTTATTCTTTTATTTTTACAATATTTTTCTAAATTTAAAGTCATTAAAATATTTAGTGCTGAATGACTGAAAAGCTGTAGCACCTGAAAGGTAAAAAGTAATAACAGGTATATATCAGCAAACTGTTTTACCATTAAAGTCATTGCATTTAAGACTTAAGTACTGTTACTGCTGTCAAACAGCTGGAGTCCACTGAGAGTGATGTGTGTCTGTCATAGTGAAAAAACGGAAAAAAAAACTTTATATATATTGCCAAACTGTATTACCATTACATCACTAATATGTACAGTTCTGTGTGTGTAAGATTTCTTATTTATTTTAATAATATTAATTTGTGTGTGTGTGTGTGTGTGTGTGTGTGTGTGTGTGTGTGTGTGTGTGTGCGCGTGCGCGTGCGTGCGTGTGGCGAAGGAAAATTTGTCGAGTGATGTACATATGCTCTGTGATGCTACTACTCTGGCTTCTATGAATCTTGTCAGAGACAGAATTTTACACTTTCAAAATCATAAATGGTCTTTCTGATGTTTAATGAGCTTGACTATCCAAAAACCACAGTCAGTGTGAGAGGTACCTACATGCCAAATTTCAGGTCTGTGGCTTAAAAAAGTCATACATAAAAAACAAACAGGCAGACAAGCAACCAACCAAAGAAACACAAACTGGGATCGAAATATAAAGATGAAGAGATTTCTGTTCATTCAGATGAGCAATTGCAAGTTTAGGTTTTTTTATATGGATTAAAATAACTGAGTAAAAAATATTTGTGATTTATACAGTAAAGAAATTAAAATGTCACATTGTTTTTGGACCTAAATGAAAATTATGTGAACTACGTAAATAAAGCAAATTTTATTTGAACGAAGTTAATCGCAGCAGAAAGCAGAAGCAATTTCATCTTTTTCAACTACAGTCTGAAATATGCAGGAGATGCATAATTGTTTTCAGTCTAACAATTTCAAAACATGCAATATGTGAAAGACAATATATTCTGTTTCTCATCTTAGAATTTCCCAGTAAACATGAACTGGAAATTAACTTGTATATTGGAAGAGACTGCACAACAGTGACCCACCAACTGTTTGGTTTCCTGAAACTTATGCGCTGATGACAGTTAGGTTATTAACCCCTGCTAAGAATGAAAATAACAGTATTGTTGCATACATCATGGAACTAGCATTGTCAGAAATTCACAGATGGCAAACATGTATTTATTGCCCCTGCTTTCACCTCTGTGCGACCACGTTATTATTGCCAAGAATGGCAATTCAGGGTATTTGTCTGATTGCGGATTTCATCTTCATCTCTGCTGGGCTGACTCAAATGACAGGCCACATGACAGTCAAGAATGATAGCAGATTGTTTACAGTTGCAATTTTAATACTCGTTCTTTGTATAGTTTCACATCTGGCAGTGGTGAATTGCTAAATTCCTTATACTGTACGTGCCTTCCCAGAAGCAACTACTGCATGTCAACCAGATGCCAATCATACCAACCAACCAGCTGTTGCAACAACAGTGTGATGTAAAAAATGAAAAGCAACCAAATAATAACTCTAAATCTGAAGAGATCTATCTATCTATCTATCTATCTATCTATCTATCTATCTATCTATCTATCTATCTATCATGTCTTTCTAGATATATTTGCAAGCTATGGGTTCCAAAATTTTCACAGTTAATGTGAATAGCCAACATATAGCTGAATTCTGCTGAATGAAGGCTTATGTTCTACCTTTCATACAGAATTGGTAACATTATTTTGAGTTTGGCCAAAGGTGAGGTGAACAAAGACTGAAAAAAGTTAAATTCTGACTGTTTGTTAGAAGAATAGGATCCTGACTAAATTCTTTGATTAAAGTGAAGGAATTTACTCAAATGGCTTTTTAAGGCTGTATTCTGACTACACAAATGCACGATTTCCAATAATTCATGGAACAAACATCAAATTGTGTACTTTTTTAATGGCATGGCTAGTAGAGTAATAAAACTCTACTAATAAATCTGCAGCAATAAGACCATAATAAAAAAATTTTCATACAACTGAAGGACCCAGGTGGAAAAATCATTTCCTGCTATCGTAACCCAGAGCAAGGTGCTTACCCTGAAATGGTAGAATAAATGTTGCCCAACTGTACAAATGGGTAAACAATAGTTTACAGTATACAAATTTAACATGGTAAGTTGCTTTGGAGAAAAACCTCTGCTAAATAAAAAAACAATATGTTTGTAACTCATAGTATTGCAATACTAAGTATTTAGTAAATGCACAGTTTAGCATTGTATTTTCCTCCAGTGAAACACAGACACAATTTTTTCATTGGGTGAATAAAACTGTTTGAATGAGGAACTTCACCTGAACAATGCTTGCCTTTTAACCTGAGAAGAAAATTGCCAGTTAAGGCATTTGTAGCTCAGCAAAGCAAAAGCTCAGCTTTAGTTGGGTAGCATGCTTGCTAATCCAGGGAGATCTCCATGTGAAATCAAGGAAAAGATTGCAAAGGTGGGTCTGTTTGACAAAGTTTCCAAGCTGGGTGGAAAGTTGGAAAAGAGTTAAACAATTTAACTCAAAATAGAGGAACAGCCGGAAACACAGAGCTGCAAATTTTCTGTGTTTTGATCCAAGGCACAAAAGCATGAGAAAGTCATTTCACGGCTGTGAGACTCCTTAAAACATTCAGCAACATGAGTCTCATGGTTTTAGTTATATTTGTATGCTATGGCACTGTAAACCTCTGCTACCATTGCACTGACAGACCTCACACAATGCAGTCCAACAACAGGAAAATTTACTGTAAACACTGCATCATGGTGGCCACCAGCATGGAATGTGGTTCAGATATTTCACCCTGTTAGTCCTGCATGCATTCGTTCTCATTCCATTTCTGACTATCCAGGGCTCCTTGTTCCCATTGCTCAGATCTCAATGCGTGGACTACACCAAGTTCTAAACTTGATATGCTATGACAACCTGTAAAAAATGAAAATCAAAAGTAAAAGTATTTTAATTATCAAAGTGTCTTTGTTTTCTTAAGGAGTATTCATATGAATCTGAATACAGCAACACACAGCAAGTCATCATGTTTTTTTACACCTGTCTTCACTCTGTGCATCTCCACAGGCCTTGAAAAAAAGAAACGCTTACCATCATTGCGGGATCTCACCTAGTGTTCATGAGTCTCTCAACCTGCCTGATTGGAGTTCGCCCTGCCCCCATTTATCCACATATTCCCTGTTGTCAGTCTTGTGCTACTTGTGTGTTCAACATGTCTCCTTGTGTGCCAAGTCTTCAGCGCACCACATCTCTTAAGTCTCATGTCCTCGTGTCCTCTACGTCACTGTGTTCCTATTTGCCATCTCACTCAAGTTCTAGTCTGCTTACCACCCAGTCATTACTTTCTTGCTTTTATTCACTGTAAATAAACTCCTGCACTTGAGTTCAAAGAATCACCAGTCACCAGGCTTAAATATTACATATATTATTCAAAGAAATGTATAAAAATGTAAAGGCAGTAATTTAAAGTGGGATCAAGTTTAGCTTCCATGTATTGTTTTGTTTGCAAGTCTAATACTTAATAATTTAAAAACGAAGCACACAAAGGATTGAGGAAAATAAAAGCAGTTTAGAGAAATTGTTGGCTAAGAAATGTATGTCATTTTGTTTAGATTAAAGCCATACTTTCAAAACACAAGCACAGTTTTCTAAAGGTGTTCTGAAAATTTCACAGAATATTGCACCTTAGATTGCTTCACCTGGGTGCCAGACCATGCAAAGCAAATGGTCATGACACATACAGTATGCATAACAAGGATATGAAGTGTGGTGAATCTTCTCCCAGAGCTGTTCCTGTTAAGTGTAAACTTTTTAGACCTCAAGGTATGAAAAGCTAGTGATCCTGTAAGATCTCCATGTGCATCTAAATGAGGTTTCACAGTAATGCCATGGAGTTGTGTAACCACGGCATACATATAATACTTTGCTACCTGGTCCAGAACATCCCACACATACTGGCAGAAACTTGTGATTAGGTAACATATAATCACAGCATTATTGAACTTCTGCCAAAATTTTGCAGGTAATAAGCATCTGAAAATTAGCTTTAATTCTATATTTACAATCTAAGGTAAATATATTGAAGGTGTTCAAAGCACAGTAGTTTGGCTATTATGAAAAAACAGTGTGGCACAAAGTGCAGGTGAGGACTTTCTGATATGATCTGAGGCATGAACCTCTACCAAATTCTCAAAAAAAAATCAATATCTGAAAGTTTTTCAAAAGCACAGATGCCCTGAGGACTTGTTTCCAGACAGTAAATGATTGTGTTGGTTCAGTGACGGGTTAGCGATGTGTTTTCCTTAACATGCCCTGGGTCCACCCGTTCTGTCAAGATGGCAGAGTTAATGCAAAGTGGTATGTTGCGGCCTTGAGTGATCATCTGCATACCTTGAGGCTGCATTTCCTCCCTGCTGGGTGTAAAGTATTCCCATCTACAGAGTACATCTTGTCAACAGGGGGCTGAAGGGCATAAGGAAGAAATTTCCCCCCTTGTTCAGCGGTGCTTCCAATCACCAAACCTCAGTGCCCTAGACCATTTGCGAATCTGTGGAGGCAGTTATAAGACTGGTTTATGCCTCCATTAAATCAGATTGAATTGAAAAAAAATACTTTTGTTAGAATAATACCCCCCACTTTTGTCTAGGTGGGATCCAGGCTGCACAGTATCCATGCATCTCAGCTGCACATGATACATATTTAAATATATCTTTTAAAATTGATTTATCTTCCCTTTCACTTACAATCTCATTTTAATCCACTCTAAGGAAAAGGGTAAAAAGTGTTTTATAATCTGGATTAAATCATTTATATGGTTACTTCAGCCATTCTGGTGTGCTGTTTGCACCGTTGCTGTTCATTTTCTTGGAGCAGATACCTGTGGTAGAGGTTCTTAAAGAGGGTTACATATGCTGTTACATAGTGAACTGCATTATGGATGAGGGCTCTCTTTCTGCCTCCTGTGCCCCTTGATCACACTATCTCACATGCCCCTTGGGAGATGGATCGCAGCTGTACGTGGGGGTGACAGTGGGAGTGCTGTAGCCACTCTGTAACTGTCTCATTAGGATGGAAGACAGTCTTGGTCCTTCAGCCTCCTGGGATCTAGTGTCCATCTCCTCAAAGATTATAGGGGGATGTTTAAAAAAATATCTCTGTGGGTGTCCCTCCTCCCACCTATGGACCCTTACTGAGTCTTAACTGTTGTGATTCATGTTTCAAAGCTATTTCCTTGGTCACCATCATTACGGCATTTTGTCATGCAAATGTCACTGTCTGGACTGTGATGCAGTGGTGTGGAGGTAAATGATCTTATTTTTCCTCTGTGTCACTGCAATATTGCACGTCATATCCCCCATCTATCTCCCTAGCCTCCTGCTTGACTCTCCATGTTTTCCATTAATTCCTTTTGCCAAAGAGAGGGGATGAACAGATAACTTTGGGTTATCAGAGGAGGACATGATTGCGGTTTGTGTATTGTTTTACCAAACATTATCTGAGAGCCAAGGAAGTAAATCCTTGAGACCTATTTGTGCAGCGTCATGTCTGAGGCGCATAGCTGCCAGTGGTGTGTAGACCTGCCTTTATCAGCACACCGATGTTTACGTTGTAGCTGAAGCCAGGTGTTATCTCATTTAATTGCATATGTTAAATAAAAAGTATGAGACAATGCCCACTTCTTTTTTTTACTGAGTCAGCATTCCTTCTTGGCATTCCTTTTGTAGGGTTGGATTTGGCTTTTCATCCATAGAAAGAACAGAGACAATACAGTTACCTATTTTTTCATTGCACAGTGAGGTTTTAGCACCAAGGAGAGCTACACAGATTGGTTGGTTGAACAATCGTAGGACCTCAAGCCCTGGATACAGTGCCGGTGGATGGCTGAGCAAATGCAAGCTTCTACTGCATTGTCTCCACAGAACGATTGGCTCCATGCAGATGGACAAGAACAAAGGAGGATTTGGGAATTTCGGCTTATTTTTTCAGCTGCTTTGGGTTTCTCTGTATTCTTTTGTGTTTGAGAAGGAAAAGGCCTTATGGACTTCCTTCTCTGTTTGGTACTGCTGTTGAAAAAGGTGTATTTCTGCCTCCTGGTATTTCTTCGGCGCTGTCTAGACAGAGTGACTTCTTATTTTTGCCCCTATTGCATCTGCAGTCACACTAGTATTTAAATAACTTTTAGGCGCTGCAGCATCAAAAGCATAAAAAGCATCAGAGCTGATAATTATGAACCCAAACCTGAAAACCAGAGGTTGTTTAAGTCTCAGCAGCTCTTCTGGAGTACCCTTGAGCAAGGTTCTTGACTTGAATTACTTAAGTAAAAAGAAAAAAAGGTATTCAAAAGTACATTCTGCACCAGACAAAGAACTGTAAACACAGACACGAGCGTGTCAGAGCGTAGTTTTTCAGTCGCACACATTCTGGGAATCACTGTCTTTAGCAATGAAATTCAAATGGAAAACATAAATTAATATAGTAGAGGGTTGCAAACAAATTTATGTAACTGTCAGGAGACCCAGAGGGAGCTTTTGAAGCCTCTTCCTGAATGCTTGAAGGGATTCAGCAGTTCTGAGGAAGAGAGAGAATTAATTCTACCACATTGGAGGACTGGAAAACTAAAAACCAATGAGGTTTAAACTGTCAGTTGCTGTTGTCCAGGTGGGACTATACCTGGGCCAAGAGACGGGTGGATTTTAGTTTGATTTAAAGTGCTGGTTCTTCCAATGTTCAAGAAGTGGTGTCTGTAAGGCTTCAAAGTATTTTGAAAAGTAGTAACCAGATTTGGCTGTTCCTTCCAAGCTCTTGACTTTCACCTTTAGGGGGACTTAACATGTATTTTGTTTAGAAAACTATTTTTAAAATGAAGAGATTTACAGATATACCTTAGTCTTGCTAGCCATTACAGTAAGAGCCTCTTTCAGATGCCAGAGACTCTCTAAGTTCTCATTAATTGAGTGTTTTTTTTGCACGATAGTTATTAATAAACAAAAAATGATTCTTGTACCTTTCTCATGTTCTGTCTTTTTAATTTTTAGCAACTAATTCACCTTTTTATAGCTTAAATATAAGGTCCAGCAGATGTGTTGAAAGTGTTCTCCCCCCAGGCCTTTCTAATGCTTTTTACACCTGAGCATGAAAACATTGTCTATATTTTTCCCACATCTTAGTTTGATGAGATTTTGATGAGATTTAATGTTTATCTAATCTTTTCATGCTGCACTGAAAATTAGGAGGTAATACTAGATAATAGATCATCCGAACAGATATGCTTCAAAATATGAGTGAAACAAAAATATTCTGCATTTTATTTGACATTCTGTTGCTTATGTGTTATATTTAATAATGCTTTTTTAAAACTTTAACTTATTTTCATTAAGACCAGAAGTATATTTGCCATATATGCTGTATAATTTTATTCAGCACAATTCTTTCTTTTGTTTTTCATGCTGTTACATTATCTACATATTGCTTCCAGCAGAAGCTGGTTTGTATCTTTGTCTCGAGCAGAATTGACTACCATAATGCTGTTATTGGGCTTTAAATATCAGACTGTATCCAGCCTGCAGCTGAGACAGAGTCCTACTACTATAACTGTCACTAAAACTAGGAAAAATGTTCATATTATACCATTACTGAAGTTGCTGCTCTAGAGTCTGCTTTAAAGTCAGAGCAGATTATGAAATGCTCCTCTTAACATATAAGGCAGTTAATGACATCACTCCAGTTTTCCTCAGTGAATTTATTGATTCTAACATTCCAGTACACTGTTTACCATCTTTAGAAGCTGGATGTCTTAAAGTCACCAACATTAATATGATTACAAGTGTGGCTTTAGCAGCACCAAAATTCTGGAATAATCTGTCAGGTAATGTCAGGAATGACCCTTTAGTGTGAGTTTTTAAATCAAGGGTTAAAACTCATCTTCTTTTCTTTGGTTTAGCCAATATGGTGGCTGTTCCACCCTGGATGCTACACCTTATTTCTGACCTTGAATGCGGTACACAGTAGTAACTATCTTATGTATCTTGTTTAATTGGTACCTGGTGGTGGCATTGGAGCCAAAACCAATGCAGAATACTTAATCTCCCTGATGTCAGTCTCATGTCCAGACTGACTGTGGCCCCAGTGTGTGAGTGAGTTGATGGGAACCTGTGACCAGGCCCACAGCTGATAGGATCAGCAACTTTCGGCCTGGATGATAACTTCGTGTCACTTTTCTCCAAGTGGACTTGGGATGTTAGGTTTGAGCAACAGTTTAATACTGAAAATTAATGTTACAGTTTTTCTCTTTTCATTTATGTGTTTGAAGAGTGTTCATCTCATATCATCAGCATCATCTGCAGAACATTCATAAGGAACTGCACTGAACTCTTAAAGCACATACTGTACCTTTGTGCCTGAATCTGTCCATGCTCATTTTGCTGTTTTAAGCCAGACCTTCTGATGATGATGAATTTATTACTGGTTTATCTGCCTAACCAAATTTCACTGTGAAACCATTTTATTAACACTAACACGTGGAATTTTATGTTTGGATGTCACAATTTCTATACTCAGTATATGATCTTTTTTACTTATCAGTTTACGTTTTCAATCAACCATTCACTAAAACAGTTTGCATGTTAAAAAAATTGTTATAATCTGTTTAGTTTTCCTTGGAATGGTAAGTACCCCCTGTTTCCTTCCTTCGCTGCTTGCATTAATCGCCGTGTGGGCAATTTTAGACCTTGTGTGTTATTGTACAAAGGAAGTGAATTTGAAGAGAATTTGGATGGCACCGTTGCAAAACCTGAGCCTCGTGGATACCATTATTATGTGTTTCAATTCACATTGTGAACATATTTCATAACTGGTGGCAAAATTCAATTTAATTGATTTTCACTTGAATCACATAACAGGTTATTAGATACAAAGATCATTTGTGAAATTTTCACAGCCACGGAAATAGCATTTTTCCTTGGCTTTCTCTCACAAAATAAAAATCAGCTGCTTGTCTCAGCATATTTACTTTATTCAATGAATAATGAGGCAAAAATAAGACGTCTGGAACTGTGTCCTTCATTTCTGGTTTCTTATTAAAACGAAGCTTGAAAATAGAAAAAGTTCACTCTTTGTCACATAACTCTTTGTTACTTCTTATTATGAATGCTTACAATACTTGAACTGCACAGAAGCGTAAACCAATAAAGCAAACTGTACAGTTGCTTAAAATAACGTCTGACCCGTTTCCTCATAGTACGAACATATTCATTCAGGCATCCAACACATTATGATCATACAGAACCTTCTGGAGAAAAAAAGATGTAAGGCATGTCACACATTTATGCATTTTTCTGTTTTCTCTCCCTGTGCAGTGATGCAATTTCCTCACGGATCTTTTCTCAAACATCAGTCACTAGACCTTATGTACAGCACATTTTCTTTCTACACAGCAGACACATATTTACCTTGATACCATGCAGACATGAAGGATCAACCAAAATAACAGAATGTCTCCTCTGCAGACCTCAAAACCAGTCCGTTTGTCATGTCCTCTGTGCCACTTTCCACATAGTGTCAATAAAACCCAGAGAAATGGGGTTACCTGCTTCATTCTTGCTTACTGATTTTGCAGAGGCTACATGAAACTGAGTGGCTGGATATTCATGGAAAAGCATTAAAGAATATGCATATTATAGTGCATAATGTTAATAACAATTACAGCATAACAACTATTAAAATGCTTAGTATGAGAAATAAATAATTCATACAATGACTGTACTGAGGAAGCATGGAACACATTAGGGTTGGCAGTACTTGGTCCCATAAAATCAATTTAAATGTATAATTAAGCAATAGAGACATGTATTAGGCCCTTAAACAAGCAGCGCTCGTGCACTGTAATTTTATATTTACTTAATGATTTATTTTATTAATATTTATATCCCATCCAGGATATAGTCTCCTAATGTAGCGTCCATTGATTCTGGGGAACGCTTCGGATTGCTATGATCCTGGGCAGAACAAGCGGTTAAGGATCAATGGATGGATGATAGACTGATATATTTATATATATGGATGTGGTGTTTTTGGATTGTTGTTGTTGCTATATTAACATGGCTCTTTGGGGTTTTAGCTTGTTCCCTGAAGTCAACAGCCTTGGTTGAGATTGGCACAGATGGCCATTTTGCACAGATTCTACTGAAGTGACCAAGATTAAATGGCCTCCTGCAAAAAGGGTCCTTTGGATCATAAAAACAGCAAGTGAAGTGGACTTGTTTTATTTCCAGGGTCTTTGTTCTTTTTTTGAGAAAGAAGCTGCTGCATCTTGAAAAGTGCACATTCTCCAGTAGCTGCTTTCTAAGTCAGCAGTCAAAAGAAATGTAAGAAAAGTAGATGAGGGCTTTGCCATGCAAAAAACAGCCGTGCCCAAACTTCAAATGTGGCTGTAGTCACACTTAGACAAGCAAATGTTTAGCATTAAACCGGTGCCCTCTTACAAGCTCCTCTATAATGTGGGCTTTTAGGCTCAGCTATGCTAAGGCATGGACAACTGCAGTTTATTAAATTCTGAAGTAACATAAAAGAAAATTATATTTACTGTCATTTAATGTTTTTGCATAGACATTGGAATATTTCTACCTTTAATATATAAGCCAGCAGTATTTCAAACAACTGATCACTCTTGAAGTAAACCTGATGTTTTTTCACATTCCTCCCATTTTTGAAAAGAAATAGTGGCCCTGAATTCTCATTTTTTTCAGCTTTAACTTAGCTTTATGAAACCAAAAATTATGGCAGAAGTTTATTTCAATAAAAAAGCATGGGAAATGTTATACTAATAGAACATTACCGCTTGTAATGTTGCTCATAAATAACTCTTTTCCAATAATGCTTGTAATTCATGCTTTGCAGTGGGAAATAAAAGTCATTTCTGTTAATATTACATGTTGCTTGTTTTAGAATTAACCAAACATGTGGACCATCTCATTTGTTTCATCAGACCGACTGTGGATGCCTGCCGATTACAATTTAAATCAGGATGAATGGCAACAGCAAACCCAGTTGCTATTTTTGTCCTGTGGGGCTTCATGACCCTCAAGTTAGAATAGATTGGTTTGGCATGAACAAGGTTTCTAAGGCATTGGGAGTTATGTGGCAGAGCATTAACACACATCTACCATAACACATTGCTGACAGCTATCTTGCTAATTGACCAGTTAAACATTCAAGGAAAAAAGACTTTTTTTTACAACAATGACACGTTTGCTGTTGTTTTTATCTTCCGTTTGTCTTTTTTTTTGGGAAGTAGCATAACTATAACTAGCTGCAACCTTTGGTTCCCTTTCATCTACTGCATTGCACTTAAAGATGTCTTTTTGTCCAAGATTGCTTTCAAGCAACACCGTTCAGCAGAGACATCCAATCACTGATCTCTATTATTTAGCTTCATGGGACTAGATGATGCTGAACTTGTCTCAGCTGCGTATACGCTGCACACCCCTTTGAGAACAGGGCCAAAGCAACCTCTCTGCAAGTACCAAGAAAGGGCTAGGAATTAATTCTCAATAAAAAAATAAGACATTTTATAATGTTACGTCAAAGACGAGGTCCAACTACTTCCGAAGTGGCTGACATCATATGCTGAAATATAAATTCAGTAAAACTGTGCATATCTATGAGTCAAACTGACAGTCACAGAACAACTTTTGTGACATCTGTATTCATAGCCTTTAAGTCAGTAAATTAAAAAAAAAATAAACATCATATATGCGTGCAGTATTTTCACGTTTGAAATGTTAATGAAGGTTGTTTGGAATATTTTTGTTTTTCTTTTTCTTTGTTTTACATACAGTGGTGTACATGTGGGTATCCATGTGCTAACCTTTGATAACTTATTATTGTTTTGTCATTGGCTTCACAGGTGCTCTCGCTGAGTAACTGATCAGCTGGTAAAATTTTGAACGTAAGGACTGACTAATTTGTTGCTCCACAAAAAAAACAAAAACTGTGTTGACAAAATGTAACGCTGTTCTACATGAAAATACCATTTTTAACTTTCACATCCACTGTTCCACAGCTAAAATACAGTTCACTGCAGGTCAGATCTTTTAGGAATCCATTCTTTATCGGTGCTATTTAAGTATTATAATAGCACATTACAATGATGGGAATTGTAAAAATACAACTTCCTGACCTACAGGAGACTTTTTCAAAGCCTGATTTCTGTTAGCTGCTTGTCACCTTTAATTACAGCATCAGCTTAAACAGGGAAGCAGTATTCCTGAAGGGGAAAAACAAATTAAAGTTTCCAATCCCTGTGTTCCACAAACTATCTGGCTACTCCCAGCTTAAACCCACTGGGATTCATATTATCTGGGTTTGCCTGGCTCCTCTTTCCAGGTGTACTTGACAATGGAGAGTCTGAGCTGGGAATCAAATATGCTGCAGAAGGAGTGCTGGTGCTTGACAGTTACTAACACCCCCACTGGTCCACCGCCAAGCCCTCCCACTCCTTTATCATCGCTGTCACTGCCTCTTTTTTAAACAACCCTGTTTCATCATCTACTGACTCTCTGTAAGCTGATCCCTCCATTCATGCTACGTTTCGGAGAATGCTGTATCTCGTGGGGCACGACTCACTGCGACAGTCTGTCTTGCACAGGCAGGCGGACGGAGCACTGTGTCGACCCGCACTTATCAGAGCAGGGAAAATGTGCCTGTTGTTCTGCTCTATGTTCCTTATGAGCCAGAGAACGCTTGGCAACTCATTAAAATGCAATATTTACTGGCATTTACCACAGTTTAAATAAGGAACTTTCAGGCTTGGCTTTGTGTGCACCTGTGTGCTTCCAGCATTAGGAGGTGTGGGTCAAGATTATAGTTATTCAGGCTTTATAGCTGTGTTAGTAGCAGTAAAGATTGTTATTATTTATTATTATTATTGCTGCTGTTGCTAATGCTAATGCCAGTGCCAATAATAATAATAATAATAATAATAATAATAATAATAATAATAATTATAATATCCATTTGTTGTCTACTTCAGAGTCTATCCATATAGGGTTTGTAGGGTGTGAGGTAGGGGACAATGAAGACAGGACACTGATCCCTTACAGGAGGATCTCCAACCCACACACCTTTGGACTGTGAGAGCAAACCCCTGCCAACGTGGTAAGAATATGTAAACTACTCTAAATTAAGATGGGTTTGAACCCAAGGTTAAACTCAGATCTCACAAGCTGTATGGCACTTCTTGCTTTTTGTTGTGTCACCGGGTCAGCCACCTTTATGTAAATAAAATATTTATTTAGTGATGCAATGCTGAGAGGTAATGAAGACAAACAGAGCCATCTATAAGAGTAAATAACACACTTTTCAAAATGAAAACTGAATCACAATAATAGATGTAAAGGATCATGTTGATGGAGACTCTGTCACAGTCTTGTGTCTTTTTTTCTTGACTTACTATCCAGCAAACAGGGAATGAAATTGATGAATATTTGAAATGACAGCAACAAGAAATTTGACAGGAGAACACAGAAGACTGGAGATACAGTTTAAAATGAGCTTTGATTGTGGAAGAATCAACATTTTTCATTTTTATATCCCAGCCATAGCTTGGACAGTAGTGTTCAGACTGTTCCTTTATAACTTTAAAGAATGTTTTTCTGTATTATAAATTAATTAACAATTTCAAGACTTTCAGACAAAGTACAACTAACATACCATAATGTGGCATGAAATATATTATATCAGGGGTCATCATGATAGCTCTCGAGCATCCGTTTTCCTCATTCTTGTTGGTTTCTCTTGCGAATCTATTTGATCTCCATATTTAAAAACAGAACTAAATAACTTCATTTTTTTGCATTGTCAGAAAAATGGTGAATAAATTATTATATAATAGCAACTGCACTTCATTTGAGTAAAATGGATCTATGTTTCACAGCATTGCCTACGATCATGAAATGCCAGTTATCTTAAAGTACCTTTTGAGCAATAAAATTTCAGTAGGAGGATGTCCCTTTAGCTACAGAACATAGCACATAAGCTTTGGTATAATCTGCCTAAAGTTCTCAGAAACGCCCCTTCCATGTCAGCCCTTTAATCAGGGCTTTAAAGTCATCTCCTTTCCTTGGCATTGCTGACATAAGTAATGTTAAATCCGGCATGCTTCTTATTTTGCATCATCTTACATTGAATAATTATGTTGCCTTTTAATGTTATTAGGTTCAAGTGCAAATGACTGACCCCCCTCCTATGATAAGACCAGACAAGACCAGCAGTGAGACCAGCAATCCATGTTGCTGGGAGCTGAGGACCCCCTGCCATGATAATGTCATCAGCTCATCAGTTCGCCTGCACCTTAACTTCACTTTACTCAGCTTTTACTGTCATACACAATGTGTCCTTAGCAGTATAACCTAACCTAACATCTTTGTTGCTATTGTTGCCACTATTTTTCTATGTGTAGAAGCCCGGGGGGGAGGGGGCACTGGCACTTGGACCCCCAGAGGTTTATTTTTCTCCTTCACCTCCTGGTTGGGAGTTTTTGTTTTCCTCTCCTCAGCTGCTGGCAGGTTTATCGTATTATACCCTGCATAGTTGCTCTCATTAACATGTAACCTCTATCTACAACCTCACTATATACCTGTTATCTGTTGTCTTCATCTGCTATTTAGCTCTGAGTCCTTGTGTGAGAAGAAGCCTCTATAAAAATCAGCTGAACTCAAAATTAAATTGATTTGATCGAAGCCGTTACTGAGCTAATGTAATGTTCAGTTTAAGGACATGTCATACACTTGTGGCATCTATGGGAACTATTAATGGTATAGGCAAAACGGCTGACATGGAGTCTGAATAATTTAGAGAAAAACACAAACTCAGCAGATTAAGCTACTAGATCTATTCATATTTTACAGTGCTTAGGCTCAGAGAGAACAGAAGTCGTTCCCCTTGTCTAATTCATAGAAGCATAATATATTACTGAAGAGCCTTGTCCACAGCTGCTGGATTAACAGATGTGTTGAGCTGCATGGGTGGTTTTAAAAAAATGCAACCAGAGGAAACTGGGCACATTTTAGTGGCAGATTTCTCAACTCTGTAGTATATTGCTTAACACTGACTTTATTATTATACAATGTCGTATTGTGGAAAGGAACCAAAATGAGATTAAAAAAAAAAGAATAAGTAAATAACAAGAAAATACAGTTACAGGTTTTTTTACTGAAGCGCCCACCTCCTTCACACTCCAGTGTGAAATACCAAGAACATATTATTCAGATACTCCCCAAGCCCCTATGGACGGAAAAAAATAATCCTGAATTGCTAGCTGTAGTACTGAAATGGATCAAGACCAAGCAATGTGATATGTACTATTCTCAGAGTCTGGATTTCCAACATATGTGGCGTGATATTCCATCAAATGTGAGGTAGCATGTTTATGTATGAATTTTAATGCTGTATAACTGCTGTCATACTTATTTTAATTTGTCGTTCATCTCCAAATAAAAAACTTGAGAGGTAAAAGAAACCATTGGTCTGACTCCATAGCAACCAGGTCTGATCGGGAAGAATGTTGACAGCCCATGCAGATGTTGGGCATAAGAATCTTCATGTGTAGGTCTCATCACTTACTAAGGAAGTGACACGAGGTCCCAACGCTCAGCATGCCAACACACATTGTCCACTAAAGTCAAATTTATACTTCACAGAGGAGAGCGAAACCTCAGTGGTGTTAAAACCATTTGCCAGTGGCCTAATCGTGATTGGCGTCTGCTTAGGAACACTAATCCCTCTAGATTGGAGACTTAAATCAAAGCATTTCTGAATTGCCTCTCCACCCAAACCTCCTTCTAGTGAGTCTTAGCGACAATTAACGTGCATTTCAGAATGTCTGCAAAAGAAACATCCTCTAGGTTCCCTGGGACTGAAGCATATCTCAGAAAATCCTGTTTTGCCTTTGGTATTGGACGCCATTGGTGCTGTGTGATCACTTTGGCAAAATAAAGCATGGTCAACTGGGAGGTGATGCTTTAATTTGTTGGGTTGATCTGAGCCACATGGCTGTGATAGAGACACCATTCTGAGTGGATTATGACAAGTATATTCCTAACTGAAATAGTGTTTGAGTCATATTAAGTGTTAAAGTTTGTTTCCACCCTACGGTCATTATTAATAGTTTAATAGTCATTAAAACCGAGACATGATGAAATTGCAGTGTCTCCCAGCTGAAAGCACTAAGTGGGCTCGATAAAACTTGTGCCAGTGCCCCCCTATTGTTCATAACAGGTGTTTTTAGTTGTTCCTGTCGTGAATATAAATGTTTTTTCAAGCTCTACATTTCAACACTTAAAAACTGGAACCTCTCCAGATCCTGAAGTGAAAAAGTGTATGAAAGAGTGACATGTGTATAAAAGCGTGTCATTGACATATTTTTGCACTTTGACACGCAATTTTTTTGTCACGAATGTGACAGCTGTTTGTAACAGAACACACGCTAAGCTGGTTTGACAACAATACAGATACAGCATCCTATAAATATATGCTCAAACAGATGACAAAAGAGATATATGAGGAAACAGAAAAATAAAAGGGAAAAGAAATTCCAAAACTGAAAACTAAAGAAAGTTCAATGGTTGTTTAATATCTATCTTTATTCACGAAAAGATAATATATCAGAGAGCATGTGCTAATTTATCCGTCCCGAGTGTGATCGCTCCTCACTCCTATGGTTTTATGTCCTGCAAAATGCTGAATTTTGCTACATCAGTCAACAGGCAGAAGGGTCACCATCATCTTCGCTCACTCTAACCAATGTCCCATCTCTACCGTACACATGCATCAAGAAGATACTTTGCTGCTTCAGGGACATGTGAGCTCTTTCATGACCACACCATTGTCATTATTATTAACAATACCATTCTTTTGTACTAGTGTAAATTTCAGCAATACTGAACAAAGTAAAACTGAGCAGCATTAAAAATGCATATTTGCACATTAAAAGGGTGATTTTTAAAATATGTTTGAATTTTTTTAACATATGAAATGTTTTAGCGACAGCAATGATGTAGACAGAAACTGGGTTGTTTATTCAAAGCATGCAAAATAACCTTTTTGTGGGTTTTCCTTCAAGGTAAAAAGCACCACATGACATTAATGACACACAAACAAGTGGTGCAGAGGAACATGTTTTTATGCCTTATTGCTCTTTATGACCAACCTCTGCAATACCACCACACATGAGCAACGTTAATAGAGCGTTACGGAAATGTTTTCTTTTATGACAGACATTGATATCCCGCAGCGAGAGGCACCGGTTGGTTGTATTTCCTCTGAACAAAAATTATACAAAGCGCCTCCAAGGGCAGCACTTGTTCTGTGATCCCAGGGTCACTGCCGTAATTCAGCATTCTGTATATGTTAAGCCGTTGAGATCGGCCTACTCGTGCCACACACCGCATACACTGAGAATGTCTGCTGTGCCAGTAGAGAGGATATAAGCTTCTGATTTCCGGCCTGCTTCTCTCCGTGAATCATTGTTGGCATTCAGCAATTTGTTATCTTTGGGAGATCCCATTTCCGATTTGTTGATGCAACAGATGGATTCTCTCACTGTTGCCATTTATTACCTGTCACCAGACACCCATCCTGCCTTTTCTCTTTCTCAAAAGTGAAATGGGCCTTTGGAGAAAACAAGAAAAAATGGTACTAGCCACAAGTAGACTGATCAAACAAACAAACAAACAAAAAAACAAACAAAATCTATTAAACATATATACCAGCTGAGTTACTTGGCATTGCCCTGGTCAAGATGTGGAAAGTTGGAAAGGTAAAGAGTAATAATACATTATAGTTACCGTATTGTTTACCTTTAAAGTGGCTGCATTTAGTATTAAGTATTGTTAGTTGTTCCAAACAGGGAAAAGCTACAGAAAATGACGTGCATGCAATAAAATATATAATATGTCACTACTGTGTGCTACAGCGTGTGTTTTCTATAATATCTTCTGAATGATTACATTCTTACTTTGCACGTGTTCTGTAAAATTGTTGTTTTTATCAATGCATATATTGCAGCTACTGGCTCCTGTCATCACTCTGCACAACAATGGTGACGATGATGGTGTTTTTCCATTTCTAAAGTGACTCCCCATCATCCCTGTGTGTTGAACGTTTGGTTCTTTATGCCAGGTGTTTGTAAGCACCTCATAATCAACACTATTTTGTTACAGCATAGAGAGCAAAAAATAGTCTGATGTATATGTCGTATATGTCACCAAACTGTATATTTCTTAAATTTTTGCATTTAGTGACCAAGCTGCCCTGTTTATCATCCTGCCTGGTTGTGTGATTCGGCCAGTGTGAAGGATGCTCTGGATGTCACATAACTCCACTCCACACATGATGTATCCATGTCCTACATGTGTCGCAGCTACATGCTCCTTTGCAAGTCTTATTTTAAAAGCCAGTGTAGAAATTTTCAAGATACTAAGTGGGTTTGTTTGTGTTTAATGAACTTGTCCACACAAAACCTCCCTTAGGGTGAGAAGTACCACTGTTCTACATTTCATGTCTGTGGCTTCAAAATAAAGCTATGCATGAAAAAAGCAAATAGACACAGAATGAACTTTATATATATATATATATATATATATATATTTATTTATAAAAATCCATTGTTCTATTCATTATCACTAACTGTTTTTCCTGGTCCAGGTTGCGACAGATGAACACCGATCCTAGAATCAGCTAGTGCAAAGCTATGAAACTGCACCCCAGATGGGATGATGGTCCATTGCAGAGTGGTTGCACATGTACAATGAATTTGTGTGTGTGTGTGTGTGTGTGTGTGTGTGTGTGTGTGAATTATAACTGCTTTATAGACAGTTAAAATGTGCAACCTGGGAACCAAAAGAAGTCTCTGAACACAGCTTTTCACACCTCATAAACTATAGTTCCCAAAAGATTTCATCTTCTGGGATGAGACATCAACGTTGATCCACATGTACTAATGCACAGGAAAAATTACATTCTTTTTCCTCACAAGAGAGAAAGTTTCTTCCAAGAACATCTGGACTAAAGCATTAGGCAACAGCAGTTTAGCAGCCACTCTGTGCTGATGATATACAGAGACCCTAATGAACAACAGGAATGAGGACTGTGAATTTTAAGGTTCCCCGTTCTGTTAGATAAAGAAAACTGATGTTTTTGCATTTCCAGGATCATGCTGGATTATGACAGCCGAGCGTCAGGCATTGACAAGCAAGCAGTAGAAAATGACAGTTACAATAGCGTTTCACCAGCAATGCACAAAAGTGGAGCAAGAGCCCTTGGAATTACAGCTGCTGCAGCCAATGAAAAATTATGAAATATTAATCTGTTTTATGAGCACATTTCCGCTTTGTGAATCTGCCTATTTGTTGAATATAATTTCAATTTAGTCAAGTAAATAAGCAGGCATACTGCTTCTCTCGGCAGTTTATGTATAGGACACAAATAGGCCTCAGAGTATAATACTTCATCATCTATTCATACTTACAACAAATCTATTCTAGAATGATGCTCTCGCTGAGATGAAGCAATGATTCAGACGTGTTGCTTCTCAGATATAATAGGAGCTGAAGACACTGGGCTAAATGCCCAGGCATATCTGACCCAAGTGGATGTTGTCTTGATGAAGTTTAGAAATTTAGTATTGTTTATCCTTCCTGTCCAAATACATCCATTTCCATTTACAATTAATTACAATTTGTCGGGTCACCCCTCATATGATATCACTAATTAAACAATTTTCCAAACACATCAATAAAAATAGGAATGGAAAACTCAATCTGAAAATATCAAGAAATAACATTTTGCTCTGTTCCCAAAAAAAAGGTTTTTAAAGTGATTTATAGTCAGACCAAAATCCCATCATTCTGTAAGTGAGACAAGGTTCTTGTTTAAATTCTGAATAGTTCATAAATGCATCAGAGACTTCTTAAATCTAAACATCGTCACGAAGCAGCCAGGCTCCCACTTTTACTGTTTGATAGTCAAATTTTAAAAAGCGGTAATAAATCAGTGATGCACTTGGCTAAAAGCTGTTGACAAAGGAAAAAAACCAGCCTCTGAGCCACAGTTGGTGCAGGCTGGAGGTGATCCATGCCACCCCGGGTGCCATAATTTGGAATCCGGAGAAGGCTTCGGAGTGTGAAAGGAGCGCTGCCTGGTTCTCAGTGACTGTCTAACTTTGCTGTGCAAGACAAGGCAGCTGATTAAAATACCAAAAAATCAATCCTATAGGACCGATTCTGAAAAGTAACTAGCCCATCTCCCCACATACCACGAATACCAAAACATGAGCAGCCATTTCTTTGAGCAAAGGAACGTGAGCAAAAGGCAGAGACAGAAATGGCACTTGTTATCTTTTCATGGCCATGAGAAGGAAGAAAAGATGCTTTGCATATCACAGGTTTCAGATCAGATAGAATCGTCCACTCTCAACTTTCCTCCTATTCTTGGCCTTTCCCTCCCATTTTCTTATACTGTGGATTTTGACATCCTCCAGTTCAAATGCAATGCTAAGGATTGAACTGAGGAAAGTCCCAGGTGAAGGCAGAATTCTAGGTTCACCATACAAAGAAAGTCATTTTAAATCACTGGGATTTTAAATTGTATATATAAATTTTTTTCAGGTTTAAATCTGTGAGAAGATTTAAGTCTTTATATGTGGACTTGCTGTATGCATAGGGACACTATGTCTTTTCTGTGTTTTATAAAGCCCTTTTCCTGGATGCAGACTCCATTTCTGCCTCACACTGTACTGCAAAGCAAAATTTCCTATTAAGAATCAAATAAAAGAACCGGCAGTCCACGTAATGCACTGTAGGGAGGCCACATGTGTCTAAGTGGTTTTTAATGGTTTTATTGCTCATGGCTGGATACTGGCTACTAAAGTTGAGAGATGGGCTGATGTTTGCTGCTCTCTCTGCTCCAGGTGGACAATGTAGAGCAGACACTGGCTGCAGGGGCACGAAGTGAGTCATTGCTTTCTTAGCACCACCGGGAAGCAAATAACTTTTTTTGTCCCTCTTCCTCAAACAGGTACTTGTTTGTTAGATTGGAGAACAGTGGTATTGAGAAAGGTGTGCAACAAAAAGATAATGTCAACATAGAGTTAATCTAAATTTACAGAATATATATGCATAATAGATCTATAAAAAAGTTCTATTACTATTGAAAAAGATGAGATATATATATATATATATATATATCCCCTTAACTGAACTGATAATCCTACAGGTAATTTTTTTGTGACAAATTAAATGTTGGCTCAGTTAGTCAATAAATGAATAAAAAAGGTGTAACCTTTCACGTGCTATTTGTTTTACTGGGTTCTCTTTTTATCTATTATTATGACATGGCTGAAGATCTGATAAAATTTCAGGTCAAATCTATGCAGAAATGCAGAAAATTTTAAAGGATTCACAAACTTTCCAGCACTATTGTATGTTAATTCAGCAAAAAGTTAAGCATGACAGCTTGCTGTAGTTGTACTCCTTCTTTCCCTTTTATTTTCCTGTTTTTATATTGCATAAGAAATTGTGGCTTGAAGAGTCTGTAAGACCAGCCATCAGTGGTACCTACCAGTCAGTCTCTATTACAGTATTTATTTATAAATTATTTACTTACTACTTCTAATTATTAATTTATAATCTGATTACTAATGTACGAGCTGCATCAGTAAGTGACAGCTGGCTGTGTAAATTTCAACGAACAAATTACAAGCTAATGAATAGAGTCCAACTACATAACAAATGAGAATATTACGAGCAGAGAGGGTAGAGAAGAATAACCCTGATCTGAGATTTTAGGAAGCTGTTGATGCTAAAGAGAAGAACTGTACCACATTCTATTTACTGATGCATTACTTAGTTTATTTGCTGACTCTTTATCCATAAATCAACACAGATATAGGTGCTTTCCATGTGTGTGAAATTCTGCTTTGAGAAACAGTAATAAACCATTTTAAATGTTTGTTGTGGTTCATTATTGAAACTCCAAAGGACCAATGGCTGAAAAAAGATCTATTTCAGCAACTGGTGTCATGTTCAGGACTGCAGAAACAATTTGGATCTGCAGTGTGAAGGACAGATCCAAAGGCCTTTCTGAGAAGACTTCCTTTACTTGTCTGATTCAGAAGATTTGTAGATTGACCTTTTCAGAGCTCGAAACAAAATAGGAGATTTCAGTGCTTAGCAGTAACAGTAACTGTAACAGTACTGTGAGGAGCAGATCAAGTTGAAGGGAATTCTAGACACATTTGGTCAGATGACATGACAATTGCAAATTGTCTGATTTAATGAACTGAGACTTGAGCTGGAGGCCAGATACAGTTCATGATCTGTTGTTTGGAAGCTATGTGATCTACCCAGTGAACTGAAAAATGAGCAAAGTCCAGACGCAGTCTTTGTCTAAGCTGGATCGGCTCTTCTTTTTTTTCTCTACTGTGATATAAAGATAAAGATGCCTTCAAGTGTCCTCAACTATTGGAAGTCAATTTCAATGCATCCCACCTGAAGTGGGTGAAAATGGACTACTTAAACAGTTGATGAGATATATAAATCTAAAATCAAGACTGAAGCAAAGAAAGCTATCTAAGTAATCTAGCAAAAGTTTGGACATCTTTTGAACAGTGGTCATTAGATGATATCAAAAGAAGTAAAAAAACCAGAATGACAGAGAACAAAAGAAAACGATAATGGCTGTAATGAATCATCTGTGCAAGAGAGTTATACACATGCTGCATTCTCAGTGTAACTGGCAAAAGAATGAAGCAAAGAGTCATCTGTCTGTCATGCATTTGCAACTGCAAAAGTCTAAAGAAGTGTGTGAGAGACTAAAGGCTTAGGGTGCGAAATGCATTGTGCTGCAAGGCACACTGGTTGAAGTTCTGAAAGTGCAAAAGGATCCACTGACAGAGCACCGCCTAACTCCTCTCCTGTGTCCAAGTTGTGAGAAGCTGAAGGAGGAGCCAAGGAGTGGCCAAGTCAAAAATAGAGAATTGGGAGGGAAACACAAACTAAGCTGTGATGAGAGCAGAACAGATAGAAACTTGACACTATTAATGTTTTTGGTCTGGCTCTGGTCCTGGGTTCACAAAAAAACAGAAGAGGTGATGAAAGAGGAAGATTCTGCTGAACAAGGTTTTGCTGTGTATGAATAGAGATGTGAAATTGCATGAACCAGTTGATCATAAAATAAGCAACAAGTGGTTTAAGGAGTTGCAAAGAGCTTCTGTGGACTTTGATCTATCTGTTATATGGACAAAGTTACATTTAATTAAAACATGTTTAGACATTCAATTTTTTGTCATTTTTTGTATCATTCATAGATGCAACACCACCTGCCATAAAGTAGCATCTCATCATTCTACCAATCCATAGAGAAATATTCTTATAAAGAAAAACTGTCCCTAAGATCTTCCAACAGTCTGCATGTTCAAAGTGACTTATAGTTTTATTCTGTTATGTAGCCAGACAGTTTTGATTTTCATATCTTTAACTGCTATGCAACTATCTGATGTAGGATTGTGATTTTTACCACCACAATGGCAGTGTTATTCATTGTTCATCCAGTCTTTCTCGCCTGCCTGTTTAATTCTACAGTACAACCCTTCTCAGTGTTTGCTACTTTTCTATGCAATCCTACCTTTATTCTTTGCAAATAACTGCCTTACTTATAGCTTTCTCATAATACCTACTACAGCTATTATAAATTCAACGTTGAGACTGCTGTACCTTTGCAGTGGAGTCTGATGGGTGCACTGTGTGGTGGAACATTCCCATCTGGAACAGGTGCACTTCATTTCACTTGGGTATGCAAGAAGAAAATGGAAGCCTCTCCCTTGATACTGACTGTGTGGTTCTTGCCTCTGTGTGTTTTATTAAGCAACACACACTTTCTACAACTCAAGCTGCCAGTGTTATTTAAAGGCATGTTTGTCCAGTTTTAGCTTAGTTTAACAAATATTAATAAAGGCACAGGCAAAGGTCAGGTTCTGTAGAGAGTTTAAGGAGTTTATGGAGTTTATATTATTACTGTCTTACAAAGTTCATTATTTGAAGATCTGTTCAAAGTCCTCCTGAACCAAATAGGATTTCAATTAGTTGCAATATTCCATAACCTCAAGCAATTCATTAAATTGTACATAAACTTTTAGCTACATAATCCATAATTATTGTGCTACCATTTAATGGTGATGATAACATACTTTTATGGTTTTTAGGAATGATTTAAAAGACAAGATTATTGTGATGCAGAAGCATCAGCCAAAAGCATTCATTCCTTTGTTCTGCAAAAGCAATTACCATTAGACTCTGGTGGGGAGGGGAGGGGGTCTCTTTTATTCTCTAATGCTACTTGTGTCCCGCCATTACTAGAATGAAGCCTGAGAAATGGCAGGAACTCAGATGAGCGATGATCAAAAAAGTACAAACCAATCAATAGATCCACTCTGAGGTCCAAGAAGCCTTCGAGAGCTGGTTTGTCTGATTGCTCTTTCTGTGTCTCTATCATTTATTTGCAGATTCGTTTCTGAGATGGGCAAATCTTGCTGTGGTGCCTTTGAGAAGAGGATCAGAATCCATATCCACCATGTTCCTCAAGATAAAGCTTGACAATGCCCTGGGTCTTGAAACCCGCTGCCCTGTCATTCAACATCCTGGCTTTACCACAGAGATACCACTGGTTCCTTGTGGCCTGGGTATAAACAGGAAGTGATGAGTCGCTACAGGAGCAAAATAAAGAACGGTGTTGCAGGAGCTCAGGAACATATGTGTAGAATTCTGGCAAAGAAATGCACCATGGGAAACCAACCAACTGAATGGTCACTGAACAATGTTCTATCTCAGCATTTTTATCAGTAAATCCACAATATTTTCAAATAACTGAGAAGTAACACACTCAAGAATGTAGGAGTTTGGAGCTGGTGAAATGTGGAAAATATGAGTACAATGTACAGCAATTCAGTAGAGGGGGGCTGTCATGGGAGCAGTTCCTCACACATAGAAACAATATTTTGAATGTTGTCAGGAAGATTAACAAAATAGGATCTGGCTGAAGTTTTTGAAAGCCTTGAATATGTGTCTAGATTTTTTCTGCTTATACTTGCATCACAGCTTCAACTATTTCAACGGAATATGGAATGGAGGTGTTGAAAGTACGGTTGACTTCTGCAATGTCACCCTTCAGCTATTCTGCTAGCCTGGAATTAAACATAATTTTGTCTCTTTTTCTTATTATCATATGAGTAACACTTTACACTTTACATTAACTTCTGTTGGAATGCGATTATGGAATATTTTTGTAAAAATGCATAATTTCTATGTAACTGTCAAACAAAGTTATTAGTGTTTAGTATTTACCATGTAGACACATTGTAAGACAATGTTATTCAGGAGTTAATACTAAAAAAATGGCAAGTGGCTAAATGTAAATCACTTCAATGCACTAGATCTCTTTTTCCAATAATAATGAAATCATGATGATCATCATCATCATCATCGTTGCTGTCATCTTTGTATATCTTTTACCGGCAGTGGAATACATGGACAAAAAAAGAACTCAGACTCAATTTCATATGAATCGCATAGATATCATGTTAATATAACTATACTGGAGCACATTTCCATAATATTACACTTTTTTATGAACTTAGGATTCACCTTATGTAACATCATTATCGTGCAAAACCAAGATGTTGTTTGTTAACGTAAAACAATACTATTTTCATTCTTTAGAACCTATTTCTCCTATTTAAGAGTGGAAATTGAAACATCACAGATGTTATTGTAAAGATGGGACAGCACAGTGCTGTGACCTCACTGCACCTGGGTTGTTTGGATGTAGGTTCAGATCTGGTTCAGTCTGCTTGGGGTGTGTTTGTGTGGGTTTCCTTTGGTTTCCTCCAACAGTCCAAAGACTTAACTTAACTAAAACTGAGTGCGTAAGAACTTGTTTCCCACCCAAAACGTGGATTTTTAGCCTAGTGCCCATTGATCTTGGGGTTGGCTCCAAACCGCCTCGACCCTGATGAGGATAAAGTGGTTAATGAAAACAGGTGGATGTGCAGATATTCTCACTTTCACATTTTACATCCATACAGCTGGGATGAGAACTAACAATTTCAGCTGTTCAACCTTAAATCTTTCACTATATTGCCGAGAGCATTTCCAACAAAAGTGAAAACTCTTTCATCATGCATTTCTACCTGAAATGATATAAAAAGGTACTGTAGCCACAAATCAGTTGTGAGATTTTCTCTTCTGGTTTGCTGCCAAAAGTTCTAAAAAAACAAACTTTATTTAATTTTGCAAATTAATGCTTGTCTTTTACAACATATACTTAAAGCATCTAAAAATCATGGGACAGCATGAGCCAAATGTAAAGGTAAAATGATTTTCCAGACATTTGGAATTTATTCTAAAACTGGGAATCAGGCCAACTGCAGACATAGCCTGTGTGTACAAATAAAGTGGCATAAAGAAATGCTTGTTGGTAGTCAAAGCCTTGCTTTCATAGTCATTTATAGAGCAACCAGAAGCTTGCTAAATGGATAAATGAGGGAGGCAGAGGAAAGTCAGCTACACTGGGGGTGTGATTATTCTGATGTGACATAGGGGCTTCCCATAGAAAATGACAGACTTGCATTTAATGCTAATGTGGGAGACTGAGCTGTATGTGCATTATCAGACAAACATGGAAGACCTATACAGTTTGCAGGGAATATACTGTGGTTTGCTGAGTCACAACACTTCTGCTCTGTTGTGTGACACACTGGCCTTTACTAACATGTCTCACTGTTCTCTTATCAGTTCCTTTACTTTCTTAAGGTTTTCCTAAGTTGTTTCTTTTAATTATGCTTGGTTATAGCACAGGTGACCATGGCAGAACAGGGTGAGGTAAAAGAGACCTAAACCACTCTGGCACTCCATCACTTCATCCCTGGTAGGGTGAATCAGCTGAGCCTCAGATTAAAGAGTTTGTGACCATGACCAGAGTTCCAGCATCTAGTCCCCCCAGGTGAGATCGTGTTGCTTCCCAAACCTTCCACCACATGCTCTTCCGTCTGCACTCCTTAAGCCCTCTCTTTCACAGAATCCTGGAGAATTCTCTTGCACTGTTTTTAAATCATGGATAATCTTAAGAAAAAAAAGTCAATCAATATTTCTCAAATGGGGATCTGCGGTATTTTATCTTTAAATTATGCTTCCAAAGAAGAGCAAGCAGTACTGTAGTTCGCCATTAGTTTTACAGTGTAACGTTGCAATCGTCTCATCCTTTATTTGTAATCAAGTGTATTATAAGGAGAAGAGTTACACAGGAACTTAACTAACCTACAAAGTTTAACTGACCAGTGTTTAATACTAGGGTTAGACATTATTAGTAACCAGGATTGGCTTTGTAGTGTGATTTTCAGACTCATTCACTTGGCAAAAACAGAGCATTTTCCATAAAGGAAAGCAGGACTGACTTATCCGAAGAAAGATCCCTGGTCCATTTCTAGATACTCTTACTGACTGCTGGAATTTCATGGATACTCCAGGAACAGGGTAAGATGTGGCCATTCAAGTGAGAGCAGGGCAGAAGACAGCCCAGTCTTCCTCTGGAATGCACAGGCTGCCACACTGCCATCATGCTCCTGTCAATAGCGAGGGAAGAATCAGCGTCAGGTCGTGATGGAAGGAACCCTTGCTTCCATGCACACTGGCCTGTTTCAGCCCAGCGTTGCAGCTGCTTCTTGGCAAAGTTCTTAACTTGAGGGATTGAGGTTGGCTGCGCTGCCTGTATTCTCTCTCAACAAACATGTCGGCTTTCACAAAGGCTCTCTTTTACAGGTGGTCAGGTGTCTGACTCGCAGGCAAGAAAACAGGGGAATGTCGGTTTTCAGCCATGTGGCTGACGGAAGGAAGGGCTTTCAACGGCATTTCCAATTGAACTTCTAGTATGATTCAGACAAAGTAGGCACACAAATCCCTCCATTGTGATTTGCAGCCCATTTCAGAAGCTAAGCCATTTTGTGTGTTTTTCTTTCAACATGACTGACAAATAGAAATGTAAAATTACACTGTCGGTCTCCCGTGAACATATTGTTGAACACCCATTTTTCCCCTTACATGTTGCAGCTGAAATGCGACAAGGAAGTGGCTTATGGATGTCGTATTTTTATTTCATACACTGCAAAGGTTATTTTTCCTGATTCTTTAATGACTCGCCAAACTACTTTATTATATAGTTTTCAGCGGTAACCTTGAGGACCCATTGTGTACACTGCCTTTTGCTTCAGTGGAGCTCTAAAGTAGACTTTATTAAGCTGTTATTTAAAATGAGAATACAATTTATAATTAATGTTGATGTTTCAGATATCTGGAACTTTTTTGGTAGTTTTCAATAAAAAATGGAAATAAAAATGTTTCTCTAAGTAATTACTTTGTTTTATTAATTATTTACTGAGGAGTTAATTAGTTGAAAGATTACTTAATCTTAGGCTGAGTATTAATTTGTGAAGATATAGTCCTGATTTGTGAATCAGTTAAAGAAATCTGTTCACTTTTTATGACTGAAATACTTGTGCTAAAGACATTATTATTTTCAGCATTCATACTAAAAACAGATGGCTTTATCCAAAGCAAATTATACAGCATACAATTTTATGGATGGAACGCTTTTATGTCAATGGTTATTACCATACTTCTCCTTGGACTTGTCACCTGAGAACCATAAAAGAGCTGTTCTTTTTTTTGGAACTAGCAATGTCATTTCACACTAGGTTTTCATGCTAATTTGAGGACTACATCCAGTTATCAGAATTCTGTGGGCTGGTGGGGCCCACAAGGTCAAATTAAACAGAGCCTCCTGCAGAAATCATTGCTCATTAGGCCCTTAATTCATGTCAAACTGCTAATGAGATTTGATTTGCATCTTCATAATAGTTTAATTTTTCATTTGTTCAAGCCAGAACACATTTTGGCTTTTCAAAATTATAACAATTAGAGAAAAGAAAAATTGCTGCTCAGATTGACTAATACAAAGTAGCATAATCATCATGACGCATAAAGACAATAATACAAATTCACACTACATTACAGAATATCTTTTTGTGAAAGTAACTAAAAAAAAAAAAACTTTATCTAAATAGGCCACAGATGAAACTTCACCTAAATAGGCCATCCATCTGTTCAAGCTATTGTAATATCAAACTGCAGGGAAAAATTATTTTAAGGAATATACATGAGTGCAGCACTGTTGCTCAGTCAAATCCATTGGCATCATTCATTTCTGCAGCCGCTGCTTTATCCAGCAGGGAGTGCTTAGTGGCCAAAGACAAAAGTAACTAACAGAGAGTTTTGGAGACTTTTTCCCAAGTGGGAAATAGAGGCTCCTCATTCTGTCGAACAATGGCCAAATAGTCAGCTTTCAGTCAGTATGGGACCCCCAAGGCATCCGGGACTAGAACAGCATACGGCATAGCTTCGAGATCAAGCTTGTTTCTTGTTTCCGGAGGTGAATTAAAAACAAAACCATGACTCTGCAATCATTCATTCTTATTGTCCGTCTGCCAAAATTGAACTTTTTAACATTTTTGCTCCCTGTATATTAAAACATACTTCTCATTTGGTAGAGTAGCATAATGCTTAAGGATAGTTTCAACCCCAATTCTGCTGGTTCGCGGTTCAGGGACAGTGCCGCTTTTATATTTTTAAGCACTGTCAAACATTGAGCTTTATAAGAGCACAGAATTATGAGACATTTTCAGTGAGAGAATTTGTTAAATAAGTGCATTTTAAGCATGAGTTTGGTGTGGTTTTAACAATGGATGGCAAAATATTGTTACAATTATAAGTCTATGATATCTGATCAGATCAAGAGAATTAATGTGAGGTGGAAGTCACAATAAAATAAAATAAAATAAAATAAAAATTACTTCGATTGTGGGCCCTTTGACATCTTTCATCTTTGCGTGATGTAAGAAAAACCCTGATCTTCTCTTCTATTGACCTTACCACCTCACATGTTGTTCTTTTTGCCACCATTTTCATTCCCAATGTTACGTCCCCCTCCCCCACCGTCCAAGGTATGGATACTATGAGGAGCAGTTAGGATCAAGGTAAAAATTGACAAGAGTCACCATCCAGAGAGCTGCTGACTTTTTAGCCTCAAGAGTTCAATAGGCAGTTCTGGAATTACTGGCCCATGAGGACATCTCTTTTATTGTCCAAGTGTAACAGTTTAATAAACCTCTTTCTAATGAGAATGATGAAGCCTCCTATTTGGGTTGTGCATGCTTTAATAAACAGGCTGAGGGAGAAGACAATGTATGTCTCAACTCTGAGTCATTCATTAAAACTTTAATGGTTCCTCTGACACAGTAGCTGGCTGAGTGTCTGTCCCCAGCAGCAACACTGATTTAGCTTCCATCAACACAAGTCCATCATGGGCAAAGGCCGAAACTCAAAAGTTAACAGTGGCTGCATTCATGGACTTACATGCTAAAATTAAGCTGAACGGAAAAACATAAACCAACTTATGTGAAATATGTACTGTACGTCTTCCAGTAATCATCTGTGTACTTGTATTTTTTTTTTGGAATTACACAGCTTATCCAGGTTAACTAAATCAAACTATTTAAATCCAATTCCAACACATTCAAAACCAATATATGCCTACAGTACAGTTGGTTGATTATAGTTACAGAACCTCACACTTTTAGTAAGAATTAGTGCAACATTGAGAGAATCATGCTAGTTGTTTGTTAACAAATTCCTCCAAAGTACACAACAAAAGGATTACATTTCGAGCCACATATATACAAATGCAATGTAAATGCTAATTCATACAGCTGGGCAAATTTACTAGAGCTGTTTAAGGTGAGCACTTTGCTCAAGGTTATTACAGCAAGATCAATGATTCCACGAGGTTCTTCAAGAACAAAGTGGCACCTCTCAAAAATATGCAATGGGTACTGCTATTATTTTTTTCAAATCTATCACTAACACACCAGATAAAAAAAGGGTTCTTCATGGTCAAGGTACCCCCACCCCTTAAACAAACTATATTTTAACAATATTTGAAGATTAGCGTATCCAAATTCAGGGGAAG
This sequence comes from Arapaima gigas, assembly GCA_900497675.1. Lineage (NCBI taxonomy): Eukaryota > Metazoa > Chordata > Actinopteri > Osteoglossiformes > Osteoglossidae > Arapaima > Arapaima gigas. Next base: position 1,044,832 of record UFQX01000031.1, read on the forward strand.
AGTAATGTTTGCCTCACTGCCTTAATGCCTCCTATTTAATGGATGCTCAGCAGCAGGGGAACAGATCCAATCGGGCTGGTTGACAGATGTACTGTGTGCAAAATCTCCCTACTTCAGAAGGGCAACAGCAGCCAGACAGTTACTTATTTGCATTTCACAAAAAAAGGAGCTTTAATGATTTCTCCACAGACGTATCATGGCTGCCCAGTTTCCTTGGGCTACTAAGGTGGTTTTGATGAGGATCCAGTCCCACTTTCTCTGCAGAAACAAAGACTGCAAGTTTATTTATTGTGTTCATTAGGGATACGCACTTGGCAACAAGCGGAGGAGGTTAGAGAGAGAGGGCCAGGAAGGGAACTGAGTGCTCATGTAAAGGCATCTTCACATGTAATGGACATCACAGAGGTTAATAGTGATGTTCTTCTCTATAAGCATCGGGTGGATTACAGAAACATATGCAAAGTAGCAGGATATAAAAACAATCCTATAAATGGAGCAGCCGTTATAAGAGACTAGAAAGGTTTAAGTTTCACTTTTTTTTGCTATACTTCAGCAAAAGATTTGGCAAACAGAGTTAATATGATAGACACTGGAATGGACAGTTTCCTTTTTTCCTGACGTGATAGTGTTTTTTCTACAGAAAAAGTTGTCGGTAATGTTTCAGAACAGCACAAAAGAAAATAAGTAAAAAAGGTGGGCAAGCAACGTTTGAGGTGGACTTGCATTCAAACAGCTCTGTGTGAGAATGAAAAGTGAAGGTAAAACCGTCAGTGACATTTTGGCAACGCTGGATAGTGCCACTGAAGGAAATGAGTCATCACTCACCCAGAAGTGAAATGATATGGTTGTATGTAAAATTTTGGCAGATGTTTTTTTTCACACAGAATTCCTCTGTAACACATCTTACTGCTTCACACTTGATTCCATGTACAGTGGCAGTCTCATCAGAAATTCCACATGATATGCCACTCAGACAAACATACAGAAATCTTAAGACATAAAGCAGAATACCATGGATACATTCCCCCATCCATCCAGCCTTCCATACCTCTGTTCATTTTAGGCTTGGGATGTTCCAGAGCAATATCGGGGGGGGGGGGGGGCTAATAATGTCCAAAAAAGTATACCTGCTGGAAAAGCTGCCAATTCATATAGAACAGTATGAAGTTTATGTGTGAGTTTAGACAACTTAAAACTTTTAAAGTGCCATTGAAATACTTTGTTTTTTTATCCTCAAATGGAACATTCTAAAGTAGTACATCACTGTCAAAAATCTTGCTATCCTTACTCTAGCTATCTACGTTTTTTTCTTAAGTAATAATTCCAGGGCAAACCGCAGCGGGTGCTGGTATTTTCCATTGCCTGCAGCAATCAATTCGATTCAGTTTAATTTATTTTTTGCATTGGGCTCTTCCCATCCTGTTGGCTTAGAGCAGTAGTGCATCAGATAGTGCAGAACATACACTGACAATGAACAAGGAGCAATAGTAACAACAAAATACGGTCAAAAATAAGTGTGGGAAAATATAAATGTAAACTTTTTTTGGTCTTGCACTTCTAGAAGTAATGAAATCAAGAATGTATGTTGACCATAATCCTGAACGCGCCGAGCCATTTATAAAATCTGCCAAATGGAAGGTTATATGTTATAAAAAGTTCACGAAGAAAGAGCGCTTCCAAGAAATAATAATAATGAAAGAGCAGCAGTAGTTTTGTTTCTTGATGAAGGACTTTGTTGGAAGGTAACCTACCACTATCTAAAAAAGAACAAAAAAAAAATCAAATGCAAAAAAAAGCCTCAATAGAAAACCTAATGAAGTATAACATGCAGATTTACTAGATAATGAAAAATGGCATAAGAAGGCTTTCAGCCTCGTCAATTTCGAACACAAATCCGCTGCTGCACTGAAATAACATTGTGAAGTGTTGCAATGAAAAAAATGTACTTAATAATGCCACAATTTAAAAGGTAAGAAGAAAGTGCAGAAACCATTAAGAGCTATCAACAGGTTCTCATTTTCATTTTCAAAACCATTTCCGTAAGTCTTCCTTGTGATATTTTCTTATCAACTTCTACACTTGCAGATGGATTCGAAACTATAAATCATTTAGCAACACATCTGTGAATTGTCAAAATGAAAAGAAATTGTAAGGAATAAAACAAGTACTGCTATAATTTACTGTGACTTTGAAAGTAACTGAAATTAGACACTTGGGTCCTGCAGAGCCCAGCTGGTTTCTTTCACAGGTGGACCATTGCCATCCTCCAAGAACTGTAGGGGTTTGCAGGTTTTCATTTTTCCAAAAAACTGAATTAAATCATCACCCAGTCATTCTTTGGATGGACAACAGCATCACCTGGCTGAAAACAATTGTATGGGCTGCTTTCCAGCATGGGCCACTTTCCAGTAGTTAATTCTGGCATCCAAAAGGCAGATGATGTTATTCTCCATACAAATGGAAACTTTCATAAATCATATGAGTGTTGAGAACCAGGGAAAAGCCACTAACCATGATTGTTCATCTTCTGGTTTAGCTAAGTTTTGTTGTGTTGAGACAGAGTGACAGAGATCACAGTTCAAGTCTGATATTTCCAGCTGTGACCAAGTGCCTGTGGTTGTGGAACAAATTGGCTGCATTCCACCAGGGTGGGAGGGTGTTGCATCATATGTCTGGAGACGTCTTCATCGTGTCTGACAGATACCTGTGCTGAGTGCCACATTGTTCCTCCCTTCGACCCTTAGCAGTTCTGAATGATACGATATGCTGGGGGGGGATACTTATACAGTGTAAATTTCTCTTTTGAGAACAAGAAAATGGAAGAAAGAAAAAAAAACAATGACTTATTTAGCTGATGTAATTCTAAGTCCATATCTAAAAGACAACAGTTGCCTGACCTCTAACATTTTCTTTGGTAATCGTCATATTTCTTGACACTTGAGACACATTATTGGGATCCTTCAGTTGACGATTAAAAATGAGCATTTACTCCCAAATGATGAGGAATTAATCAAAAATGTACAAAAAGAGTAGCACTATTCAGTTGCTGTCTAGTCCTGAACAGACAAGTTCTATTCCATTATTGATGGCGACAGAGTCTTGTCTCAAGAGCCCTTGAAGCATCTATGGAGTTTCACTTGGTGGTCGAATAAGATATTAATGGTTTCTTCCAGGTCCCCATGAGTGGCAAGATTTTTACACAGACTCTCCTGACTTGTTCTGATCTCTGGACAAGACTGGAAGAAGATTTCCTAAGATGAATATTGCTTTCTACAGATGCATGCCTGTTTAAGGAAAAAAAATGACAACAAAATCTTCTTTTTTTATGTGTCCTGATTTACAATTCTGTTTTAAAAAAACCCTTTCCTTTATGGAGACAAAAATAGAATCTATGCAATTCTAATACTAGGAAGCATAATGCGCAGAATGTTTCCCATCCTGTTTATTAAATTTCATCTCCCAGGGATACAGCAAAACACATTTCATGTAAGATGAAATGTGAGAGGTAATTAAAAAATTATGCCCACTAACTGACCTTCAGAAAAATGACATAACATTCCTTTATTTTATATGTATATAAAATAAAGGAATGTTATGTCACATTCCTTTATTTGTGTGCCACATGTGTGTGTGTGAATGTGTGTGAATTAATCAACGTGAATTTTGTGGCTATAAATATAAATAAATATATATATGTATATATATATAGCCACAAAATTCACGTTGATTAATTTAGATGAAGGACATGTTCTTATTTATTAACTTCACATTTCAGATTTGGAGTTATTACTTCATTGGTTAGGTTTTATATAACACGTCTGGACATCTTCAAGTTAAGTTAGTTGTTCAAAGGTACAGCAGCAATCCTTCTCATGGGATTACAACTAAAATCATTGAGCTTATAAGCCTATATCCTTAAACTTATTCTTTTGCACTGTCCTTGAAACCCTCTTGAGAGGGCTAATATGACTACTATAGTTAATCCATCCACCCATCCACTCATCCACGAATCCATCCATCCACCCCTTATCCTTAAACTGTTTAACCCTGTCAGGGTGGTGGCAGTCTAGAGCCAAGGGATAGTTAATGCAAGATCCAAACATGAAACGCTGGACCAAATTTCTGCTAGAGCTTGCAAGGGATGGTGCACAGTGACAATCCAGTGTCTCACAGAAAGGAAAGTAAGCAACATAGCATTCAATTTTTCACCAGTGACAGATCTAGTAGCAGCCAAAAGAGAACATCGAATACCTGCTACTTGTTAAGACAATGGGAAACTGCTCATTGTCTCAAAAATGCAGTACACTGTCTAGATCAGTGGTTTACATGGTGGGGATCCCCCCTGTGACTCCCAGGAGGGCTGCAGGAAGGTGTCTCAATCTGCAATTTCAGAGTAACACATACTACAGTGTTCAGAAAAGCTGAGATAATTGTAATTCTTTTATAGTAGTCAACCCCCTGGTAATTCTGAGTTTAGTCATTCAGGCAGTTAGCTGTTCTTGTTTCTCCGGCTCTATTTTGCTACAACTTGCACCATTACTGACAACAAACTGCATTACGCAGAAAAAGTGGTTTTACTTTATCATGCATGTTCTGTGTATTTTTTTTGGGTCTTTGGTTAGATTCAGGAAGCAGATTCAAGTTGAGGAATTTCTGATTTTATAAGGGATTTAAGGCTATTACAGCTTTAAACAGCTGAAAATTTGTGGATGTCATCTGCATCATGAAAAACTGGGGTCTGTCTCTGTGCTGCCTGTGATGTTTAAAAAATGTTTAAAATGTTTAGCTTAAAGTTCCTGAGTTTTTTTTGTTTTTTTTTGGTTTGCTTGTTTTTCATCTAGGTAAAAAACTTGCCAGGAGACATCTCCCATCCTTCCATACGCATTTCTGTATCCCAGAGGTCCCATTAACAGGCTTGAAACAATGTTTGGAAACAGAAAGAAAAACATTTTAAAAAGATATATTTTCCTCCTGCTGAAACAACAGTGTTGAAAACCAACTGATAAACAATATTTAAAAAAATAAATAAAAAAATTAAATTTTGCTTAGGGCTTAGTGCTTAGGGGTTAGAACTCAGTCTGAGTTCAAGTTTTGACTGTCAAATGAATATTGTCTCACATGTGTTGTTCAAACAGTGTTTCAGGGCATCATAACTTTGTTTTATAATAGCCACCACACAGCATGCCAATAAACAGAGTGCTGTCTCTGACCGCAATCTCTCAACAGACTTCTCTGGGATCTGCCTTCAAGCCACTGCTGATCAGACTTCTGTGCAACGAGCAGTCGCTGCCTTAAATAAGCTACAATTAGGACATCGGCGTTGCCTGGATACTCAATCATGTCACATCTCAGTTGGCCTGGAGTTGCGGCAGAAGGCATATGGAACTGTTTCTCAAGGAAGGTTTTTCTCGATAAGAACCCTTAAGAAGGCTGTATGTGGAACGTACAAACTGTTTTTTGTTTTGGGGAGATAAGAGCCACAAGATTTATAAATCATTATAATGGCAGTCATTTAAAAAGAGAGCGAGAAAGAAAAAAGCAGCTAGACCCAGAAAAACTGAATTTTCAGTCATTGCATTATCAGTAAACTCATTTGCAGAAATGGCAGACTTAAAATGGCTGAATGAATGTGAGCAGCAGGTAGAGTAAAGGTTGGAGTGTTGCCTTACATGTGAAAGGCCCAGGTTTGAATTCCTGCTCCACCTCGTCCTGTTGTCGTACTCTTGAGCACAGAAGCCTAGATCACAGAAGTGATCTATTTACCTGAAACACATGTCATTGGACTGTGAGAAGACACCCACACAGACACAGGGTAACACATGCAAACTTCACACAGACTAAGCAGGACTAGGACAGATTCCCAGACTTCCTAGGTGATGGGACAGCACCAGTACTTGCTGAGTAGCTGCGCCACCTGTCTTGAGCAAGATGCTCACTCTAAACAGACACAATAAAAATTACTCATCAGGATGAAAAGGTAAATCAATCTGAATTGCTTTTGTGGAAAAAAATACTGAAAGAATTTAAAAAATTCGAAAAATTAAAGGTGATGTTTTTACAGCATCGTGAATCACCAGCTACATCATGGAAAGTTGCAGGTAAGAAACGAAGCTATAGTAACACAGAAGGGAATGATGGTAAATGATCAAAATGCCATGTGCAAACTAGGGTACTACTTCGGTTTTTAGTATGGTAATTAAAATAATCAAAGCATTTTGGTAGTATGTTGTGGCGTTGTCTAAGCATGCTGACGCTGGAAGCAAAAAGAGGTGGCTGACAGTAACAGCTTTGGGGGAGTCAAGGTGGCAAAAAAAGTTTCATAAATGCCAAAAACATAGAGCTCACCAATTAGTTGTCAGCACTTTCAAAGTTATAATGAGGTGTCTGCTATAGTGAAGGTAATGATTAGGCGCTACTTATGAGGAGCCCACGGAAATTGTTTCTGAACTTCCCTGGAAAGTGATAACATTTAATTATTGTTTTAATGTACAAATGTAGTCTTCAATGAATAAATTGTAAAATATCTTGGGGGGGGGGTGCTTTTGTTCATGGGGCTTAGTATTTCTGCATGTTACCGCTTTTCTCTGGGGATTAGGTGAAAATTTTAATTAACCTGAGCTTAAACCATTTCTTAATCTTTAAAAAAAATACAATTTTAAGTTTAAAAGCCATTGTCACCACACAGTGCGTGCTTGAAGTAACTTGAAACCAACGAGATGACGGCTTCTAATTATTGGAATTTCATTGTGACGATACCTGTGCTGTCACTCATTAATTTAATAATTTTGCATGAGGCTTCCACAGGTAACATGATCATTTCAGGGGTCCCTAACCTCTGCCATCATCATCCTGTGTGCTGAGGCCAGGTCAGCTGAGCCATCTCAAATGCAGAAAAACCATTTCATCCCTTAGAATTGTTCAAAAGCCTGATCATAATGACATTTGGAACCAAACTGTTGGGACATTTTATTAAATTAGCTTCTGAACTTTACAAAGACAAACTGAAAGCCGTAGTTGCAGAGGAAGACGACTGGATTTAAAAATAGCCTGCAATGCTCAACTACTGTTATATAAGGCACGTCTCGTTTACAAAAAGGAGTTCACTAATTTCTCTAAACTGTGCCAAATGTGAAGGAAGTAAAAGTTAATTATGCATGTATGATTTCCAAATGGTCTTAGAATTTATACTTTGTAATATAATTTGCTGAAAAAGCAGCACAGGGAAGTAGGCCAGCTTGTAACTATGAAAGTATGAAAATCATGCCACTGAAATAAACCTAAATTTCCTGCTTTTTTCTTAAGGGAGAATGTGAGATCTTAAAGAAAATGAACCAGCATTTTAAGTAAATACTTGATAGAAAATGAAAATGTCATTTGCATAGCCAGTGCAATCTCTATGCAAAGTTCTGTATTTGGTTGTCACACATCTGTGACTGGGGTGTAGAATATGCAGATCTGTCCTCCAAAGAGTTGTGTTTACTATGTTGAAGGTATCAATAGTGTTACAGGGCTGCATAATCATATGAGAGGAACTCAGTTATTTGGAACGGTGGATGATAGCACATACTTCAAAAATCTGAATTTGTCCAAATTAATATTGCGGCTAGAATTTCAGCAGCATCTCTATGTTCCCACTGAGTCTCACAGTCTCAGAGAAGGTCCTGCAAGTTCTCTTGAATCAAGTCAGCATTTACAAGATAAGAAGTTGCATATGAGCAAAAGGTGACAATAGTTCAAGGCTGTAAGGATAAAAAGGATTTCATGGTGGTGTAACTCAAAACCTGAGTCTTCCTGGTTCAATCAAATGCAGCCCTAAGCAAGTCAATTCACCTGAATTACTGCAGTAAAATATCCAACAGTATAAATTAGTGAAAATTTTAACCTGGATAAAGACCTCACCAAAGTAATATATTAGTAATGGTACGATGATAGCACTGAAGGGTCTGAGAGAAATGAGAGGAACAAGCCTTCATTGCTCAAAAAACATGTGAGTGAACTATATAAAGTATATAGATTTAGGATAATTTTGCAATATGCTGTAAAAGTCACCATGCTGACCTTCAGCTGCAGACTATCCTCAAACTAACCAAAACTTGACTTAGGAGAAAGGCAGTGCATCACAGTTTGCTCATTGTAACATTAAATAACTTGCTAAAAGTGGTCTATCAAGTGTAAAACTCCCATTAATACCCTTAACTAGATAATGATGACTGCCTCATTATCAGTCACTGCAGCACATAATTGGTTTTCATGGATTGAGACTTTGAATTTACTTATCTGAAACCAGGAGAAAAACAGTCATCCTTAAATGATGCACAATGCAATCGTATGGAGGGTAATGAGACTTGGTGTATGTGAGACCCAATTACGCCCGCAGCCATGGTCTCCTTGTCTCAATGTATGCATTTTAATTATATAAACATATCAATGCATGGCTTTTTCTCTGCATGTTGACACATTTCTTGTCGCCATCATTCACTAATTTCAAGGTCTGCAACGCTTCAGAGTATTACCGCTGGCATTTCATACAAAGGTTCAGAAGCTCTCTCAGAAAGTGAGACGCATAGAAAATCTGCCTCCCTACTTCAGTATGCACAGCTGCAGCCTCCGAAGAGGAAGGGAAGGTCGTAAAAGGCTGGAAAAATAAAGTGTACTTTAGGTAATCTTTGAAGTCTATGCAGCCCAGTGTCAATTCTGCACTGGTGGGAGACCTGTTCACTCACCTTCAAGTTTCTGAGATGAAATTTTTTTTGGATCTTGAGCTCTCATTTGGACCTTGGTGGCAGTACCACCAGTTTGGCACTTATAGGCTTGCATCTTTAAAGCAGCCATAGAGAGCAAGACAGACAGGGAGAGACTTTCTTATCTGTTTCCAAATAAGATCATTTGCTTTTGGATCAGGTGAGCTTTCCTCCATCCTGATTTCTCTCACTGTGTGGTTCTCAGGCCACGGAGAACTTGGGCAAAAGAGGTGGAGTTGGGAAATCACTGTGGTGGAACTAAATACGTCCATCTTGGCCACTCATTTGGAATCAAACGTTGATGTCTTATCTGTACTTAAAAGAACATAAAATGGCTACAAATATAGAAGCAGAGAAGGTTGAGGGAGAGAAAACTTTTGCCCAAATCCTGCCGCCAGTACAAATACGGGATTTTGGTAGTTCAGAACCTACTCTAGAAGCACAGGGTGTGAAGCAAGGTACACGTTGGATGAATTGCTTGTCAAACACAAGGCAATTACACCCATCCACACACACACACACACACACACACACACACACACACACACACACTTATTTATTCACTCGTACAGAAACTATGGACGATTTGGATTCACCAATTAACCTGAAACACGTGTGGAAGTTGGGGATAAAAACTGAAGCAGCATCTTCTCAATAAACCATTAAATTATAAATTAAATAAGCTTTAATTAGGTCCAGAAATGGACCCAAGTAAGACTCAAACTCTGGCACAGAAGCCTTGTAGAAACCAAACCATTGTGGCTTATCCTTGTCCACCACGCCATCATATGGAGTCTCCCTCCTAGCCCCAACCCTGGCTCTCTACCCTCTTTCTTCATGTGGAGACCAATCGTCTAGCCATCAGCAGAATCCATCAAATGGACAGAAGTGCTGAATTGACGTTGCTCTCCCACAGCCTCTATAAAAACCTTGGGCAATTAAACGCAAGCTGCCCGGCTCGCTCTGGTTCTAAAACACAGCCTGGCAATTACAGCTTGGAAACTGAGATGGGAAATTAAAGGCTGTGACAGTTGCAGTGAGATTGCATCCCGTCTAGTGGGAACTTCTTCACCAGAGCAGCAGTCTGCTGCCTCACCTCTGTAGTCAGAGAGAGAACCCATAAAGGCACATCTCAGAGCTTAATGGCCTTCACAAGAACATTTCTAACACAATAACCTGCACATTTAGTACTGGGACACTTAAGTCACCAAGACAGCTGTGACCACATTAAACCATATAACTGTTTTCTATGAACATGGTTAGTTTTGATACACTGTCTTGTTTCAAGCTACAGATTTCTGACACTATTTACCAAGGATAACTATTCAGCCTTTGTATAGCTCTGTTAAATGGTTCCCTGAAGAAAAGCACATCGATGATCTTACATTTGACCCATCAGTCTGTATTTATTACCTCTATTTACTGAAGTACTAAGAGTACTTTGATGCAGGATGCAGGAGCAACCTATTCAGAAGTACTATACACAAGAGAGCTAAAACAGTGAAAAACACACAAAATTTGAGGGAAATACATTTTGTGCTGTAATTATAGAAGGAAAAGGTGAACAAGGTCAGAAAATGTTATTTTTTCTTAAAGAAAGCAATAGAAATATGAGCAGTATTTGATGGATAATATACTGTTATTTGAAAGTTCTGATTTATTACAAGATAAAAGGAAGAATGGGCTTTGGTATTTAAGAAATCACTGCCACTTCCATACATTTCTAAATATTATATTATTTATTACTATTTTATAAAATCCTTTGTATGAGCAATGAAAGCAAAATTCATTAGCCTCCCAAGGATGCCCATGAAAAACCCATCTCTGACTGACCTTGCAGTTCGGTACAGCTTTATGGTGCAGTTTTCTAAATGCCATCTCTTGTTTCTGTGAAATCCTCGTAGATGAGTGGATTTTTTTTTTTTTTTAACTGTCATAAGTCTCTTTCATACATTTTTTTAGCCTTAATTTGTGACCCTAACATTTATTTCCTTTAATACCCAAAATCACACCAACGACCACTGTTATGTATGCAAGGATTTTTTACTAATTTTGTGCCACAGTTTTCCGTATTAATTATAAATGAGGAAGCGATATTTTGTTCACTGAGCCTATTCCTTCATGCATATGCAAATTGGCTTCATGCATATGTAATTGCAGACATTTTGGCTGCGAGACCACAGAATACAAGCAGGAGTAATGCTAATTAAGGTTTAATTAGATTTATTAAAATTGGATTGCGATCACACCAGCATTATGAGCAGTCTCAAAACTTTCCGGTAATGTTTTGCCCCTTTTCGCTACGTTCCTAAATAATTACGGCTCTAAAATACAAGCGTCTGAAATAAGTAGAACATCAGTAACACTGACAACATGGTATGTACCATAGTAAAATTCATTTGATTAAGTAACTGTGAAGTTCTAGCTGCACTGCTGTAATTGAATGTACATTGACGTATCACGGTTTATTGTGCAGCGAAAATTGCATTAAATGAAAATAAGAGACAAGCCCTCAAAAAGAACAAATTGATTTGGCTGTTTTTTGTGTATATCTTATCTTTTGAAGAATTTAGGTATATGATTTGGTAAATGTTCACCATTATAAGCTACTACTATCAATGATACTAATGCGGAAAGTTGTCCTCTCCTCAAAGTCATCTCATGAGATATGAGCCTTAGTTTGCTCATTTACTGTACATGAATTTCTGTCTTCCTCACAGTCTGAATCTGAACTCCTGGCAGATCTCTTAACTTGAGGATAACTATTCAAATTGGCTCTCACTTTTTCATAATCCTTCCAAACGTCAACTTCTCTGTCATTATCTATATCCCTGCTAAAAGGCTAGGAAATGTATACAGTTAAGGTTATGTCAGTAATGCTGCAGTCTTCATATTGCCATGACGATGAGGTTTTTCCCCTTAAGAGTGACTTTAGCTGTCATTTCTGACATAAATCACAACTGTAATATAATTTAATTCAAAGAAGCTGTTGTGGAAAATTATACCCGCCTAATTGCTGTAATAACATGTTACTGCTTGAAAAAAAGGCATTTTTAACATTAGTTAAGATCTGTAACCATCCACCTAAATTTAATGCCCTAAGAGTGTGTGTTTAAGAGAAAAAAGGAAAGAAAACATTTCCATTTCCAATAATGAAGTAAAGCTTTCCTCTACATTGTAGCACTGCAGCCTTACTGCACCTGAGCTGCTGGGTGCTGGTTCAAGTCCCAGCGAATCTGTGTGGAATTTGTATGTTCTCTCCATGTCTGCATGGGTTTCCTCTAGCAGTTCACAAACATGTGTTTTCAGCTTGATTGTTGACTCTAGATTGACTGTAATGTGCTGTACGAGTGAATGCGTGTACGTGTGAATTTTTGGCTGCCCTGCAATGGACAGGCATCCCGTCCAGGGTGCCCCCCTCCTACCCCAACACATGCTGATTCTAACATAGGCTAGGGGCTCCATGACCCTGACAAGGACATGTGGTTCATGAAAGTGAGTGAATACAAGCTTTCCGTTGTCCTTTAGTAATATCTGCCCCCCCCCATCAGGTTTTGCTTTCTATCAGCCAATAGGAACAAATTATTACAGATGCCTAAAATTACCATTGGTGCCACATGATTACACTGAAATAATGCAAACCAAAATATTATGAACCTTCTCACTTGAATAAAACTTCAGATAGTTTTTTTTTGTTTGTTTTTTAATTAAATCTGCAAAGTTTAAATTAGCAGTCCTTTCATGGGTGCTTTGACTCTCCTTTGGTGACACTGAAGAAATTATTGAAGTTATTGAAGTAGTTATTAATATACATATATACTGTGACACAACAGAAGGTTTAAAAGCACCATAGATAAAGCTGGATTTTGGGTTTATAATGTGCTGTCTGAATGGTTATGACAGTGAATGATTTGGATAAAATGTTTGTGTTGGTTCTATAAATATAACAAAATAATTATGCTGACTGTTTACACATTTCAGTACTACTAAACTTAAAGATATGTTGCATTTTTTGCCCAAGTTATAAGTTTATGGAGAGATGCAAGGAAGCGCTAAATCGGATTGCTGAGCAATATACAGACACTATCCTGAATTAAAAGTTGGCGCTCAAGATCCAGGTCTAGTATTTAAAACAAAAAAAGCACAGAGTTTATTTATTGCACTGTAGCCCACAACTCCTGTAAACCCCATGATGCCGCAGTAACAAAAAAAGTCCCTCTGTGCTGAACCACATACCCAGAGAGCTTTGTGTTCTCTGCAGTCGATTCCTCACCTGTCACAATCCGAAAGAGACCCAATTCATTACAGTTTGCTCAAATGTTCTTCAACATCCAAAAATAAACCATCAGTCAAGACAGGATGTACAGAGACAATGCAGCCAATTGTGACAGATTGAAAAAAGGTCCAACCCAAAATTATAAATGGCTTTGTTTTTCATTAGGAAGGCAAATCACATTATAGCAAATCTGAAACAACAGTCAGATGCGGATGGCTGCAGTTTCTGCTTTTCCTCTCTCTTGTAATTAGATTTGAATCCACACTCACGGTTATATGGCCATAAATCAGACATTTGTACTGTACGAGAGGAGCTTCATGCCAGAATAGGGACACTTTTTATCCAGCTCATCCACGGGCACTGTGCTTCATACATGCTTCCTACATTTCTTAAACATACCCCTAAATAGTACTGCCACATGCTGTATGCCAAATGACCAGCAGAGACCTGGGCATAGTCCACCTGGCCCAGCACACCTGAACAAGGTAATGTAATTCAGTTATGCAATTAGGAACACATTGTTTAAATGGGAGAACATAACAGCAGTCTGGCTATTGATTCTCAAATAACACAAACCATTGTACCTCCCCAACCCTGCTCTACCCCATCCTGTCTTGTCCCACCCGACCCTATCCCCACCCTGTCATATCCTGGCCCACACTGGCATACCCCACCCGCTCTGTCATACACTGCCCTACCCTGTCCTGCTCCACCCCTTCCTACACTGGCCTGTTCTGCCCTGCCCTTCCCTGCTTGTGTAGCTCTGCCCTATTGTCCACATCCTTGGCTCCTGTATCTACTACCTGTGTGTACCTGTGTTTTACGATCCCCTTCTTCGCTGTGATCCCCAAGCCCTCCATTCACAGTGATTCCCTTAAGTTTCGAAGTTATCCAGTTATCCTTATTGCTGTGCACTTATGTCTTCAGAACAAAAAAACCTGCACCAATCAGCTTTAGCACTTTTTTGTAAATAAACTCCGTGCCTGGGTCCACGAACTTCCACATGTCTCACTGAACAAAATAGGAATTGTGTGTATTTATTTTCTTACACGGGGGTACATACTGGATCAGTCTCAGTAAAACATGACAGCCTAAGGGGAAGTATTACAGTACTTAATTACTGGCATAATGTTGGGAAGAAGAATATAAATTTTCCCTTTAAACTAGTCAATGAGGCAAGTCTACATGGACTTTGTTTGAAGAATATGTATCTGTTTAGAGAAGTTATTGTATCAGGCTGTTAGCAAAACCTTTTTTGAAGGACACAGTAACAATAGAATGTACTGGAAATACAAACAAACCTCAACACTTTTATACCAAACCATTGGTAAGAAACTAAGACATATGTCTACAGATTGTCCTCAATGTACGAACAGATTAGGGACCAAAGGACGAGAGAAAGGAGAAGTGAGGGGCTAGATGTGTGTGGGCGCTACCATTGTGTGGCAGCACACAGACTCGTACAGTGTTCACGTTATGTAATCGCTACATTATGATGTCGCACATGCGCAATGTTTTAAGCGGTCAGTCATGCCCTCGTATAATTTCATTAGTTTGTTGGCAGATCTCCATTTATCAGTTATTATGTATGTATATTTATTATCTATTGATCATCGTTAGGGTCAGTCCACTGTATGTTGAGTACTAACTGCATATTAATATACTATTTAGTATAATATATATTTATCAATTTAACCTTTGTAAGAAGAAAACAGGCTAAAACTTGGTCTATACTGCAAAAAGAATGCTTTCAATCTTGGTTTGCAGCAATTACCTCTAAACACATACAAACTGTGTAAGTTTGAACACTGTTTGCCGCATTTCCCTATTACAATCATAGCGGTAGCGGTAGTAAAAGTGTTGCTGAGTTGAAGACCAATTGTATGGTTTCTTAGGCAAGTGAAGGAACAAAAGTGGTCTGCCATTTTCTTCTAATGCGCATGTTTGAAGCATGCTAACAGAGAGAATGTTGAAAATTTTTATATCACACCATGAAATTACCAACAGAGATACATTACTCTTCTCACCAACTGATGGAGCAGTGATTTTCAGCAAGAAGAAGACAGTCTTCTGACTGGTGGAGAATGACAACTTAGTAGAAGCTGCCAAATCAGGTATCCTACCCAGGTCAGCTATTGCTAAGCTCCATGAGTCCTCAGCCACCAAAGCAGAGTGCTCAGTCACCAGATCGAGACACACAAGCTTTGTTCCCATCCAGGCATACAGCCAGAACCGACAACTTTCTGTACTTCCACAGGCCATTGAAAGCTATTGATTTCAAAGCTCCAAAATCCACGCAGTTTCAGTCAAGCTCTGTGGATTTCAACAGTGTTCTCTTTCCAGTCAGGCTTTAATAGCTCCCTCTCTCATGCTGAGCCTGTCAGACTAAATTGTGCTTCCTGTGGGCACAAGTAAATGAATTTGAACCAGGGCTCCATGGCATCCTGTAGCAATCTGTTTGTTCAGTCTGGTGCTGTCAGGCCACCCCTGCAATGTCCGGATACACTTCATTTGTGGAGACACTGGGATTTAGGGTCGCTGCAGTGTGTTCATAGTGTACAGGTGCCTGGGTCCCTGAGCTGATCAATGGCTCTCCAGCTGGGGCTGTGGGGCTCAGGTGGGTGGTCGATCTGATACCATCGACGCCGGACACCATGACATTCAGCTGAGACATCAAACTGCCGGCCTGTCCACCCAGTCGATATGCTTCTAAACCAATCAATGGGAAATATCGTGCATAGAGCTATTAAAACAGCCATTGTAGTTTCCTGCAACCCATCGCTTCGGATGCGGGGAGTGATAATTAAAGAGGACCCCACCCCAAAATGCCCCCACGGCAGAGTACTTACATGTTTCTGTTTTTCAAAGCAATCTGCTGTCTGCCCTCAAGCAGACATGACAATAATTATGTTGTGTAAGGAGAAATGGCTTTTGTGCATTTTGTAAGTCTTTAAAACTGCATGTACCCCCCTTCAGGATATGATGTAATAATTATTAGTAATTTGTTACTTACCCATCACTTTATTTCAAAGCCACAGTAGACCGTTTGTTCATTTACAAGCTTCAGACTAAGAACATTGTAAAAGGGAAATATATAAGAAATGCATTCCACAACATGGAATCAGGACTTTTTGTGTGTGAGTGAATAAGTGTGTGTGATGGTCACACTCACCGATCACTTTATTAGGAACACAATTCTAATACCAGGTAGGACCCCCTTTGCTCTGAGAAAAGCATGAATACTTTATGGATTCAGCAAAGTGCTGGAAACACTCCGTAAGAAATTCTGGTTCATGTTGACATGATTGCATCATGCAATTGCTGCCAATTCCACATTAATGCTGCCAATCTGCCATTCTACCGTATCCCAAAGGTGCTCTATTGGATTCAGATCTGGTAACTGGGGAGGCCATTGCAGTTCACTGAACTCATTGTCATGATCTTGGAACCAGTGTGAGATGACTTTGTGACATGGTGTACTGTCATGCTGGAAGTAGCCATTAGAAGATGGGTAAATTGTGGCCAATTTGTGGCTGTAACATTCCAACAATGAGTGATTGGTATTAGGGATCCCATTGTGTGCCAAGAAAACATTCCCCCACACCATTACACCACCACCAGCAGCCTGAACTGTTGACACATGGAGGGATTGGGTCCAGGGCTTCATGCTGTTTTTGCCAAATTCTGACCCTACCGCCTGCATGCTTATGTAGTTACTTTGCTTTGCTTATGTAGTTACTTAAACACTTTAGAAAATAACTTTACCACCAGTGGAAGGGAAACCATAGAAAATGCTAATAAGTAACTTGACTTGTAGCTGTCAGTTCTGACAATGTATGTAAATTGGATATGAATTATCAGTCATGGGTAACAAAGTTGTTAAAATGGACAAATTTGACTTCTGCCTGCTTTTCTTTAGTTTTAATTAAACCTTCAAGTCTCCAAAAGTATAAATTCGGCCCACATCAGTGAGAAGAGAAACTGCGAAAACTTTGGGTTTTGTAAATTGTTACAACTACATTTAATCACAACCTTTGCAAAATTTGGCAGTGGAACCTGGTGGTTCAATGAAAAGACAAGAACGTGTATGATTTACCTTTGTATTAATAGGTAAGCAGCAATTTTTTCAAATCCTCTGTGCGTACAGCTGCAGTGTGTATTCAGCACCTTAAAAACTTAGATAAAAAAGGTAGATGTTGAAGTCCATCAGAATTATATAGGCAAGTTAGAAGGTTTTTTTAATGTCACAATGGCAGGCATACACTCTTTTTCATACCCTACTCCTGGCCATCCATAAGTATTTCAGCTGCGTAGTGCTGTCAATAAGCTGGGGAGGCGCTTTTGCATACTACTGAGAGAGGAATCTAATTAATTAAATGAGAGAAACCGCACGACACCTCAGATAAACTGCTAGCAAAGTAATATAGTAATATTAATAAGTATAATTTTTATTCTGAACAATTTTCCATAGTGTTTTGCACTCTGGACCTCATAGCAGCACTGAGTATAATGGGTAGATATATACTACAGGAGTAAATTCCATTTGCCTCACCCATCAACAATGATGCAATGATTTTCAAACCAAAAGATCATCAATACAGATTGCCACTTCTGTATTAATGGTGTGTCAAGCTATTCACAGAGTTTTATTGCCTGTGATAGGCCCTTACAAGGACTTCTTTCTTGATCACAATCCAAAGCCATCTAGTTAATAGTCTGACTGCTTACAAATATTTATGCCTATGAGAGAGTGCTTTAGATTCAACAATGCTCTACTCAGGGACAGGTATCAATTTAGTGGAAGCAGTCTAGTCCTGTTCATTAAAATAAATTATTTTACATTAGCATGATCAGCATTCTAGATTTCCAGTGATTCAATTCTCCAGGTTTGTAGTTGAGAAATGAGATGCATTAATCTTCACCTTACTTTCATTCTTAGCAAAGTAGAGTAGAATGTCTGAAATACCCACCTCCACTCAGTTCTGAGTCCTTCCCACCATACACTACCTGTACAAATTGTGTTACAAATTTTCTGAGTGAGACACACTCCCCAACATCATCCCAAACTACCGAAAGAGCATTGTGGTCTAGTGCTGTAACTGACCACATTTGCAGGAGTTCAACCCAAGGTAATGAATACTGGAATAGGATGGTTTAGTGACTGACCACCAAAACATTGGCACAAGTTAAAGAGAAGCCCTAGAAAAGACATGCGCTGGGGAAGAAGAAACTTGATCTGTAATGGCAGGTGTATTTTTAATCTAGACAGAAATGTGAACAATGGAATTTATTCTTTCTTTTATCACTTCCTTCAAACAAAATTGGGATATATATATCATCGAAGATGACCTTATATTTTGGTAACTGAGTTCTGAGGTAGCATACGAAACTCATAAAATGGTCTGTCATTTCCTCCTACTAACAGGTATGGCATTCAAACAGACAAAAGGTTTAAATCTTATTTGCTTCATGTCAGAGACATGAACCTGGAAAGACTTTATAGAGATTGGTCTTAGAAGTCTCAGAACACTTATTCTACTACCTGGTCTGTAGTTGGATGAGAAGTGCCTAAGCCAACTGTTCTGTCTGTCACACATCAGAAGATAAGAACCGTTAATGGAGCTGCTACTGACAGAAATGACAGAGGAGATGGACATCTACTGAAATCAGTGACAATGGGTCATAACTACAGTCTGGTGAAATACACCTAATGGTAAAGAAACAAGAAAGTGACAGATGGAGTTTCAAGAAGTTGGAAACATGGGACAGATGGAGTCACAGTGGTAATTTACAACAATTTCTCTACTTGTGCATCTGCACTCACACCTTTTCAGCCAAGAGACACCACCAAGCCATATTGAGCCATTTATTAAAACCAGCCCAGTTGCCACCCAGAAAATTTCAGTTACTACATTATGGGGCTAGCATCATAAAATTAGTAGCAATAATGCTTTGATATAATAGTTATTCAATACTGAAATCATTACAAACATAGAACCATTTTACTCAGACATACAGCTCTCTCTCTCTCTCTCTCTCTCTCTCTCACTCTCTCTCACACACACACACACACACACACACACACACACACACACTCACACACACATAAACAGCTTAAAGAGACATTGATGTTGCAGAGTTTGGTTTGGACAAGTTCTTGCAAGCAGATTTCTGTATTTTTTTATTCAATTAAAAAAACTGTTTAACAACTAGAATGTAGGAAGTAATTTCAGCCCTGTACATAAGCAATTTTTTGAAATTTTCAATAGACAATAGTGTATTGTTTTAATTAGAGGACAGTGTCAGGATCATTAATCAAAGTCAGTAATACTGTGGGTAGCACATTATGTAACGGTTAAAGCACAAGACAGGGTCTTGTCTGATATGCAGCACACGATCTCTGCATGTATTACTTTATACATATATTCATCTATATATAATATAAAAAACATTTTTCATTCATCCTTTTCTGCACCTCTCCTTGTCCAGTGTGTTCAACAGTTCAGAGTCTGTCCCAGGGAATCATAGGAAGAAAAGGGAGACTGGATGAAATGCCCATCCGTTACATGACCATCACACATTTATTCACTCACACAATAACAACAAATTACATTCACCATTTTATGTAAGACACAAGGATTTGGACTGCGGGAAGAAACTCACATGACCTTGGAGAAAACATACAAACCTCAAATGGAAAGATCTTGATTTAAACCTTGGCTCAAACCCAGAGCCTAAGTGCTGTAAGGTCCAAGCATTACCTGCTGTGTTAAGCTACATTTAAAATACATTTTTTTCAGCACAGTGTATGCAGAAGGAGAAAATCTCTAAAAGTGTTTCACTGTAGATCGAGTCTGGTCAAGCCCGATGTCATCTGCCAGTCGTATCCGGAAGTTCAGGACCATTCCTGAGCACCTCCTAGGGACATGTTTGGTACCTTGAGTTGCCAGCTGGCAGAGCAAGAGGCTCCACTATTCTGTGCTGTGCTTATTGCAGCGTGACAAGCATCCATCAGCAGTGCTATCTGAGGAGTATATCTGAGGAGCACAGTTTCAGTCTTTCGGCCACGCATTGGTAAAAATATGCATGCAAGTGACTGCGACGGACCATTTGGAGATAACCAAATTGGTGGAAACCAGGGAAGCTCAGCAGAAAGCCAGAAGTGAAAGTTACACTTACAGAGAAGCATAGTGTTTCATCTTCAGGAACAATGCCTCAATGGGGGGTGGGTATTAAGGCCCCATGACATCCACTCACATTTTCAGGATTGTATTCCCAATCCCTTAGAGCACTGTGAGCAGCTTATTTGGTCACAATGCACCACAATCATATTTCATCCCTTTTTAAATATGGTGCTCCCCTAAACACATAACCTTGACAGAATTCATTACGTCTGCTGGATGTGGACCAGGCATACCTGGGAGTAGTGCAGTGATGCATTTCTGTCCATGCCTCTCTTACAAGGTCAGCTTTCAGAAAACATAAAAGATTGATTTACTTTTAAATGTGGAAAACAACAGGCACAAGTGGATTAAACCCTGGGCCACTTTGGGAAGAGGAAAGATGGACAGGGCATCATGTATATCTAGGAAAATATTCAAAAACAAAAAATGCAAGAGTATGGAGCAGTATGTAATTTTTATTGAGCAAGTGAAGAAAATCAAATGAAAATATATAAAACGTGTGGGGTTCAGTATGAAGACGTACAAATCAACTGATAAGAAAAATAATATTGATGGATTTTTTTCTCACTTGATTGTGGATATTTGTTGAATAACTTTTACGAATAACTTTTTTCCGTCGGCAGACCTTTAATCCTAACCTGTTTTCATAGGATTATGATGCAATCCATTTGCACAGTACAATCAAAGAAACAATTTTATTTTAAACCTTAGGCCTGTGGGTGCAGCTACAGAACCATGGTACTGTAATGACAACCTTAAATCAGGCTCCTTAGTAACCACTATGCTTCTTCCAGCCTATACCGTAAAAATTCTGTGGTGGAGAATCGGATCCACTCCGTAACATGGTGGATATTGTGGAAATCAATATTGCTCTCTGTTTTGTCCCAGTACATGCAATTTGATTCACTGCTCAGTTTGAAACGAAAGACGTTTGCACCACTTCTGTTCTCTTAGCAGCTGTGGAGAGTGGTGGTGCCCCGAATATGTCAAACAATGGGGACTTGTAGTGAATGCAACTTAACTTCAGTGTTTCTGAGATAACCATCATCTATTATTTTACACTGTTGTTTAGGGCTCTGTACAAATCTTTTTAAAAAAAGAGTTTTTCAGATATTTAGAGGACAAAACCATCTGCCGACGATTATTACTTAAATATTAAAGTCTGTTTCGATTTAAAATGTAATTGACTAAAATTAAAAATTACTTGTGGCCCATGTGATGTTGTGTTTAAGGTGTAAAATTGACAAAAAACAGGTCCTAAACTGTAGCTATTGTTTTAAATGGGACAAAGTATTTTGGCTCTTGGTTTCAGGATAGGTAATACATATCAGCTCTGACTGCAAAGATAGTGGATTAGATTTTTCGATGCATATCCACGTGACTGAACTCTTATAGATAGGCAATCCGTAAAATGTCATATTTCATCCTGCCTAAATACTGTTTAGTAATGGAAATTCGTACAGTTCCACAGCAAAGAGACCTTGGTTTTATAGACTTAATGGACATTCTGCTTTCAAATCCATAATCAAAGCTATGCACAGTTCATGTACAGTTCAGTCCAGTACTTTGTGTAAACAGCATTTAAATTATTTCTGCCATAAATTAATGACAAGCTTTGGAAGCAGTCATAAATTAGAGGGAAAGAGCAGGTCAGATCAGCAAAGCCGTGCTAATCACAACAGCGAAATCAGATTTGTTTCTTTGACGTACTTTGAAAATGTGGCTGAAGCCTTTAGCCATTAGTGGCCATTAAAGGATTTCTGCTGGCACACTTGAGACAGCCCATTTTCTCCACTGCCATACAAAGTGGAAGATTTAGCAAATCTTTTTTAAGGTCGACATAATATGACCTTTGTGTATGGGGGGGGCTGCTCTTTTTCAATACCAGCAAGCAACACTTGACTCAACAAATTAATCTCACTTCTCACGGAGCAGTAAACCAGGGAGGAGGCCTTCACGGTTCTGACCCTCACACTAATCATACGTTGTCTGCTGATTTTAATACAAGAGCCTAATCAACTTCAACAGCATTGGGGGGAGGTGCAATTTTTGTGATTAAAAAATATAACTTTTAGTGGTTTTTAAAGTCAGACACTTTAAGTTGCGGAAACACACAGAACCATGTAAATCTGTGTTATGGGCTGAAACATTATTGCAGTTGCTGCCTTGTGTTGGGATTTTTATGCTCACTTTTTGTTTCTTGAAAACTCATTTAAATATGTCTCTGCACCTGTTGACTGGTCACCCCCCCACCCCTGCTGTCTAGGGGTCCAATAGTTATACTCCAGTGTCAGATCAGAAATGTTGGAGTAAGATATCAGGACTATTTGGATTTTTCCATATTGTAAGGAAATGATACTTGCCTTTTCAGAACTGGGCTTCTTAGGCCATTCCCCTGGTAAAAAAATGCATTTTCATAAGCAGAACCTTCAGTCAGAGACAGTGTTTCTTTTTAAACAAAATAAATCAACAGGAATATCTAGCCATTGTTTCCCCCTCTTGGTGGAACAGGGTGTGTTTTGGCTTGTAGTAACCAGGACATCAGGATGCTTGGCAAGTCCCCTTAAGGCCTGCTAAAGCTTCAAAATGGCTGCAGCGTCACCTGGATCCAAGCCACAGCGCTGCCCCGCAAGCAGTGGACCAGCATGAAAGGCAGGCTTAAAGGCAATGATTAAAAATTCCAGCACAGGCAAACAACAAGCTCAGAGGTGGAAGCATCTCTCCAAGGGAGAGGACACAACTGGATTTTTGTTTTTTTTTTTTTTTTGCAAGTTAATCTAGTTCCTTTTTTTACAACAATGCTGCCACTGAGATTGGCACCTGACTGCCTGACACCTGGCCATGCTAGCAAAGATGGAGGCACAGTTTTGAAGTCCTTGGAGAACTTCTAGAAGCCTGAAAGGAATCTGAAAGGATATTCCACAGTAACAATGTTATTATCGTTTATTTACGCTTAAGTACTTTTCCGCATGATCACCTGGCGAGAGCTGTGGGCGATGCAGGCAAGCCGTCTGAAGGTCTTGTTGGGGGCCACCTACAATGTACTTCCGATGCCACAGAATCTTGGACAGTGGGCAGGTGAGGATTCGCGTTGTAAGTTGTGCACAGGGAACAGGACGCTGAAACCCGTTTTGTCATCTTGTAAGGTTAGTTTAGCGCAAGGGCGGTACACATGGAGACATAATCAGGTGCTGTGTTCTTTGGTGGCGGTGATTGAGAGGAAGCGGCTAGAAGTTAACTCTATGCCAGCTGCGGGTAGGGTTGAGAAAGTTGTGTTTGTTCGTGAGGGTCAGGGGAAGTGCAGAAGGCAGTGAAGGGTTGAAGTAGGTCGTTGGTTAGGAGCAAGGGATTGGAAGCTAGAGGTAGATGTGGGGAGGAATTTGCAGGTACCGCATTGTATTGCAGTGACTGCATTGAGACCGGATATGGTGTTGTACTCGGAGGCTAGGCGAATAGTATATTTCATAGAGTTGATGGTGCCGTTGGAGGATGATGTGGAGGTAGCATATGAGAGGAAGAGATTGAAATATGACGAACTAGTGGCTGAGGCTCGTGGCCGAGGGTGGCAGGCATATGTTAAACCGGTAGAGGTAGGTGCCAGAGGCTTTGTGGCAAGAACTGTTACTGCTCTGTTGAGTGAGTTGGGAATTAGAGGACGTAGGTTAAGGGAAGTGGTAAAGGAATTGTCACAAGTCACAAGAGGGGTAGTCAGTGGCTATAGTTGCGGAGAGTGCAACTAGAATGGGGGAAGGTAAGGTAGTATAGGTAGGTGAGGACCTTTGACCTAGTAAGCTTGGAGGGGGGTGGGTCTGGGACGCCAGGCCGCACTGCTGAGCCATCCGGAGGTGTCGTGGGCCTAAGTCAGCAAAATGCTGATGAAGGATGGTGCCTACCTGATGACCCGGATGAAGAGCTTACAAGGTGGTGTATTAGGGGAGATGGGGGGTAGATAGGTAGGGTGTTAGATGGGTATGGTAGGGCTCTATGCTACATCCCAGGCTGTAGGATATCTGTCAATTTATCCTGTCTATTCGTAAATCTACTCTAAAATTTCCAATTCTACATGAATTTGCCAAAAAGTCATGAAAACTTAGAAGGACTATATTTCAGATCATTATTTTAAAAATTTTGTTTCATAAATATTATTTAACATAACTCAGGGTAAGTAAAGTCACATTATAAAAAGACTTGATAATTAATGCTATATTGCACTAATATAATAAACCCAGGTACTGGAAGGAACATTCATTTATTCACATTTACTTAAAAAAAAACTGAAAAGCCAAAAATATAAATGGATATAAATATAAATGGATTTGAAACACTGAAGTCATCTTTTCATTAATTACACAGTTTATAATGTCCCAGAGTGGTCTCATTAAAGATCTCTTAAAACACTTTCCAATTAAAAACTCAAATTGTGCTGAGCAGTGATTCTAGTTTTCAGTAGCAGCCTATTGTGTTTGGATGAACCTTTATAGTTTGGTCTATCAGATAGATAGATAGATAGATAGAAATTAGTTGCATCTACAGCCTGAGAGAGGACATAGATTGGACTATTTCTATATTTGGAAGTGAACAGAAGGGTTTTATGTCTGTGAAATGGGGCAGAAGGTACAGCAGTGGTTAAACATACAGATTTGTAACCTCGATACAACTAATTTAAGACCAAGGAGGGGCCCTGGTGCTTCATGAAAAAATTAAGAGTTGCTTCAGTGAAATGTCTAACTGTATAAGTGGCTGGACATTTCTTGAATACCTGCCAACTAAACAAAGGAATAATATTTGTAACAGAGATGTAGGAATATGTAGGAATCGGTGCAGAGGTTGACATGAGAGGAAATAATACAAATAGATAAACCATTCTTTGACATGATGTTCTATACAGTCAGGTCAAAATGCTTTCAAAGTCATTAGGCTGTAAACACACCCTTCTCAAAGTAGAGAAATCTAACAGGAAAAGAGTCCTCTCAATCTTCCCTCTCTGGATAACCGGTCCTTGGAGAAACAAGTTCTGCTGAAAGAGCCACAAGTAAGTATAAGAATGACATAGTTTACATTTCTTCTGGCCCTCATTGATTTCTATGGCTCTGCCGGCCCACCTGAGTAACTGAAACTGTCTCACCACACTGACAAGATATATCCCAAGAAAGTGTTCCTCCTGTACCTGATAAATTAGTCATCGTGCCTGAAGGCAAAATCCTTTGGTTTGAAGCAACGGAGAATGATTTCATCACAATTACAGGGCACTGGTAGAATATTACCTCAGGAATCAGTAACACACAACACATATCCACATATCCAACAACACGGTCAATCTGATTTAATTAGTTTTTAAAACACTACGCATCGGTTAGCTCAAAATTGGTAGGCACAGATCTTTGTTCATTTTGGCAGTCTTTTTCATTTGTGTCATATATATTTGCTCAGCTATGTGGTCTACAAACCTAATCAGCACTTGCTGCACTTCCAAAGATGAACCTTAAACTCCAAGTGAGATTAGAGCCACTGCACTCTGTGTGAAGTGGCTCTACGGCCTTCATGAGCCCAGTCAGAACCATTAAAGGTGCATCGGGTGTTACTGACAACACGGCACAGCAGCCAGAGAAAAGGACACGCTGCCCTTCAGTTTAAATGACATAAGAGATGCAATTCAGATGAAGTCTGCCAAGCATCTAGAACACAGGGCTGCAGTTTTTCTAAAGAATCATTAATGAATGGTGAAAAAATAACTGAAAAGTCTAGCGTGTACAACTGGAGTCAGCAAGATTTAGCACAAACTTCATAAATATATACATAAATGTTGCTTCATTTGAACTGGTTTTAGAGACATTTTAATAAAGAATGCCAACTCATTAACATTTTGACAGATTAATAAAACTTTAATGCCATCCTTAAGTACTTGCAATATGTATGGGTAATGTATGGGTGATGTCATTCATATGTATTGGGAATGCCCAACATTTTTTTTTTACAAATAATGGTAAATTATGTATATAATAGTTTCCGAATTTGCATACCTGCATGCAGACATGTTTCACCTAAACAAAAGGCTTTGGATCGCATACAGAGATACAACCCACTGTACTAAAATGAAACATTAAAAATTCAATTCAAAGAAACTTGTCTTAGAAGTAAACTGCTATGTATGAAACACCCATCATAAAAATGGCAATGGTGATCAATAGCAAAATCTCCTTCTGGGCACTAGTCTGCAAACTTTCCCATGAATAACACACACCAAGTACAAGCAATTCAATACACAGTAAACCACTTATAAAACAGCATTTCCAAGACTGCGATCCTTCACTGCACTGCCAGTCCAGAAACCTGCTGAGAGATCTCTGCTGAACTGTATGACTCAGTCGTTTTATCTACAGTCAAGAGTCTGACAGTCACTGTTGATGTTAACCTTTGATTCTTCCAGAACATTTCAGCTGTAACACAGTCCTACAGATATCTTCTGCTCAACGTTAAACAGATCTGATGTTCCTGTTGACATAATCAGCCCAGTTTCCCTTCCAGGGTGTGGTGATATCTTGTTTGGACCACAGCAACTTCCTCCTGTCTCGTCTTTCAGTCTCCTTGATCGCAGCTCTCCAGTACATACAGAAAACGGTTGTATGGGTTGACTTCAAGCTCATGAACTATTCTCACGTGTCTTCCCTCCTCGTGTCCCTTCATTGGCTTCCAGTTACTTCCCATATCAAGTTCAAGACTCTGATTACAGTACACAAGATAGTCAAAGGATCAGCACCAGGTTACTTTCAAGACCTGGTCTCACTCTACCCTATCAAGATCACAGGGATTGTTCACCTCAGGTCATCTGACCAGGCAGCCCACAGAGCGTCTGAAATTAAAAGCACACAGGTTTCCAGGTCTGTCTCAACTGTAGTGCAATCAACTTCAGAGCAGTAAAACTTCTTACTATCTTCAGAAAGGGCATCAAACCCACCTTACTGAAATACATATTGGGCTCAACTTTCTGTCCACATCATGAAATGATTCTTTTCTATTTAATTATTTTTTTGACAGAACAGTGGTAAAGAGATGCATAAAAGATATCAGTGATAAATTTTCGATCCCTCATATATATACAGTACTGTGCAAAAGTCTTTGGCACCTGTGGGAAAATTGCTATAAAGCAAGGATGGTTCCAAAAATAATGCCATGAATACTTCTAAAAAGTGCAGCAGACAAAAAAAACCTCAATAAAATCAATATTTGGTGTGACCACCCTTTGCCTTTAAATCAGCATCAATTCTCTTATGCAAACTTGCATGCAGTTTAAGGTAGAGGTTGATAAGTTCTTCCAGACATTTTGAGGAACTGGCCACAGTTCTTCTACAGACTTTGACTGTCTCTGCATGTACTCCCAGACTGACTTGATCATGTCGAGATCAGGGCTCTGTGGGGACCATACCATCTGTTGCAGGATTCCTTCTTTTTGCTGAAGATAGTTCTGTGAGACTGAGATTGGGTGTATGAGGTCCTTCTCAGGCTGCAGAATGAATTTGGGACCAATAAGAAACCTCCCTGTTGGTAGATAAGAATCTACCTTTACTTCTCAACAGACATTGAAGTTGCATGCCTAAGACTTTTGCACAGTACTGTGTGTGTGTGTGTGTGTGTGTGTGTGTGTGTGTGTGTGTGTGTGTGTGTGTGTGTGTGTAGAGAGAGAGAGAGAGAGAAAGAGAGAGAGAGGGCAAGAAAGAAAAAGAGATATTAGGGATAACATTAAAAAACTATTCATTTCTGTTTGCTTGATAAAACACAACTATTAAACTGAAAAGGACTATAAATAGGTTATATTTCTATTTTTCAGTGCAAATAATAGTTAATACCAATGACCAGCCTTCCTAGAACAACAACATAATTACTTCACTCTAATATGTCTGAAATACTGCAGAAAATAACAATGCAATTTAGCTGAGTTAATAAGATTAAAAGATTCATTAAGTGATAATGAATAAGAATGATTCTTGCAATACTGTACAAACAAAAACACAAACATAAAAAAGGACCTGGGAAAAAAAACACATTAAAGATAAAGCGCAGTATGTGATGATGTTAAAAAAATAGTTTGAATTTCAGTGCAGCTACATCCTTCATCACAGACTTCACCCTGGTTACTGTAGTAAACACGAGAGTCGAAGATGTGCTGTTGGAACTGCTTCCCTTCCCCAAAGCCATGTTGGTGTGACTGTGTTTGGAGAATATGGGAGGTGTGTCTGTGAACATGTGTTGAGCGGATGTTCCCCCCACCTCCCCTGCAAGAATGGAGAACGACAGGTGGTACAGTGGCTCATCGGCCTGCACTTTCGCATCATGACTCCAGTGTTTGAATCTGGTTCCAGGTAGGATCCCGTTGAGCTCACACATGCCCCTGGCACATTTGCCTTTCCCCATGTACTCCAAAGACTTTCTGTTCAAGTCAATGACACTTTATTTCCATTAAAGGCGTGAGAGTTCTGTGATTGACCAGTATTCCTGGCTGACTGTTTTATTGCCGTGTTACCAGGATGAGATCCTGATCACTCTGAATAGGTGGAGCAGATGAAGAATGACAGATTGTTAAGGGTTTTTGCAGAGCAAGGGAGCCAATGCATGGCAGACAGAGGAAACCATCACCAACCGACACTGTGTTAGTATTTTTGAAAATATTTTCATTTATACTATAACCATTTTAAATATATTAAAGGCCACACAACCTGCCTCTGTAAATGTTGCTAAGCAATACAAAACTAAGAAGGAAAAAGTGTCCTAAACTCATCTTGTAAAGTCTTGTAAGGTACTGGTGTTGCAAGAGAGCCAACCGTTATCATGCCATTTTTTTCCCCCCAAAGTATCTAACTACTTGGATTTTACTTTTTTTGCTTTGCCCAATTCCTAAATAATAAGGGAAGAATGAGGAACAATATAAAATTACCAT
Organism: Arapaima gigas; assembly: GCA_900497675.1. Taxonomy (NCBI): domain Eukaryota; kingdom Metazoa; phylum Chordata; class Actinopteri; order Osteoglossiformes; family Osteoglossidae; genus Arapaima; species Arapaima gigas. The sequence continues at coordinate 1,073,965 of UFQX01000031.1, forward strand.
GGATGTTTTAAGTAGCATTTCATGTATTTTGCCATTTTAAAGTAGACATTTTATATTCAAACTGTCAAAAATGTGTCAAAAATAAAATTCATTTTCACTTATTCTATTTACTTTGCACTACTTTCATTGTGCTCTGTTCTTTAATTCCCTGTGACAATATTATTTTCAATTTCACATGAACAGTAGGGAAAATCCAGAAAAAGCCATACATATTCATTACCACATTTATTACCTTCATTTGGCATTTCATATTAAAACCAGAGGCAGGCTTCAAGGAAAAACTATGAATTCTGATCAGAATACTATTGTTTTATTGTAATATTTGTTCAGGTTTCCACTGTCATAAACTTAATTGAATAATGGTGTCAGCAGAATGTTGCTCCACTGTCTAGTCAACACTGAGGTACCAAATGTTCACTTACAATATGTTTAGCTGAATTGGTAGCATAATATTTTAGGAGTTGTAAACAAATTTTATTTGTGATTCTAAGTGCGGGGGTGTCATGTTCTCATCAACGTGCGTTCGTGAAGTTAAATGCTCCGAACTGTATCCTTTCATTTGACTGCAGTGTGCGGCACACATATTTTGTGGAATGATTAATTGAATATTTAAAACTAACAGATAAACACCACCTGAATGTTCTTTTTGCTCAGTGCTGTTACAGATGCAGTTAAATAAACTTTGCAGAGTGTTTTCTGTAATCACTTTTTGCCACTCTTGGCCCCAGCCTCTCCACCTGGGGATAAAGCAGCTGTTGGTAGACTAGACCCTGTGGTGCCATGAGCCAAAATGTACTGAGAGCTGATTTCCCCATTCACACCAAGAGCAGCCTAGGAGCCGTACCGAAGATAGAATCGCTTCCACTGTCCACTATTAAAGGGCAGTGTTTGAAACCACCTGCTGCTATAAGTATATTCTGTTGAATATGTTCTGTACACCACTAAAAAATTCAAAAAATAATACAATGAATAAGAAAAAAAAAATTCTTAATTAATTAGTATTTTGACTGAGTTTTCTGGGATCTTTTGTAGCAGGAGACTATGGAGAAGCTGCTAGACAAACACAGCCTGACATTCCGGGGGAAAGTAGTGAAGCTGGTGCTGGTGTGGGCTAATGGGGCAAAGAGATACTGAATGGTCTGCCAACCTGAAACACAACTTTCAAAGCAGATGCAATTTCATTGACTGATTTCAGTTCAGGGTGTTGACGCAATGCTAGACACACCAAAGGTGTTCTACAAGACTGGGATGACATGTGGGGGCAAATGGAGAAACTAGACACCTTAATGAAAACACAAGTTTGGCTCTGGGCTCAACCAGTGTGGTAGGAGAGGTTGTGGCATCACAATGAACTGTTTCTCGTATGTTGTTACAAACTTGGTGACAGGCCTAGGGGGACTATTCCTTGGACTTAATGGCTTAAAACGTCTTGCAGATTTACCCCCACTCTATTTCTCCTGTTAGTATGTTTTGATGTGTGCAAGTGTGTGTTTTCCCATCACAGGGCAGAAATGGATGCTTCTCAGCAGTTACCAGGTGGAGGTAGCAGCCAGTCTGTATAGACTCCATAAAGAGTTGGAGAATGTGCTGATGAAAGATGCTGGTGAAAGTTGTTACACTTCTCACACAGAATATTGAAGAAAGTTTTGCGCAAATTCCTTAAATTAATATTACATGCATAATTAATCATTTGTTGCCTGGTTTTGCTGGCAGAATAAGGAACCACATAGATGAAATCGTTACGCTGAATCCAGCATCTGAGTCATTTTCATGTCCAAAAATCTACTTTTATATCATTCTCTGGATCTGAGAAAGACAGTTCTAGACAAGCAGTAATTTTAGTAATTGCATATGTAATTTAAACTTTTATGTAGGTTAACCTGCCGCTCTCTCTCTCTCTCTCTCTCTCTCTATACACACACACACACACACACACACACACACACACACACACATATAATCAATTTTCCTCTAATTTACAGCTTGTTTCTTGCTATATATCATACGTTTTATGAAAAAATGCAGTTACAGACTGACTAAAGTAGGACATTATATAAGAAAGATGCTAAAGCTGTTTTGGTGGTAAAAAGTGTGTTTGAAATATCCATCCATCCATCATTTCATCCATTTTCAATAATTGCTTGACCAGCACTGGGTCAAGGTGCTTCAAAGCCTATCCCAGAAGCACAGTGCATGAGGGAAGGGTACACCATAGATGGGGTGTCAGTCCATCACAGGGTAAAGAAACACACTCATTCAATCATGCATACACACATGAAATACATGTCTTTGGACTTTGGGAGGAACTTTTGGGAGTGCCTGGAGGAAAGTATGCCAACTCCACCTAGATCTAATATGCAAACCCACATCTAATCCCAGGAAAAATTAAACATCACCACAAGTCGCTGCCCCACTGCACCGCCAAAAGGTTTGAACCTTTTTTTTTTTTTTTTTTTTTTTTTTAAAAAAAGCCTTACCAAGGTATCTGTAACACTAGGTGTTCCTCCAGTCCTCCTCCTACTCATTGGTAATGCACTACCACACTGCCAAAGAAGTGAAATAGATTCAGCTGCAAAGGTAACGCTTTGTCAATCTGTGGTGCCCCTTATCCGTGCATATTAACCCGACAGGATTGACTGCTCTCCAGTGCTTTCAGCTGGCAGTGGCAATTAGAGCTATCATCCAGCTGTCACTGATGCCTTGACGGTGGCAGCGATGTGTGCTGCTCAAGGGGTAATCGGGGGCCAGCACGGCAATACCATAACATGCGCACACTGCTCTTTAGCGCGAGTCCAACGCTCCCCTCACAAGATCCTCGACCCAGTCTGACAGCTAAAAGAAAAGGTTGACGGTAACCTCTTTTTTTGCAAAATGTTGTAATTCTTTGCCATGTCTCAGGGTTTTTATATTCAAAATGGAGCAAGGGGGGAGCGAACATCTTTTTCTCTGGTTGGGGGAGTAGATAATGTGGGAACATGCAAAGCATTTAAGGTTGAATGCACTTGGGGAGGAGCAGAGCACAGTGTCTCTTGGACTTTCCGTCGGACCTAATGATAAACCCAGGGCTGTTTTCCCAAACCATTTTATGTCTGTCACCCTGGACGGTCATCTAAGGAGGGGCTTCGCTGGCTACACTGTCCGTCAGAACTGAATACCTTGCTCTTTTTTTCCCCTCCTTCTTTAGCACTCCCTTAAACACCTCTGCTCACTGCACGGCACATCCCTCCAAGGAATCTTTTGAAAATGAGTGCCTGAGAACGTGGAGTAAGTCATTTTTATCACTGGCAGGCCGGCCATCGCCCGCTCGCTCAGGCTGAAGTTTTACACCTTCTTCTGTAAGTAAATCTGCCAGTTTTAATTAAAATGGCATCTTCCCCCCTTTGTCCTGGATGAAAAAATGGGCCCTAAGTGTCCACTGGGATGACTTTGAGCACTGGCCGTGAGAGAAATGAAGGGACGTCTGCAAACCTTGACGGACATTTCCCTCCTTCCACCTTTGTTTTGCAAAGTTGAACATTTAACAGTTTCCAGACAAAGGAATTTTTTTATCTGCTGCACCTGCCTTATGTTCTTTTGTACTGTATATTGCAGTTTGTAAAATAGTAATTTCAGGATAAAGCTGTTAGAAAAGTATTCAACCAAAACTCAACCGTGCCATCATCATTTATGCATATGTACATATCAACACCCACTAACTTCTGCCCCCGCAGGTGCTGTTTACGGCAAACCCACCCACCCCCATTTCACCTTCACCTCCATCTTGTTCAAATGTGCTCAAACCCAAATCCAAACACAGAAAGTATCTAATATTATTTTTGAATGTTTTCAGCTGCAGCTACAGATTGTGCAATACTATAAGATATTTTCAAAAAAATTTTTGGTACATTTATATTATTTATTTTATTTTTTACTTTGTTGTTTTCAAACACCATTCGCTGTGATTTAGGACCGATTCTACCAATCTTGAGATTTCAAAACGATTTCCTTCTAAGCATGTGAAAACTACAGTGGGAGTGTCAGGATTCATTCAAGCCACGACTGGAATCCCGTTAAACCTCACAACAGAATCTGATGAGTTTTAGAGGAGCTAGAGATGTTTTACACATCTAGTCAAATGCATAATCTATGTCATCACAAAGTCATCAGTAGTTTTGCGTACTTTAAGGATGGATATTACAATTTCATGACATCGGACCATTTAAATATCTATTTCTGGAGAATTTCTATCCAGAAATGAAAAGCTCTGGCATTCAGGGTTTTTGAACATCATATTTCAGCACCACGGACAGCATTCTGACTGTATTAACTTTTGGAAAACAATGGAAACATTGACACACTGTCTGCATGCATGCATTTAATGCTTATTATTTCGTCACATGTAAAACAGGCATTAGTGTGCTTATCTTGGCACAGACTAAAAATGAGTAATACATTTTGAAATGTAGAAGACATTCCACAAAGATTAATAAAAAGATATACAGCTTTACATCCCACAGCCCTTAATTATATCTCAGCAAGTCTCTACACCACATACTATAAGTTCCTCTTCTAATGCATTCATTTCTATGCATTCATTTTAGAGAGAACATAATAAAATAAAAAGACCTTTATTTTTTTAAATACTTTTAATGTGTAGCATTTTTCTCCAGAGTTCGACTAATAATCTAAAAAGAATATTGCGGTCTTTCTGGTAGACCGAGCGGGCTTCAAAAGATAGTCGCAGCAATTTTGCAGTACATTTTACCCGAACAAAGAGTAGCGATAATGTAAATATTGGCATCAATCAAGACGTAACCACATATTACCAGTGGACAACAAAATGGAGAACTGTATGGGAGACAAAGTGACAACTCAGTGAAAGCCACAGAACAAACAGAGCTGCTGTGATAGCAAGCAGAGCCATAACAGAATTAAAATGAACTCTCCAAATTGCAAAGCAGTGATAATGCGGGCACAACTGCATTTCAGTTCAAAGTCCAATTAAAATTAAATAGATGTAAAACAGAAACGTATAACACAAGGACAACAGAGGAGTGCGAGTAATGAAATTAGAAAACAAAGACAAAAAAAGAGAAAATTCCAGCAAAAAAACGATAGTCACAGCATTATTCTGAATTGCTGTCTTTCCATAGCCAAAACAAATTAGCACAAATATCCAAATCACTAAACATCGCTTGGAAGTGATTTGCTTTAGGGGAATGTAGATATGACTGCAAAACTTTGGGAGATCATGGATTTAAACCATTATTTCTTCAGGTTTCTTTTGCTACATGACATTTAGAGTTCATTTATTTGTTCATTCATCTTTCATTGACTCAGTCAGTGAGTTCTTATTTATAAAGATATTTATTTACTTATGAAAGCGTCGGTTCACAAAGTTCTTGCTACACATTCTGTACATCCAGACTGGATTGGACGATTGGCTGTTTTCAGGTACATGACTGAAGGTCTTCTTCCAGATTTCCTCTTCATGTGTGTGTAAGACCCCACTAACTCTATTGCTTTAGCAATGAACAAAGGATTATAGGTTTATGAAGGACAATTTAAATATCTTTTTATAGACTTTTTTGCTCATTTTCTCAGATCGTCTGCATTACCAGAAGACATTAGCTGCAAATGACAAGACAGACACACATGATATGAGACACACCTGCATTATGAGGCTGTTCACCCCCCCTCACCAATGCAGGAAGTCTTGTTGAATCAGAGCTTTTAAAAATGGTATCTGTTAAAAAGACATTACAAGCACACCAGACTAAATATCTGCAGGGAAGTGAGACATAGTCCATGTTACAAAAGTTCATGTGTCTGCTTTCATTTCTGCAATTTGCTATTTCACTCAAACAGTGGAACCAAGTGGTTCATTTAATGTGGATCATTAGAATATTAATAATGATGGTTATTTATGAGGTGAGGATAAGCTGAATTATTTAAAACATGAGGAGGAGAATAAGAAACGAAAAAAGCATAAATAATTTAATGAATTATATTCTGAAATGTAGTCTGACAGAAATATTTTTAATGCAGTCTTTGTGTCCAAACTGAACAGAAAATACACAGTAAATCTCAAAACAGGCTCTAATGGTGAGAAGTTTCTAAGAGTTATGTCTTCCAGCTGTGCTGAGTAATTTGGTGTATGTTTGTTAAATAAACTACATTAAATCAGGATTTTACAACATCAGCATGTGCATAATTATTGTTATTTATCAATTTAGATCATTGCCCAAGGCCAGGTTTGTACAATAAGTTTGTATAATGAGTGATCTGCGGTATTCACTCATTCATATCGTATCAAATCAGGGTATTATAATATGATTTTGACCCAGGTGTTCTGATTGCCCAGGGGCAGTTTTGACCCTTACACCACCTGCTACCCCAATTGTACGATACAAAATAAATAAACCTCAGTTGCAGTCTATTCATATCCCTGTTTTCTACATTAAAAAATGACTATGGTAAAATGACAATTGCATCAATTTGTGATTCTGACATTTCAAAGCAAGCAGCAGGCCCTTTCTACACTGAGATGTAACTTGCACAATGACATTAGGGGTACCATATAGGGAAAAAAGATATAGTCATATGACCCCTCAGATTGGCACCAGCTCCCTCTCCTCCCCTCCATCTCACAGATTCTTTATCAGCCAAGATGTAACTGGAGCCATTCTCACAGCTCAACAAAGGGACCCAGTGTGGCCTTGTCAGCCCAATAGTCCCCCCTTTATCAGCCTGTGTGTGTCTGCAGGAGTCTGCGCAGCCCCTGGCCCATTGATTCCTCACACAGGGTGAGCAGTGTTCACACCACCCCGGCCATGTGCCTGAACAGGGTGCTCATTGTTCCGCTGTGAGTAGCCCACTTAAGGACCTTGTTCATAGAGAGACGTCTATTGATTGTGGCTGGCGTGAGGAGTGGATGGATTTCACTGGAGTTCATTTCACCACCCTGCCACACCACCTTCACCCCCCCACCCCCCAGTCCAATGGCCCCCCACTGGCTGTGCTGCTTGGCAGAGAGACGGGCCACAGCACTTTGCAGACAGGGCACTCTGTGAAAAAGAAGGAGTGGCGGGGGGGGTGACTGAACATGCAAGATTTCACAGGTGCTGCTAGTGTCAGGGTCTGGGTGACACTGGATGGGAGAACATGACATCACCCATAACAGCATTGGATTTGTGCCCCTCTTCTAAGTCCTGGGAGATCATGGACACCCAGACCAGCACTAAGTCACTTAAGTATGAGATGGTTGTCCGCTGTCTGCTCCAGCACCTGGCAGTTACAGCCTCTGTCCGTGTTCCCACATAAATGCAGTTTATTGTGCACTTTGCCAAGGCAAAACATAAGCTTTTTCTGGAAGGAGGTAGTATTTCAGCACCACAGACAGCTACTGACTTCTCTGTCCACTATGCTCCTGGCTCTTCAGGTGAAATGTGTACATAAAACATAAAAACATTTTTTATAAACAAATTTCTGGTTTTTGTGAAGTAGAAGATAAAGTAAAATAAGTTTTATTGGAGTGATTTTTCACTAAAGACATGTATACATATGCATGTTGCTATTTTCCCTCCCTCAGCAAACTGCAAAAAAATAAAAACTGCATAAATAAATAAATATGTGAACATGAAGGGTTGAGCGTACATTCAATACTGGCATGATTTAAGCTCTCGTTTTGAGCTTCTACTTTGATAAATGTCCCTATGATCACAAGAAATTTCACATGTAAGCAGTTATGCCGAAGGGCAACTACCTTACCCCGATCCCCCCGCCCCGCCGTCCCACCATTACAGACACGAAAGCCGCGATCACACTGCTCCGCTCAATTACTAATCTCTTCCACCTGAGTTTGCTGCCAGCGGGGGAGTCCGGGTTCAGCTGCGTGGTGCTTTGGCCCGGGTCTCTGGATTGAAAACCTCTTGCACATCATGCACTCAGACAGCATAGTAGCAGGAGGTCCTTCTGTCTGCCCAACCAGATGACACTTACCTACCCTCTATGTCTTTCTTGAAGGAACCAGCAAAGCTTCCTGGAAAAAAGAAGAGAAACATTATTCAGAATATAAAACTGGGCTAAGAGGACTTTAAATATGGATACTATACCAAACGGAAACCAGACTGTCTGTTTATATACTGACCTATGTCAGTCTTTTTTCCAACAACTGAAGAGCATTCTACTCTTGTGGCCTCATTCAAACCTTCCTCTCTGCATGGACGAACAAAAGTTGCATAAAGCTAAAATTTGACCTGTATACCTGTACAACTCATAGAAAATGTGCACACACAGCAGTTGATGCAGTTATTTCTCATTTTTTGTTTGATCTCAGGAGGACACAGCAATAAGCTTAGTGGTTACAACCACTGCCCTGCAAATAAAGGAGTGGGGTTTGTATACCTTGGAGTAATGCACTTATCCTGAGCTGATACAGTGAAAATACCCAGCGCTATAAGTGCTTTAGTAATTCTAAGTAGCTTTGGGGAAATTGTGAGCTAAATGAATTTGAATTAATGTAATATGCATTGAATGACACAGCCACTGAACTTGACAAATGTTTTCCAGCTCGCATCTAGTCCTGCTTTTACCGGGCAGCGTTGGATGTGGACGACGGGGCTGAAAATGGAGTTCAAACAACAGTCCACGCCTTGCGAGCTACTTCCACAGCACACTTTGGGCACAGTTCGTCATGTTTACTTTGCAAAATAGGAGGTCCACCGAGAGCCCATCTCAACATTTACACATTATCACGAGCAATTGGTTGCTGAAATGAGGTTCCTCACCCGTGATGCAATTGTTTTCTTCTTCTTAAAGAATTAAAAGATGACACATCATTATGGTCTATAATAGAGTTTTCTTCCTTGAGTACAACGTAATACAGGGAAATCTGTGGTGATTTAAGTTGTAGTAAAATATTCAGGTACTTGCAAAACTTCAACCAGAAAAATAATATTTACACAAGCTCACGACAGTCCTTGGTATTGATACCTTTGATTTCCAAGGAAAATAAATATTTAAATTCCAAAGAAATTTGTGAATCATTTGAGGAAACTGGTATTTATTTAATGAAGTCGATACTAACTATTTATTATACAAAAGGCGTTTTTAAAAGTATGTTTGGTGGAGTGTGGTGATACTGAAAAGAATGACATAGGAAGCGGCTAACACAGCTTGGACTTAATACAAAACGCTACACAAAAACAGATTCAAAAAGGCTGATATTAAAACATAGTATAGAAATATAAAGATAATTGATAAAGGAAAATATGCCCCATTACTTATACCTGTAGCAGCAGATCAGGCTTTTAATTGTTAATTGAATAAGCCTTTTATGTTTGGTTTTCTACCATTTCATTCTTGTATGATCACCATCATTTTATAATTTACTTTTAATGTATACAAACTTCCTTTATTTGAGTTGCAAATGCAATGATGTACAAAATAAATCAACTTAAATAAATTTGATACAATCTGTGCTCAAGACTGTCGTATGACGTTTTGTAGACTTTTGCATAAATTTTCCATAACTTTGGCAAGTTAATAGCTGTAGCTCATTTGTTACCACTTTATTCTATTTGTCATCCTTAGGTTACTGACAGTTTTTGTCATAATTTAGTTAAGCCCCAGTGGTGCAATTTTGATTAAATATTCAGATATTCCATTGGTAGGTGAGGGTTTTTTAACCAAAAATGGGTTCTGAAAAATCCTTCCAAAATCTCTGGAACATTACCACAAAACTTTGTTGTTGACTAATGTTTTATATATTAACATTTCTTATTTCAGTTTTCTAACCATATTCATCCAATACATTCAATTATAAATATGTAATGTAAACAAGCTGCCCATTTGTTCTGTATGGCAGTTATTGTTCAATATGCTTCAGACACTGCCAAAAAAAATCAAACACATTCACATCCTCATTGAGGAATGTTTTCATACATCATTTTGGCAGTTTTGTTACCATGGAGCTTGAGAGAGTGAAAGTGAGACAAAGATAATGCTATCAATGTTATCAGTGACAGCTGGTGGCTCCGAGCCTCAGGTACCATGTTAAGGAACCAGGCTGTGGTAAAAAAAAAAAAAAGACAGTGGCGTGAAGATCTGCGCAGTTGAACTCCTCGCCTGCCTGAGATCACCTGAAGCAGAATATGCGGTTTAGCCCCAAGAGTCTCCCACGATCCAGCTTCCATTATCAAATTGTGCAATAACATTCTGGTCATGACCAGGCTAACTGAATAAACCAGGACTGGAAGCCTGGGTAAAATGTAACTGCTAAAAAAACAACACTTATTTTCGCCTGGGGAAAGCAATCTAACGGCTTGTCAGAATTTCCCAGACACATCTTTTTCTCATCACCGTTTTCTATCACAAGAATTAGATTATTTGGTGAGGGGCCTGTGGTCTTAGATATTACTTGTTTCCTCTAGGCAGGTCTTTTCTGATAGGATGCAGGTCTTTGGGTCTCCCACCAGGAACTTGCTGTTTTCCCACGTTATCTTTGCAAACATTATAAAAGATGTAGCAGTGCATGAAATGTATAGTGGTGAGAACTGTTTGATCTTTGCCGATGCAACACAGAGCTCCTGCTAAGCAACATGTTCACCCATGACAACAGTTGCCTGTTTGTGTGTGTTTTGGCTGAGTGACAGCTATATACGAGCACACTAAACACATTGCATAAAACAGAAAGATGCACAGGTTACGCAGCAAAATACTTAATCAGTGATGGGAACAGGTAACTATCTCATAAAATGTCATAAAATATTGTAACATAGGCTGAAATCCATCCATCACTCCATCCATCCATCCATACACCTATCCATCCATCCATCTTCATGAACTGCTTAGTCCTGAGCAAGGTCGTAGAGGTCTATCAGCCCTTTGCAACCCTTTACAGGTTTATTATATTACAATATTTTATTTATACTACAAAGTAGTATAAAATATTTTTGCACTGTCACAAAGGGAGAAAAAGCACTATTACCATTTTTTCAATTTTCAAAGAATTTTCCAAAGGAACTTGGTTATAAAATAAAGAATAAAATCTCCAGTGATGAGAAGTATTTTGAAAAGTTTCTTCTTTAAAAACATATAATTCCAACACTTTCAGACATGTGAAATGCAGCACTGAGAATGGAATCATGTTTCAGCCTTCGGATTACAAAAACACTTTTCATTACGTGCAGCTGAAAAATAAGAAAACAACGTGAATCAGTGACAACATGCAATAAATGTCCCTCTGTGGAAACTGGTGTTTGAGCAGTGGAAGAGAGATTTCCTAGTAAGAAAGAAGAATGACTAAAAGGTTATATAGTCATAACAAAAAATGTACAGAATCTGTCCAAACAATCCCAGAGGGCAATTGTTATCTGATATAAAATATTATAAAGGACAATTTCTAAGTCACAAACGTTTTCTTTTTCTAGTTTTAATAATATCTGTATTATTTCCTTGGATTTAGTCTAAAATGCCAACTGAATTTTAACATGTTTGGAGCTGTTTGTTTGTTTGTTTGTTGTTTTGTATAACATAAAATAACACAAAAACCAATGAGAGCAGCAAGAATTCAGTCTTTTCTGTGAAATGTTGTTCTTCATCAATCCATAATTTTGCTCTAGTGGTAGTGAACAAGCCAACATGTAACAAGATCCACTTCAGCCGGATTGCTGAGTTCTTGAAGGAAAACTGATTGCAGATTGTGATATTTCTATTTATTTGTGTATTGTGACACATTCTGTCAAATCTAATTTCAGGAGATGTTTTGCAGCATAACTCAGAGAACAGCAATATGCAGCAAGGCACTGATGGACATGTGATGCTGGCCCCATTGTTAAAGCATGGAATAAACGTCTTCATGAAGCCAGCTGCTCCATCTCTCTGATCAATGGGACTTGAAGGTCTGGTGAGAGCAGAGGGTGTGTTTTTCCGTCAGGGTGGTGGAGTGAACAAAAACAGCTAAAACCACCATGGCAACATTTATGTATCTAACCTTATCTCATAATTTAAATGCATCTTTTGCATCTAAATACATTCATCCTTGAGAGAGAATTATTTAAATTTTTAGAAGGTCGATTTTTGTGGAAAACAGATCAAAGGCATACGAGGAAGACAACCCCCCCCCCGAGTGTGTGAAGTTCATCTGCACAAAAAGTTTAAATGTGAAATCCCTCCTGAAGTGTAAACATGGCAGCATGCATACAGTGTGTGACTTTTATCAGAAGCATTAGAGATGTCTAAATAAATTGACATTTTTTAAAACATAAAAATGACACCTCAAACTCTAGTTAAATAGAAGCTATAAGAAAAAAGTAAGAGAAACTGATTTAGAGTTTGTCTATTCAGATATTGCCCATGGAACAGTGATATATTTACAGCTGAGCTTGTAGATGTAATTCCTGTGAATGATGCGCACCTTTTCATTGCTTTTTTTTTCCTTTTTTTAAATTATAATGCGGAACTAAACATGCTTCTTTGAATGGGCAGTACAGACCCAAGAGTTTGACCTCATCCATTCTTGCACATGGCCTTTGACACACTCTTGGCCACAAGAAATGGTTCCATTAATCTCGTCAGGCATGACCAGAGAAGTTTGACCTTCACCTTCACCTGCCGTAGCTAATCGATCATGTTTTGGAAGCAACTAAAGTACAGTAATGTCCTGGCAAAAAAAAAAAAAAAAACACTGGATATTTGGATATTTTTGGTCATGAAAACATATCCTGCATGGAACTGGCAGCTGGTAGGAGAGTGGTGACCTAAAGGTTTCTGTGCTGACCTGCTGTGGCACCCCTGAGGATGGAATTTACCGTTAACAGCTCCAGGCATTTTTTTTAATAGAAATTACTATAGTTGTAAATTACTTTGGAAAAAAAGCACCATTTAAGCAAATACATTACAATGGAACACTATTGCACAAAGTGTCTGGAACATTATCTAGAGCAGCGGTTTAACATCGCAGTGTGTTAATAGCTCATCCTACACAGATGTTGTTTGTTTCACCATCGTGGTGCTTCCTACAGAGCTCTTCGTGTAATTAAGGTCACTTCTTTTTATTGGAGGCATATTATTTCCTTGGCAGCTTGATGAGATCCAAGAAGATGAAAGTTAATGAGAAATGGATAACATTCCTGCAAAGATCAATCTTCCTATTGAGCATCCTGCAACATAATCACAATAAAAATTGCTGACATCATTTCCACACTTGGGTTCTCCTCCATCTTGCGTATTATGTCTTAAATAAACGCATATACATTTATATATAGATTTTTTTTGCGACAGAAAGCAAATTCATTAAACTTCATTAGCTTGTTTTGCTTGTTTGTGTTTAGAAGTAATCTAACAGAAATGTATCAAATCCAGATGTGAGGGAAAAAATAACAGCTGTGGAATTATAATGTTATATAGTTATAGCTGTGACTCGTGGTAGAAAATCATATAAAGTATCAAAACATTTATTCACAACATTGTCACAAAATTGCACAGCTTTTCATGAGCGAGCAGCTCCTTTGACATATTGCAAGGTTTTAGTCTCTCCAGATAGCAGTACGTGTACAGAAAAGATGAATGAAAAGAAGTGGAAATGAAGGGTTATTGACATGACCTTTGAGCCCTGGCTTAAAACCTAATAGAGTGAGATAATTTTGCCAAATTGAGAGGCACTCGCTTTCGCTGACATTTAAATCAGCTCCCGCTGCGTCCTTGGGAGAGCACAGGAGCAGCTCCAATCTGACTGAAACGGTGTACTCCTTTAGCTTTACTGCTGCTTCCATTGCAGAAATGAAAATCAGCCCAAACTCAGCCGTTATCCAATCCAAACGTATTGAGTCAGCCCTCTCAAGATTCATTTCCACAGATTGCATTCAAGGAGAAAAGAACTTTTCTTTCAGCAAAATTGCAACCACAAGATAACAGGTACCTATAAGTTCACTGGGAATATTCCACCCAGATACCACTGTGTGGCATTTGGCGGACAGGTTCACGGAACATTTTTCCCCAGTAAATGCACTGTATGTTACGCATCACTGATAAGATGTGAAAATTGAGGTTTGGATGCGAAAGTGCAGCGTGGTTTCATTTGAACATCTCCTTCTACCCAAACTGCCACAAATATCCCATTTCTATGGTACAAGGACAGTGCTGGTCCTACTTTCTGGTGCTCAGGTTGAAGCAGGTTTGCCCCTGACCCATTATCATGATGGCACCTATCCATCAGCAGGGCTCCACTATTTAGGTACTTCAACTTGCAATCTACATATGGGGTATAGATAAAATATTATCATTTTAATTGTTTTGGATACACTATGTGATTGAGTATGTGTTTTCATATATGCGTGTGCCCTGCGACGTACTGGTGTTCCTTACCCATGTGAGAGAACATTCCGGATCACCACAGTCATAACTGGACACATGCTTACTGAAGTTGCAAAGTGGACAGGTAAAATGACATTTTTAAAAAAAAATCAGGCAGAGGCCTTTTACCGTTATTGTTCTGGTCACTCTGTTTGAGGAGAACTAGTGCCATTTAGCTGATATGAATGTCTAATTTTCAAACCCAGTTGATTATGCTAGACCTTTGGGTAGCAAAATTCACCAAGGAATGAGAACCCTCTGGTTGCCATGAAACATTCAGGTCCATTCAAAAGCACACATGTAGTTTAGTTTGAGTGGCAGCTCTTCCACAAGCCAGAACAGATCCATGGGGAGCAGCTGGACATACTTATGCTTCACAGTCCTGCATACTTATTTATAACTTTGGTACAACATGGAATTTAAAACAGTTCCCCCAACCTTGCTCCTCCATCAACCTTCCTCTGTTGGGTCCTCTGCTGGATCTGGTTGCAGCAGAAGATTACCTTGGCTGCACATCACACAGAGGGTGAGAAATAATCTAATTTAATCTAATTCCTTTTACAGATGTGCATTTATTTTTTAAAGAATGGTAGCCTTCCTGCTGAACTGAGCAGCTCCTGTGTTGACTCTTCTTCACTCTGCTTAAACATTCAGACTTATTTTTACACCTCACTGTCACAAGTCAGTAGCCAGCTTGTATTGCACTTTAACACTGTTGATACATAAACATCTGTCCAAACCACACATGTCCCTGTCCCAAACCTGTCACACAATTTGTGTTTGATGCATACTGGGACTGCAAGATGCAGCAGCCATTATATTTACCTGCTTTAAATATTAAATCAATAAAACTGAGATCAATGGCGTATGAAATTAGTCTCATATTCTCTCACAGAAAACAAGTTTTTTTTGTTTTTTTTTTTTGAAATTATGGATTACTGTGGGCAGCCCAGCAGCCCAGTGGACATATATATATCAAATTCAATTCAATTCAGTTTATTTTTATAGAGGCTTCTTCTCACACAATGACTTAGAGTGCTGAATAGCAGATTAAGACAACAGAAGAGAGTGAAGCTATAGATGAAGGTCAAATGTTAATGATAACAACAATACAGGGTATAAGTGTAAAACAGTAGACCTGCCAGCAACTGAGAAGAGGAGAAAAAAAACTTCCAAAAAGGAGTTGAGGGAGAAAAATAACTTCTGGGGGTCAGAGTGCCAGTGGCTGCCCACCCCTCCTGGGCTGCTACCCATAGAAAATGGTGTTGGTAGTAATAGCTAACAAACTAAGGACAACACTGTGTAGGACAGTGAAGCTGAATCAAGTGATGTTGAGGTGCAGGTGAGCTAGTCACATCATTAGGGTCCTTAGGCCCCAGATATATATGTTCTCCCTGTCCTTGCATTGACATTCTATGGGTGCTCTGGTTTCTTACCAGTCCAAAGACTTGTGTTTCAGGTCAATTTGTGAAGTGGTTCATAGTGTATGAAAGAGTGTGTCTGTGTGTGGTTACCTTGTGATGTACTGGTCTCCCATCTATGCTGTACCCCCTCAACTTAGTGACCTGTGCTTTGAGGATAGGGTCTGCACCATGATGGTCTTGTGACAAGTGGTCATAAATAGTGGGACAGCAAGGGGCTGCAAAGAATACAAATACATACAGTGAGGAAAAAACTGCTGCGATTGTAAAAATGTGGAATATTTGAAATGATGACAAAGATCATGATGACAGTCTATAAAAAACCGGACCACTGTCTCATCATAACAGACAGATCTGTCATCGTATGTAAAATTATATAAAAAGTCATGCATGCCAACCTATAACAATCCAATATAATGAGTGTAATATATATATATATATAATAATGTAGCCATGCATGATGCCCTAGGCTAATTTAATTATGTTTCAGGGCTGTAACAGCATATTCAGAAAAGGTGCCTTCAGTTTTATAATACAGATTCGATTTAAATGTACACAAAAATGACCTCGGTGTGTATCGAAAATGGAAGGTAAAGTAAGGTATGCAGGCCTTTAGTATACAGCTTACATTTTTATACTATGAATACAGCATGAGATACAAAGCACAGTGTTGAAAATAAGATGGGAGACTGCAAAAGACAGAAGAAAGAAAAAAACAATCTTAGATCCTCAAACCAACTGTCATATTTTTTATTAGATGAATACACAGTATGTTGGATGTTTTTTTTTTTTGGAGAAGGGATGTGCATAGAGACAATACAGAAGGAAACAGTTTTTGCATCATCTTATAGTCAAGGTGAATTAAATAGATTAACAGCATCTTCATTTTCACCAACTGTGAATGCAAAGATTGTTCACTGGCCTGAAGGAGCGTGGTCAGGTGGGAGCTGTGTCGGCTGCTGAAACATCACATTTTGTCATAGTAGCATTGTAGCTTGCAGTGAAGCTGCTGTTGCCCAGTTCCGCTTCACTGACTCCGATCCCAGTTTACTGTCTCTCGTAGACACCACCCAAAGTGTGCGAGAACCTGCCAGACCCAACCCTCATAGAGCCACATAGATCTGTGTTACAAACTAGATCAGCAAACCATATTCTCTAACAAAGGGAATCTAAATATCACCAGTGCTTAATAGAGTTTGAAAGCTATGACTACAAATGCAAAAACTGCCCTTCAATTAACCTTTTTAATGTATTTAAGGTGCTGAAAGAATCCAGAATCCTTTAAAGATGCATTTCCAAGCTTCACGATTGACTGATTTTTAAGGCAGTTAACCTGAGAGCATTTCAGCTTTTCCAGCATAAAATGTTGAATGCATTTTATTTGACCTGTAGAGATGTCTAAATCAGTGTAAATAGCAGCAAGCTACCACCTCCTTATCCAACTGGTCGCAGAGAACATTTTCTACTCAGATAATACAATGCCAGAATGGCAATGGAGGATAACTTGTCATTAATTATAACTTTATGAGAATGATGTCAACATAACATAATGACTGAATAAACTGAAAAAATCAAATATGAGTAGTGACAATCCTTAGATTTTTATTTTATTTTATTTTTTTAAATATACATGGTGTAGAACATAAAATTCAGTTGTGGAAATTCTGTATAGACTAAGTAAAAAAGAAGTCTTTGTGATTACTATTGCGTTTTTAGGATTACATATATTTGCATATATTAGCAGTCAGCGAAGTTCCCTGCGATGACTTCTTAAGGAGGAGAGGATGTCTGTGAGACTGCCAAGTCCTGCTTTGTCATTCTGTGCCACCCCTCCTTTGCGCGAGGTGAGGCTCTAGGGGGTGTTTGGGGGTCAGTACTGCTGGTTGCAGGTTGAGCTGTGTTGAGTTCACGACGAAATTGCTCTTTTACGCACTGTTTATGAGATGCTGTTTAGTTCCATGCAAATGAGAAGCAGACAAAGCATCTTTAATGACCGCGGTCGAACTACTCTGATAAATTGTGTTACACTAAACACGGCAGCGCTTGCTAGCAATGCACTTTTCCCACTACTTTTTAACACAAACTGAGGATTAATTCTGTTTTTTTTTCATTTTACTAAGCATTTAGATTTGCTATTACCTTTCCGTTACCTTTCAAATATACAAACAAGCAAACAAACAAACAAAGTAAATTGCTGTCAAAAGTCAAAAATGATGAATCTTTTGTGTGCTTTCTGGTTTACAAGACTTGTGGAGCCATTACTGTGATATTGTTAGCACAAACTGTAACTTTGATTTCTGTGAAGAGCAGAAATGCAAAACAGAGCTGATGACCTTTTTGCACATAACCGTGACACTACCATACTTAATCGCCGGCTTGGTGATGCATGATAATGCATATATTCCTGCATATTTTCCACACAAATGCCAAAGCTGCAAACACAAAGTGTTCCAGGGTCATTTTTACTCCACCCACAACGGCCAAGTAGTATCACTCACACGCGATGAGTTTAAACACAGCCATAGTCGCCCTATCTGCTTTATTTATTTATCACAGTTACTTAAAAAATATATTTTTTCTCATTTTCCGAAATGCTTATTGAAACTGTCACAAATAAGGAACTGTCTTGTAAAGGGCACATATGTACATACCAGTCATATGTCACTGTGCCTTTTAACATTAAAAACCACACAGATTTTGATTAATTATGTATTAAACAGTTGCAGATAAGTTTCCATGAACTTGAACTTTTTTGAATGTTACAGTGATTTACCTTGTTTAATTGGACAAGCATGTCCTGTGATTAATTATTAAGACGCAGGAAAGTGGTGCTGTAGCCAGTTGGGGATTTATCGATCCTTATGTTTAAATTACCTTTATTGCTACAGTAAGCTGGTCATTCATGGGTAGTTTTATTTTCCATCTTTCAAATGCTTTTAAGCAGCCATAGCTGCTTTGTTATCATATGAAACTGTATTATGCAATGCTGTTAAAATGGTAGTGTTCAGTGAAGGCTCATCATGCTTAGATTGTTTTCCTAGTAGGAATAAATGATCTTGACCTGCTTAACAAAATAACCAGTATAAGTAAAACAATGAAACTGTGAATAGTATTAGGATTAATTTTACATTCCAGTGTCCCATTCAAAACTGAATTTACATACCAGCTTTTGGCAAAGATTATGGCAAAAGGCTACAGGTGCTTTGAGGAACTGGTTCAATATTATACTGCAGACATACAATTTCTGCAGAGTGTAGCTCTATTATAAATATGAAAAATCTTCCTCTGGATGTTCAGCCAGTGTCACCAGGAATCATGGGACTTTATTGATTAGACATCACTCTGCTCACTGAAACACCCACTAGAGCAATGCCAGTAACACTAGCCTTATTTGAGTATGGTGTCTGCAGGACAATCATTTTGACCATTTCTGGAATGTTCTTCATAGATGAATTTTTAACAAAGGTCTGGATGGGGGTGAATTTTGGGGGTTCAGGGGGTTTGCGTGTGGGAGGGGCAGAAATGAGATGTTGGCATAACAAGACTAAATTATTTGAACAAGCACTGCTTTGCACACTCCTCTCATTTTTCTTCTCCCGCTTATCCTCCTGTCTACCTGTCGTCCCCCAGAGTCCGAGACGGCTATCGACCAGGCTCCCAGGGCTCATCTGTCAAGCTCTCTCCCACTGTCGGCTGGTTTGAAGGGCCTGGCCTGCTCCAGCTATTGACTGGGCTCCCCAGAAGGCTGGCTCAGTAGGAGGAGGCAAGCTCCCTGGTCAGTCGATATTTCTCCTTCATCAGGGGAAACCCTTATGACTTATTGAAATGTTATCATAAGGCAAGAAAAGTATTTTACTTCTACAAGGGCTGTTTTGACCAGCTGGTACAACTTTATTCCTTTTTTTTGGTGTTCATTAAAATTCTTAGTACTGTGCACTGGATAGGGCCATACATCATAAATAGATAAATCTTTTATCCTGAGTGATGTATATTGGCTTTTTTCATTGCGTTGCATATAAACTGCAGGGGTGCCGAAGCACATTTTACTACTATATTTATGATAAATATATTTCATATAACTCTGCGTGCCTCTGACTTTAAAGAAAAAAATGGAATCTAAAAATGGATCAGTCACCTGTTAAAAATCCTTACCAAATTATCCAAATTTTTAATGCCTTCTAGCTCCATCCATCCATCCATCCATCCATCCATCCATCCATCCATCCATCCATCCATCCATCATCAATAACTGTGGGCTGAGGTAGTCTGGAGCCTATCCCAGAAACATAGGGCTTGAGGTGTTGAAAACTAGTCTTATTATTCAACCTTCCTCTGTAGGTTGCCCATACCATGAGCTCTGAAACTTCTTGCTTATGACTGGTTGTTTATGGACTCTGTACAGTATTAAATCAACGTAAAAAAAGGTTCAGTGTGCATAGTGTAACTGTAATATGTAAGAACAACAGATCTTTTGTAACTATTAATATTATTCTGCAAATTGGCCTCCAGCTTTGTGTTTATTTTTAATCCAGATCCAAAGACAAAGATCAATCCACTTCCTCTACTGAATTGCGTGACAGGAAATGCTGTTTTCTCCTTTCTGTGTCTGTAATGAAATATGCAGGGTGGAAATGAGAATAAAGGAAAAAGGAGGAGGTGGGGGGGGATAAAGCAGACAGAAGTGGATCAGGCTCCTGCTTGTGGTCCTGATTCTACACACAAACACACCAGCTGGACACGTGGCAGGAAGCTCCAAATGTGTGGATGAACGTGCAGGAAACAATCTCAGGTGTGATGTATAGACCCTTCTGGCCATTGCAGAATTCAGAAACCCAGAAATGATGCGTTCATAGAAGAGCAGGGCTGTGAAATGTCCTCTGGGAATGCATTAGCCTTGCATGTTAACGTCGTCAAAAACAGCCAAACAAAATTTCAGAAGAATAATAATATTTTGGCTGCAAAAAGCAGGACTGGTTGAACAAATTTTAATTTGATTGCAGCAGAAATGTAATAAGTAAAACCACTCTTGCGCAAATAATTAATCAGATCACTGCATACCTCATTAATCCTAGCAAGACGGTTACGTAAAAAAACAATTCTTTCTACTGGTGACGTTTTTAATATTTTCTGTGCCCTTCCATCCTTCACAAAAGTTTGCTAAAGTGGGCACTGGAGATGTAGGATTAGGATATACCGCTGTTGCCAAGTACAAGGGCAACGTGATTTACTGTGCAGCTGTAAACCAAGAGGAGAATGTGTAATCATTTGGTACATTTTTGGGTACATTTCTCTTTTACAGTCAACCCAGGTCTTGTCTTTTGTGAAGTGTGACTGTAAAGCAGTGTTGGTGGGGCTTATTGGGAGGCTTGGCACATTGCAGGGACATGTGGCCTTTATGCAGGCGGCATTAGAGAGACTCTGAGCGACAGGCTGCTGGAATCTCGAGGGACATGTAGTAAACTGGTCCTTAAAGCGAGGGAGGAGATCAAATGGCTGATTTGATTCTATTACTGTAACTCGTAGATATCCAGAGCTGAGAAAAAGCTTCTAGAAGATTCCTTTGAGAAGTATCAAGCATGGCTCCACTCTTGAGTTTCACACTAACCTCGAGCCTCTGGAGCTAAATAGAGGAAAAGCTTTTCGCAGCCCTTTTTCATTTTATCTCTGACATAAAGGCTTATAGAAGAAAGCATAAAAGATAAAGATCTCAAGGAGTGAGTGGAAATCTCAGAAATTTAGTCTTTTACAAATAACAGTATATGGTCAGAAAATCAATAAGCATCTGCTTTAACCGAAAACTCACTGCAAAGCAGCAAATGACAAATCACAACCTGTGGAAGCACCTGTTAGTGTTTCTGTTCTGTTTGTTTTCTTCTTTTGCATTGTCTGCTGTGTTATATAACACAGTTCAGGAGTCTGCAGTTATTGTAAAGGTAAAATCATCTAGAAACAGCAACAAAAGATGTATTTACTGATGGAAAAAATGGAACCCAAGCACTAGTGTAAACAGAGGAGAGGTAACTGGCAAAGGCTGGGCTGCATATCTGTGAATGCGAACCTTCGTTGGGTTCGAACGGTGCTCACCTTGGGTTCTCGGTCCTTTCATGCACCTAGTCCTCAGGGGGGCTTCTAAAATGGGGACCTGCTCTTACTTTTGCCTCATAACAAGCAGCAAACATTTATGATGATTTTGATTATTCTGTTTTTGTCTGCAGTTTCCATCATCTCCTTTTAAACCAAAAAAGAGAATATTAATTACCCAAAAGGGGAACAACATAAAAGACAGCTTGAAACCTTATAGGGGTTTTTATTGCACCAAACAAGCAAACAAAATTCCAGACTCAGATCCAGGAAAACACCCTTGAACTGCATAAGTTAACATATATTTTTTATGTAAATACAAAAAAAGTCATTGACTAAAGGTGTCTGACAAGCAAAAAAAAAAAAAAACTATTTTCCATGCAGAAATGTTTCTGACTCAACCCATTTGAAAGATATTCTACTGATATAGGGATGGTAAATTGGGAACCTGCATATTAATGGAAGTGTTATGGCAAAAGTAGCACAACCGGAGTCCATTAAATTAATTGCTAGCTACTGCAAGGCAGAGTCGAGGCTTGTGATAAATTAAATGCTACAGTATGAATAAAGCTGGCCAATAATAGCATGAGTCCGAACAACTGTTCTCTTTTGTTTACGGTGACCTTGTAATTAATCACTGCGGCTTGGTTAGGGTGATGTTTATGCAGCCAAATGTCACAGAGCACTTTGAGGAACAGGATTTAATTCTACTGAGATGGGTCTACGGAACTCTTATAAAATAAGAATCTAGCCCCTGGGCACTTTCTAAATTATGTTAATAAAAGTGAAATATGATTGCAGGGACTTTGCTGCTTTGCATATACAATATGATGTGTGCTTTATTCCAATATTTACCAAATATTAAACATAATTGTATTCTCAAATGCAGCAAACAAATATGGGTGGGCCACAGGAATATTCGCCATTCATAGCACCATTCAGTGGAATGAATTCATAGATGTCCTCTGAGTCTGTAATAAACTACTGCCCATGCTGTCTTTAATAAGACAGCTGTTCTGAAACTCATAAATTGAGTTGATGGCTTTTTATTACTATACATTAATTTAGTTATTTGTCTTCATAGCGATACATGATGTTGGGTTTGTACACTAAGCTGCTTAACATCACTTATCTGTTTATACAGGAGGGCGGTTTTTACTGAATCAGGTCAGGGTAAACACCCCAGCTCAGGGGTATAAAAGCAGCAGTGGAGGGTCCTCTATAGAGGGTGATGGCTCTTAATTGCTACATTACATTTAGTGCTTATTATTTTTGTGGCAAGGCTACTGATGGAAAGGCAACCATTTACTGCAGGTTTGCTGTCAGTTCTAAACGGTACAAACTCAGCCTGTGATATACGTCTCAAACATACACGTAGACTCTCAATCAAGCAGAGACCCGCAAATCACAGCTTTTAGCACACTGATTGTAAAGGCTGATCAAATTATTAAATCACTGGCAGCCTCATGACTTTCAACACTAATCGTATGCCAAAATATAATTTTTCTTACCTACAAAGTGCTTACAAGGGTAAAATATTGCAATAACAGGGTTTTGAGTCAGTTACTGTCTGGCTTTACTGCTGTTCCCATAATCTCCTTGAGAGACCACAAGTTTTTTTTTTTAACTTTACACTGATTTATTTTGATGCTAAAAGGGGAATGCTGGCAGCAAGTGCCACTTGTTTTGAGACGCCTAATGTAGGATCCAGTGGACTATTTTTTGCCTGGTAAAATTCCATGAAGGAGGCTTTTAATATATAACATGCCTTAATATTGGAAAAAAGAAAAGAAAAAAAAATCGCATCTTCCCCCAGTTTTTTATCAGTCAGGCAAGGTTCAAAATCTTCATGGATTGTGTTTTTTCATAGAGCTGTCTGCCTGGATAGTTTGTGGGGTGGAGTGGAGGGGGCGGGGGGTCAGGGGCCAGGTTCACATCCTTATCCACCCACAACTTTGTATCCGACCCTATTTTTTCCAACAAAGTAGCTCTTTGTGTGTTTATTCTGGAGTGTTCCAGGAGCAAACCACCGACCAAATAACCTAATGCCAAAGTGTGCAAACGACAGTGACAGTGCTGAGTCACACTGATGCCGTTACAGGGTGATGAAAAGAACACAAACGGGTGGAAGGAGCAGATGAAAGCAACAGCTGAGTCCAGGTTGGAAAGTGGGGCTAGATGAGCATTAACAGGCAGGGGCCAGACAAGCTTGAAGAGGGGAGAGCTTCTCACATCTCTTTGTAGCACGGAGTGTGTCGAGGTCCTGTCTGCATCACTGCTAAGCTTCTGGCCCCCTGAGCCAAAAGAGATGGAGACCAGCAGAAGTTATAATGCCCACTTGAAATAGGAACCAATATCCCTGAGCATCCTTGGGGGCCCACATGGGGAGAGGCGTTCAGTATGCTGCTCTTCATGTTCTGCCGGGTGGCTCAAAAGAAAGACCTTGGAGACTTGGGATCATTTCAGCTTCCTGGCATTGACTACACCATACTGCATCTGGGCACATTCCCAACCAGCACTGGTCTCTCAAAGCAGCTCCACCTTGACTGTCATGCCTGTTCCAGTTTAGCGACTTAAGACCGTTGTCATTGCCAACATCCAGATTCAACACTAGGAGGGTTTGGACAAATTGTACAAGCACAACACACCCGAATGGTAATTTGAGCTGTGTGAATTGGGAATGAATCGGTTCAGTTGGCCTTTTCACATTTTTTGAGGATGATTGGCAAAGCCAAAATCCTGTCCTTTCATCTGCAATGCTCCCAAAACGATTCACAGATAGGTGTTTTATTGCTGTGAAACAATCCGCTCTATCAAAAAGTCAACACTCTTCCAAAATCATTATCAGACGGGATGCTTCTCCTGCCTAAAGAGTGATAGCTTCATTGCCGTGCTCTGACAAGCCCCCTCTAAATTACATTAACGTTAACGGAGCAGAAGACCATAAATAGACGGCTTACAAGTTTATCCTATTCATCACAGACGGATGTATGTTGAATCATTTTACGTTACTTTGATCATTAGTAGAACAGTGGCATCCCTTCTGGGATTAGCATGTCTAATAACCTAACCGCAGCATCAGGAACAAAAAAGAAATTAAACACAGTGTATTTCTCTCTGTTTGAAATTGTCTGTGTTCATTACTGCTGAAACTGTTTTGCTCACCCTAAGGAATTCAGATGCTGAATTTGAAAAGTTTAGCCTTGATTTGAAGCTCCTTGAAGTTTCCAGATACATCCTAAGGCTTTGTATTGTTTTATGCAAATACACTGTGATCATTAAGCTTGTGTAAATAGGTTAAGGAATCAGTAATCATATGTAGTACCTGGCCCTCCCAACACTTTGAGGACAATAATATAGCAATTTTTATGCTTTTTTGTAAAATGGACACTTAGGAAGACAAGAAGTTGGATCTATTACAAAACATCAAATGTTTATCATGTAGACAGGCTCTTGCCTGGATGTATGATGGATGTATGACCTACAGTAATACCCTGTCAAGTACAGAAACCCAGTTGTTTTATTAGTTATTAAAACACATATTATCATCCTATGATCTGCTTGTTTTGACCAGGACATCCTCAATTCCGTCTGCTGACAATGTGTGACAACTCATCGCCACCTGAGGAGTTAAAACCAACAGGCAAAGTAAGGTTCAGGTGCAAGAATTTACCTGGTGTGCCATAATAAAACTGCAAATACCACAGTTTGCTTCCAGGTGGGAATATCATGCACCAGGCAGCTATAAAACAGCTGTCGGCTTGACAGAAAACGTCTTGGATTTCTATTTGCCAGGCCTCAAGAACACGGAGCAAATCACTCCCTGGTGAATGTGAGAAGTCTTCTATTCAACCGGCCATGCAAAGTGTCATCAAATGAAATGTGGTAGATGGAGACTGCTAAAGTTATATGGCCCAGAATAATGGATTATGGTGGTATTATGTTCAAACAAGCCAGGAAACACAAAC
This sequence comes from Arapaima gigas, assembly GCA_900497675.1. Taxonomy (NCBI): domain Eukaryota; kingdom Metazoa; phylum Chordata; class Actinopteri; order Osteoglossiformes; family Osteoglossidae; genus Arapaima; species Arapaima gigas. The sequence continues at coordinate 1,099,769 of UFQX01000031.1, forward strand.
GACTCTCCAGGACGCAGGCCCGAATCCCAGTGGCACACAGGGATTTTGAGTCCTGTTCTGGCCCCTTTGCAGCATTGTTGCACAGCCAGCGGGAGATAGTCATTGCAGCCACCCTTGGGCACAAAGGAGAAGCAAGGCGACCAAATCACCTGCGTGCTGTGCTTTTTTGCCTTTTTGGCGATGTCTTTCATTGCCCAGAATGTTCATTGGCTCACGCCGATTATGTTATTTCAACTTTTCATAAGACCATTGGATATCATTGCACAATGAGGATCTAATGGGGGCAGCAGGTAGTGTAGTGTTTAGAGCTGCTGCCTCTGACTCAAAGGTTTGACCCTGCTGCGGTACCCTCAAGCAAAGTACTTATCCACAAATGTTATATTAAAAAAATCACCCGTATAAATACTTGAATTGTTTTAAATAGCTTACCACTGTATGCTGCTTTGGAGACAGCAAAAAAAAATCAACACAAATGTACCATGGTATATAAAAAGAGGTAGGGTGCAGGTAGAAGCGTTATGGCCTCCCAGTGCCTGGGCTGTTCAGACATCGGTTTGTATCTGGTTCAGTCTCTGGGTAGTTTTTATGTCTTCCCTGTGTCTGCATGGGTTTCTTCTGGGTTCTCCGCTTCTGTCCCTTCAAAATCACTCCAAAATCATGGTGTTTCTGGTAAATTGATCACTCTAAGTTGCCCATTGCTTGTGCCTGTGTGCGGCTGCCCTGTAGTGGACTGCTCTCCCATCCAGGGGTTGTTTCATAGCCTGGTGCCCAATGATTCCAGGATAGACCCTGGACCATCACAACCCAGACCAGGATACAGTGGTTCAATATAATGGATGGATGGATACACCAAAGGAGTCCATTCAGAACACTCGAAGTCACCCATGTCGAGTTCGACACCGACTATGCTCATGCTCATGAAAAGCCTCCCAATTTACAGAGCCACAAAAATTAAGTGCCCTAGATTTTTGTGGCCTTTTTCCAACAGCATTGTACTGCTACCAGGGGTGACACTGGTTCCCATGGCAACAGCACTCAGGAGGAAGGTCAAGAAGTCAAAATACCCAGGGAGAAAAATGGAAACTACTTATAAAGGTCTTGACACGAGAGCTTTGTCTCAGACTAAGACAATTCAGCCGCCAAATGTTCCCTCTGCTATGCCCTGTTAAATGACCAATTCATTTAGAGTAATGCCATATTTTTCCCCCATTGTCAGCAATGACGATTACTTATTAAATCATACAAAATAGTTTCTACAAACTACTATGAGCCAACACTCTGTAAGCCCATAAACTTGTGATATGTTTTATTTTAGCATCAGCTCTTTCTGTTCCATTAATTTATTTCACTACACGCCAGAATAATGTATATTAATGTAAAGTACAGAGCATTAACTGTGCGGCTGGGGAATGTGCAGGGAATTAAACTGAGGGAAAAAGAAGAAGTGGTCAAACTGACACTGCCGCCGAGGCATTCAGCCTCCATGAAAAAAAAAGAAACGAAATTAATAGTTTAGTGAGGTGCCAGAGATTTTTGCAAATTCCATCAATTACAATACAAACAAATCCATTTATTCTTTGTATTTGCACACAGGAAAAAAAATAGCTTTTTGTATAATAAATTGAGCCTGGAATTATTTTGTGCTCTTAATCCAATTTGGCTGAAATGAGTTAACCTTTCCACTGCTGGAGCAATTGTGTCTGATTAGAGCAGCACCACTGTGCATCAAGAAAATAAATGCCATTCCAGTAACACCATGAGGAATCATCAAGAACGAACAGCAAGGAATGGCTTCTTGTAGATTGAACTTCTCTGACACTTGTTTATGGTGCCGGCCTAGACCAAAAAACCCTGGGGATAATGTTCACATCAAATACATTTCGATAACGCTGGCTACAGCAGCAGAAATGCTACCACTTGAGGAAGGCACAGTTTGTCATTCCCACCAAATTTGTGCCATGGTGCAGTTTAGCAACTGTATTACCGAAATGAATCAAAACAAAAATTCTGCTTTTGGGAGAATGAACATGGGACCTACAGGCCTGCGCAGATTGGTCTGGATGCTGTGTGAGGCCGCTGGAGGGCATCCCTGTTTCCTGAGGAACGGGGCATAATCAGGGGGTTAGAAGAGCCATTGTGGCTGCCACCTGATACCCAGTCCTGGTGGGCACAGGCTTAGAGAATTCAAATGTGTTGATTCCGCTGGCATGCGCCTCTGTCTCCCTGTCTGGGAAGGAAGGAGAGAAGATGGAGATGCCTAAATGTTACATCAAACAGCGTGACGCTAAATGATCTCCAGCTGTCACACTTTATTTCTTTGTTTCTTTATGGCACTCATTCAGTATAGAAATAGAAAGGTTTGATTCATCACATTTTTCTTTTTGAGGAGAAAAAAATGTCTTGATGAATCTTCACTTTAGCAACCATTTTTATTGGCAGCAGAAGTGTGCAAAATGCAAGCAATTACAAGGCTGATTATTAGTATTAGAAATATCACTTATGGCAAATGTGATAATGTGTTTTAATTACCAATAAAATGACTGGGTTTCTGTACTTGACGGGGTATTACTGCAGGTCATACATCCATCACACATCCAGGCAAGAGCTTGTCTATACGATAAACTTTACAACTTTTTTTAAATTAACTTTTGTTCAAAATTCATATTTTCTAAGGAAAAAGGTGAACAGCTGACCTGCTAATGTCATAACGGCTGGATATAAAGGTCAGTCCCCAGATCATAGGAGACATTAATTTCCCTGAAGTGTCGCCAGGGTCACACTGTCATTTACTGAGCTGTCTTTTGTCTGGTGCCCAGAGGTAATTATTGATCACTGCCACATCTGCACGCTCTGGGAGGCCACTTTGGAGAGCTAGATAATAAATAGGACACGGCTATTGCAACTCGGCTGTTTTTAGTTTGCGGCCCCTTTCTCTCCCCCGGTTCCTCCCTCCTGGCCAGGCTGTATACAGTAATTGACAGATATGGCACAGTGAACAAGGACTTGTTGTTGTTTGCTGGGATATGGCTGGCGTGGCTCATTGAAAAGCCCTGGCTCAAGGGGACAGCAGTAGGAACGAGAGAAAAGATAGCAACAAGAGCAGCCGCCATGTACAATGATCTCTAAACTGGATCGAAAGAGGGAGTTCAGATCAGACAGATTGTGAGATTGCAAAGCACCACCCATGGGGTGCAGGGTGGGGGCACCACCTGCCTGGATCCACAGCGTCAAAAGTGACATCTGTGGCCAAAACACATGGCCAGAGGGACACCTCCTGGCAGAAGGTCCTGGCAGAGAGGGTCGGACGGGTCCGGACAACCACCCCCCCCTCACATTTCCTGACAAATGGCCACTGGATACAAAGGAGCGAGAGCTGGACGAGCACATTAGTATTCAAAAAGTGGACATTGGGTGCTTCAGCCAGTGCGGTTAACTGTTCCGACTGGGGAAGCAATGGGCGGCTACAAGCTGGGGTCTGCAGATATCAATTAGCAAAGCCTGTTTCACAGTGCACGCAATTCCAGCATTCTCAGTGTTGGTATGGTAGGAAATGTATTTTAAAACATTTAATTCTAAAACCTGCTTGGCCCTTTTGACACAACAGCTGCTTAAGAGTAGATATGTCTCTTCATTTTTTATTAAAATGGTGAATTAAATAGAAATAAGGGATTAATATATTAAAGAAGGATGTCATATTTATCACGGTGTTCTGTGTATATCCTGTGTGTGTATAAAATCTAACAATTGCTAGATTAATGGATATTAGTAATTTATTTGTTGGGTGAAAAAAATAATTTTAAAAAAACATGCTTCAAAACTGATAGTGTTACCAGGATACTCTAAACATACATATTTGAACACAGTTTCTTAAAAAAGAAAAAAAAGACATGAACCTATCTAGAGCTCGGCAATACAATACTATAAGATTCAGTTCAAAGAAGTATCATTTACACCAAAATGAAAGGCAACACCGGCAACAATCATTCTATTTCTCACAGCATAAGATGTCTTTTAGACTATGACATTAAATAAATCAAATAGTGACCTGTCAATCTCCTCGAAGGGTGAGTTTGGTCCCTAAGTTGGACCTCAGCCATTTGTGACGAAAATAATGATCTACAGAGAAACATTATATGAGGTTGACTCCAGTCGGTCACATTTTAACCTAATGGTTTAGTTACTAAAATAATGACACGTTTTTTTTTTTTCTCAGTTTACTTCTTCCCTTTTACATTCTGTTGAGCATCTCAGCCGGTGTTCACACACTCAGGATGGATGGATACACATACTCACTTCCGCAGCTGCACACTTTTTTCACCCCACAGGTCCTACTGGGTGATATAATACACTTGGAGGAGAGTGCAGTTCAGCCAATTTCATCCACAGGCCCACCCACAGGCCCCAGGCTGACCACAGCGTTGCTATGAGCAACACGGTGGAGAGAACCCCAGCTGTTTCACCCACCTGGGGAATGCAGGACAGCTTATGCACTCTGAGACTCTTCATCGCCGAAATCCAGGAGGACATGGTGGGGATTTGAGCTCAGGGAAGTTTTCTGACGTGCTACTGGGAAGACCCTGGCACCACTTTATGGTGATTGGTTTTAACCTTGGTCATATGACAAGCTGTACCTTCCAAGTTTGTCAGGTGCTTGTGCACTTTGGGTTGCGATGAAACACAGCCAACCTCTTGAAGCCCTGGATTTAAGTTTGAGTGCCAGCTGGATGTACTACATAACGCAGTCAGACAAAGACACTTAATTATTTATTCATTTATCTGACAGTTTTCGCCAAAGTGACCTACAATGTTAGGTTTGTATACTAAACCACTTTCAATGACTTTTTGCTGGAGCTATTCAGTGTGAGTACTTTGATCGAATGTCCTATAGCAGCAGGTGGGATTCAAACCTGGGGCCTTTGAGCCCAAGGACAGTGGCTACAATCACTACGCCACCTGCTGTCCTATTCATTACCCATTCAGGGTGACTGCCATGATCAAGGATTCAGCAACAGGAGCAGGGATTTAAACCCTACTACACCAGCTGTCCCCTACATCTGCACTACTCTTTGCGAATACTGCATGTAGTCCAGAGTAAACAATTCACTAGTTCTTCTCAAAAATCTCTGCACAATTACAGGGTGCAGCCAAGCATAGTGCAAGTCTGAGGAATTCATATCTAGTGCTGCCATATCAAGAACCAACTCATTGTATAGATATTATTTTTTAATCACAAGCAAAGCGAGTGCCCTTAAAAGCCCCAACTTCAACTAACTAATCTCTAAACTGCTTAAAAAAGGAAATTCAGTATTAAGCAATTAATTTCAAATATAATAATTCTGAACAAATTAAACATGAGCTGACATTTATTGTAGGAGGCTTCCTCCCACACCACAGCCGAGGAGCTTCGTCTGTTTGTGGTAGAAGGCTTACAAACAGTGCACTCGGGGGATGCTGCAAAACTCATATTTCAGCAGTTCTTGTTACCATCGATCATGAATGCGCAGCAGAACTGGCTACAGAGCTCCGTTCACATACCAAGGAATGCAGTTTGTGGATGGAGGGAGTCAGGAGCCTACTTTTCTGTACAGCAATTTCTTGGTATCGGAACTCTATATCTGAATTTTCGCAAAAACAGATGTATGCTCACACAGGGGTTATCAGCTGTGTCCACCTATTTCACTTCATCTGAACAGTTTGTGCCACGTCACCACATTTGTTGCTCATTTATTTATTAATTTTTAAAAATAAACATTTATTTAAATCCCGGTTATGTGAAACAAAGAGGTGGAGGTATCGGGTTACTCTGACACACATCTTTATTCTTTTATTCAACATGTTATAAGGCTGAACTCAGCCTGCAAATCTCACGCATCTAATCTTTGTGTACAACCCAGTGATTAATGTGAAATGTGCAGTATTGTATGCACGGCACCACACGCTATAAACATGCAAATTAATGACGAAATTAAGTTTTTTTTAATTAGATATCTGGTGTTTACAGTGTTTACAGTCCTGCTGAAGTCATGGCTTTAGAGTTATACAGGTGTTTTCTGATGGGAGCACATTATTTATTTATTTTCTCCAATTCAAAATAATGGGAAACAAGCAGTCGGTATGTGAAAAACTCAGTATCTGAGATGTTTTCAAGCATGAATTAAATTCAGAGGAATTATTGTACCTTAGCAAACATCTTAGCAAAGAGCAGCTGTGTAATTCGAACTTTGAATGGTCCCATCTGTCAAAACTCCAGAGGAGTTTTTTTTCATACATACAGCACATCAATGCTGAGTCCTACAATCTCTTAGATACTATAACACATATTAAATGTTAAACTAGCAATAATATTTGTTTTGTTTGATATAGCCCATGTCATCATGCATACACATTTTGAATGACATAGATGTGATATGCGAATCTCAATTTTTCAGTAATTTGTGCAACATTTTGCAGGAAGTTGTTCAACTTTCAGCTCAGCATGAGCAACATTATGGCTGAATTTTTGAAGCTTCTAAAATCAGACAAAATTGCTCCTGCAGCAGCATATCCATAAATCACTGTGCAGGTTGTTTTAGAGTTCAGATTCCTGCCATGATACACCATTCACTGGTGACAAGGAGGGCCATGGAGCTGTGGGTGAGACAGCTCGGGCAGCTCGGGCTCTCGTTCCTTCACAGCGGCCTCACAGCCACACTTGTGATCACCTACATGGCTCTGGGTGGAAACAGGTAACATAAGGTATGGTGAGGCATCTGCAGCCCTCAGAGTGACAAGAAGCAGGTGGCTCACAGCTTGTAAGTTGGAGGAGGTGTGCACCTCTGTTCAAACCCCCCCCCTCCCTCACTGTGGGAGTACTGTGACTATGGGAGATGCAACAACTGGGTAACTCGACACAAAAAATTTTAATAAAAAAATGTGGAAAAGGCTTCTCATTAAAATTGTTACATCACTGTAAAACAAATAATGGCCACAGGTAGATCTACTGTAAAAACAGTCCCGTTTTATTCCTTGGGGCAGATTTGTGAAGATGTGTATTTCTAGAGTGCTGCACCAGGCAAAACACTAAAACAATACCTGCTGCATCATCACCGATGGCAGCTGTGTTCTAAAATGTCTGGATCCACCAGGAAATCTTAAATGTCAGATATTGCCATGCATGCTGTCCAAATGCTTGTCCAAATGCTGACACTGCAGTTCGTTTCATCTGCGTGCACCTTTTCTAAGAGCAGCACATACTACGTATTTTAGAAACATGCATTTTGCCTAGAAATTAATTATCAATGAGACTTTGCATCGGCAAAGGGGGTTACTTACAGCGCTAGTTACACTATAGTAAATGCTCTGTCATCATTCACCCACCTGTACAGCAGAGCAGTGCAACACATTCTTCCATTCACACAGACACACACAATGGGTAATTCAGTTTGACCAATTCACCAGAAACACATGTCTCTGGACTGTGGGAGGAAACCCAGGCAGTGAGAGAATATAGGAACTTCAAAGAGACTGAACTGGATTTCAATTCGGACTCAAACGTAGGGCCCGGGTAATGCGGGGCAGCAACACAACCGACCTTGCCCCTGCACCCCCCCCCCCCCCCCCCCCCCCCCCCCCCCCCCCCCCCCCCCCCCCCNCCCCCCCCCCCCCCCCACAGGAAATGCAACACTTTTGAACTGGATGAATTATTGCTTTCATTTGAAAAGGAAACGGCACTTTGCCGTTCAATTTCAGATGTATCACGATACCGAAGACTGAAGCCTGTGCCGTTCTCGCAAGATGTGGAGTAAAATAATTTTCTCTCGTGTCCCCTTCTACCAAGGGACACATTTTTCAGTAAGCAGAGCGGTCATGATAGTGGATAAACAATAAAATAAGAATGGATTAGTGAAACGTACTCTGTGGTACTATGATATTAAGTCACCCTTGTTTTAATCAAAGAAGAAGAGGCTCGTGGACAATTCCATTAGATCTTAATGATATCTTTTATAAGAACGCCAAAGGGCCGTTGCAGGGAATTACACAGCAGTTGGACAACTGTTGACCTTTAAGCTCTTTTCTTCTGAAGCACAAGTGAGGAAAGCAGATGTGCTTTGCAGTCTCCGCGTTGTTGTGCGCGATCGCCAGACAAGGCAGGACAGGGACGCAGGGGCGAAAGGTGAAAACAAATGCATGTGTGATTTAGCATGTCTTCCCAAAAGTGCGATTCCACCTAATTTCAAGCCTGACTGCTCCAATGAGATTCGTGCCTTTCCATTAATATTTCCACAAAACCTTTATCTAATCCGCTTCATGGCTCCTTGCACCCACATCTGCGGGTACGTTCCACCAAATGTCCCGTTCCGCAGCACGGCCGCTTGCTGAAGAATCAGCCGGTGAGGATCCCAAGTGAACAAAGTGAAAGTGGAACCATATGGCCAGGCCGGCCATTACAACACACTCCTCTCGTGCTGTACAAGCAGTCAATTAAGGCGTAGAAATTAGCAGAAATGAAAATATGTAATATTCTATGCAAAAGTTTCACCAGCAGAACTTTGCTAAAGTTATTGTTGGAACCTCGGTCTTGTTCGCCTTTATTCTTCCTTTTTGATTTTCTTTTTCCTCTATAAATTTGAATATTTATCAAGCTCAAAAGCCATGTCAATTTGAAAACTCCCTCATATTAGGGAACGAGAAGCCAAGCTGTTTAATCGTGTTTGTACTGTTATCGCCGCTGACAGCCTCCTCTGCTTTAGCATGGTTTACTTATTTTGCCAGTTGGTGCCTTGGATTAATTGCGTCGCTGGAAACTAGTCTGTTTTGTTGTGCTTTGCTATATATCGTTTATTCCTTGCCAATAAATAAAAAATAAACAGAAGCACGTTTTCAATTAGTACCTTAAGAAAGATCAGAGCGTGTGCAGAGTTACCAGACACGCTCAAGCCGTGAGATTTGGACAGAGTACAATGAAACTTTGTGCGGAAAACAATTTGCCACTTTAAACGTCATTTAACTTTTGTGTGGCAAGTAAGCAGACAATTACAGGAAAAGAAAAGATTTTATAAAGCATCTGACTATAATATAAAGGCCATCTAAACACACCTGCAACCGACTTTTAAATTCATAACCAGCCAGTAGAAATGAATCTTGATTACGCTAAGAATGCTGATGCAATACGGTGAAATGTCTTTTTAAAAATGTGTTTAGCTCTTTTAAGAGCAAAAAAAATAATAACAATCTCACCTGGAGACAACCTGCTAAAGGTCAAAGGAGGTTTTTTTTTTTTTTCCGTTCAGCTCACACCTTGTCTTGCTACACTACATAAAGTCAATAGACATTGAGGTCAAGTGAAAATCAAGGGTAACAAGCAAAAAAAAAAAAAAAAAACAATTTTANTTTTTCCGTTCAGCTCACACCTTGTCTTGCTACACTACATAAAGTCAATAGACATTGAGGTCAAGTGAAAATCAAGGGTAACAAGCAAAAAAAAAAAAAAAAAACCATTTTACTTCAAAGACCTGACTGAATCAATTATTAATGCCACCCATCATCCGAAATGTTACTCTTTTATTGGAGGAAGTCTGGAGTTGGTTGCAACAAGAACACGAGTTTGATTTTCATTACAGGTCCATCGTGACGTCTGCAAAGATGCTGTGATGAGAAAGGGGCTTCCGCAGGTTTGCTCTGGTGTGTTCTTCATGTAAGCATCTGTAGAACGCTCATCCCACACGGTGCACAACAAAGAAAGCTCCTCCGTGTTTCCCCTCATACAATATGCACATAAAGATGAATTCTAACGGTGCAGCTGTGATGGAAACAGGTTTGTCATTTTGGAGTTGTGGCTGAGCTCTAAATGCTAATAAGATGTAGGCCTTTGCAGGAAGGCGCCAGCTGATCCCTGGCAGCCGGTTGCCCTGCCACCGCCAGAGAGACTTGCAATACCAGCCTCATCCGAAGACCTCATTCATACAACGAGCTCAAAAAAACTGCTGACATGACAGTATTCATACAAATTCAAGTGCTGTTAACAATGAAATAGCCATAGACCGTACAGGAGAAGAAGACACGGACATGATTTGTTAAGACTTCTCATTAAAGTCTTCAGCATGGCAAAGATGGACATTTTCTGCTGATCCCACAGTTTATTTCCCTCAGCTTTGGCGTTTCTTTAGGCATTTCATATTACAGCCACGCTGGGTGCTGGGAACCCGAACGCTACCAAATTTAATTAGAGATCCCAAGGCCACATCTGCCCCTGCCGCTGATACCTGGAAACAATAGCATTTGCAGCACAGGTGGTTAGAGTATGACAGTGACATCCTCTCCTTGACACACACAGACAGACACACACACACACACACACACACACACTGGGAAACACATCTCTGCACATTTGCTCAATTAAGGGTTCTCAAGTGACAGAGCCTACAGCACCAGGTGTCATTGGAGTGACAGTCACTGAGCAAACTGTGGAACTGCTCCCCTCTGTAACACACATGTTAGTAAGTGGCAGCATCCAGATTGCCCCAAGTTTCTATTCCTGGGGCGACTGCTGGTTTTTTACTCCGCTAACATTTAGCATGGTCACCGCTGGAGGTCCAAACGTCAAAATAAGTTGAAGGGATCTGCACCGGTAAGCTGGACACAGGAAGTCACCGAGCTGGAAGCAGGAGGCTAAAGTTACCACCTCCGAAATGAGCCTTAAGGAGCCAGCGGGAGGGAGAGTGGGGGGGATGGGAAAGGATGTAAAACTCCCTCCCCCACCTCTTTTAGCTACAAAGAAAATTTCCTGTAAGTTTGGCGTCGAGATGCTGCTGTGTGGGAGCCAGCATCCATCTGCTCACGCAGATGGGCCGAGCCTTTCACCAAAAGTCGGCGCGTAGACAGTCCAAGGCCAGGCACACAACTCATAATATCCATAGCGAAAAAATCAAATAAATAAATGAATAAATAAATAAATAAACGCGACAGATTTGATATGCATTTGGCCCGTCAGACCAGCATGACAGTATATTTTGCTTTCAGTCACACAGATAAATCCTGTCAATTTACCAATCAATTAACAGGCGAGGAGAGTGAAGACAATGTGCGGAATATCAATGCGTCCGGCTTGTGACTCACTAAAATTCACTCCCGTCCGTCTCAAAAATTAAATTTATCAGATTGCCCTATAGCTGTGGGGGATCCAGCAGGAAAGTACGCATGGGTGGGGTGGGGGGGGGGTCTGGGAATGGAAATAAAGGTGTGGCCGTCGGGGTCTTCCTGCCAAGAAATCAATGCTGTTTGGGTAATTATTAGGTGAAATGAATCGGTGCCGCTGCTGTAATTACTTTGGTTGCCCAGTAGCCATTAGAAAATTATTTGCATCAAGTCATTCACAAGGCTGAAATAATTAATAGTCTTTGTTTCCTTCGATTTCAGGCTACACTAAAACAGGCCAGCTTCTTTTTAGCTTTCCCCTTGACCTCTCCAGTCAGATAATAGTATCATAGGCACTAGAACACTGGCTCGTGCTCATTTGGAATGAGCCCTTCAACAATGTATATAATTCCATACAATTCATTCTTGTATACTGGGCTTCCCAACAGGCTGTCTCTGAGCCCTTAACAATGAATAATGCAAAAAGCCCTGGGAGACATTCCAGTAGCTCCAGTGATCACTGGTTATAGTCTTGCAAATGCCAGCAGTTTAACCAGTTTGAATTATAGTGGTTTGTGAGGCCCGTGTAATTTTTATCAATGGTTTAGTTCAAAGTGCAAAAAAGGGGTTTGTTGCGTAATCAAGACAGCTTATTTGTTTTTTATTGCCTTTGACCATTTAGAAATCTGTTTATTAAAAAAAAAATCAGTGCATCATAATCGGTTTTATTTAGCAATAAATATATGTAAATTAATGGCATTGTCTAAGAACACAGGAATTATGCTTTTTTGGACACAATGGGTAGTTATTTTCACCTTAGACATGTTAAATTAACAATTTCCAGGGTTTCCTCCCAGCCTCCAGCTCTCGCAGGCAAAGTTTTTCATCGTTTATTTTTTTCAATGGCGACAACATCGAAAGGGATCAGACATCTAATGACACATTTCACATACAAAGGTGTTCCAAAAAAAAAGTTTGGGTGGGTGGGGATAAAATTACTGGCCAACGCTAAATTGCTACGTGGGGAGCTTTGGGCCTATGATTGCCTGATGGGTAATGATGAGTATTTCAGATAGAGCCATGCTACAGCAGTGGCCTCTATTGAGCCTTGTTATTTAGTGACACACAGATAAGGGCAAGCTTAAATGCTGGGTAAACACTTCTGCAGATAGTAAGAACTCAGGGGAAAACAACTTCCTCAACTGTTTAAATGCTCTTGGCTACTCGACGGCTGCCTGGGTGTGTTATGTCTAAAGGATTTGATGTCATGTTCATGTTCTTTAAAGCATAACACATGTCTAAGATCTCCTCATTGTGTAGACGTTACAGACGTTCCTTCACATCGGAATGGTAAATCGCAGCAGCAGCAAATGGCCTGAGGCTGGAAGAACTTTAACAGATGTGGTCAAGGCCAAAGAGCAAGAATTGTAGTGAAACGGAGGCAGGTTAAAATTCAAAGAGAGGGGCATCTTATGAGGTCTTGAGAAGAATACTTCTCCTGAATATTGAGCCAAAGTATGTGCTGAGCAAGAAAAAGAAAATTTGATTCAGACTGTAAGAACAATGTATCTAATGGTGAAAAATGGAAGATGGTGCACCTTGTCAAGAAAACAGTTGCAGTTCAAGAGAACTTGGAATTAATATAGAATTTACAGCAAAATTTTGGAATCACCCTTCAAATAATAGTTGTTCAGATGTTTACAGGTAATGTGCTTCACGGTGAATTATGACGTCAGCCAGGTAAATTTGTTTTGAGGCCAAAGTAAACCTGGTTTCTAAACAGAGGTAAAGTGACCACTCCAATGTGTAACTTTAATTTAATGTTCTAGAAATTTTTTTATGTTAATGTTTAGTTTAGCTCAGGAAGTACCTGAGATTTCAAAAACAAAAGTTAAATTTTTACCTCTGTTGTACTCTCACATGAAAATATCAGTTGTCATTTAGCTAAGTCACCAGGTTGTTTTTAAAAACAGCAAACCATAAAAATGCTGGCATTTTTAAGATAATATTTATTCATTTAACTGATGATTTTCTCCAGAATGACTTATAATGTTGTTTGTAACTATAAGCTACTTATAGTTAAGTAAAACAAGTGCCTTGCTTTAGGCTACAAGAACAGAAGCAGGGATTTGAACCCATGCCTTTCAGGTGCCTGGGAATGGCTCTAGCCACAGCACTACCTGCTGGATATTACTACAGTATCAGAAAACGATAGGCTTTATTCAACCTTGGCATTAAATAGACTAGGTTCTATCTTCGACATTTTACAGGGACAAAGATGTGGAAGTAGTCGGGGGTTGTCGTCGTCAGAGTCCACTGGTAAAAAATGTGTTATAAAGAATGTCACATGTGAACTGTGTTTGATCAGCCATTCAGGAAAAAAAGAAAAATCAAACATAACTCAAGTAAATACAAAGGGCTGAAAGCTGACCCATGACTTAAAACCACCCAAACTCTTCCCACAGGCCCGGAACTGAGAGAAAAATGTATTTGAAATAAAAAGAAGTGGCCCTGATGCTCCCAAAACTCGAATGGTAGAAAATGTCTGCAAAACACATAATTTCTTTTCCTTTCATGCCTTCAGAACACTTTGTCCAGCAACATGTAGCTGTCTTCCGTGACAGCTCCTTAAAAAATGCTTAATAAAAAAATGAAGATTTGATGAACATTTTTGGGAATTAATTTATCAAATTGCATTCACTTGGCATCTAACTTGGACAGTGTTTGGATGTGAAATTTGCCACCATGTCATTTCGGACTGACCAGCCGTCTGTTCAGATCCATCCAAAATATTTTTTTAGGCAACTTTAGCAAGACCACCATGTAGTTCTCACTGATTTATACACGACTTCTGCTTCCTCTGGTTTTTATGAAGCAGTCGATTGTTCAGCAAATTGGGATGCGATCCAACACCGCTGACAAGACAAATGTGCTTTGTCAGTGGATACTTTATAACTTTGTTTAACCGCATTGATTTCCATTGTTCCTCTTCACTACCCCAGCCATGGGCAATTTTAACTGGTCTTACACCATAAAACTCCTGCGGACACTAAGCTGTCGACTTTGTGTCGAATTACGTTTCACAAGTCAGGTATCAATTTTCTCCAAGACGAAAGTCGCTGCTTCCCACTGATTGATTGTACAGTAAACCTTCGGTGCGGATCATCCTAGCACCCAGCGTTGAAGAACTAGTCCTGACTAATCTATGCAATTAAATCCTTCATACATCATAATCCAATATATCAGAACTCACAGAGGCCAGACGTGACTGCCATCGACAATCGTCGATGCTGTGCTGGCACAGATGATTGTGTTTAGCTTTTTTATAAACATATAGCAGGACACATATGCACTACAGCTCCTCCTACTGGTAGTGAGAAGAATAGAAGTACAGGAAAGCTCAACAAGGGGTGTAAATGATGTGTGCGTGAGGGTGTCTGTGTTAGGAAAGGGGAAAATGTAAGGGGCTGGCCTGCAGACAAAGAGCACAAGGGTTCAGATGTAATTTCTGTGTTGTGAGATGCTGTTTTTGTACGAGAAAGGGGGTTCGGTGCCAAACACAGCTACCGGCGCATTCATCATGTGGGCGGAACCTGTGACAGAGTGTATGAAGGGCAGCTTTACTTAACCAGAAAAGTCATTTGTTTGAGGGTCTACCTCTATGTGTCACCTTCAAGGCCTGGCGAACATGGAATTACGTGCATTAGAGAACATCACAACATAAACTGGGCCCTGACAGCGTAAACACTGTCAATATTAATGACGTTAATTTTACTCGGAGTGAATCACCGTGCCTCAAATAATTAATTGGGCTTAATGGGCAAAAAAAGCCGTAGAGTGTTTTATAGACTTAACTGATTATGCTCAAGGCAGCTAAGAGGTGAGCAATTAAATCTGCAGATTTGTTGCGTCAAAATCCAACAAAGTAGGGGGCAATAGATATGAATAGCAATAATAGCTCTCATTTTGCATCAGAATATAAGCATACGTGAGGCACAAATGGAGACCTCAGCACAATTATCTCTGTCTTTTTTTGTGGGGAAACTTTACAAAGGCTGCCATTTTAACACCTTTGTGAAGCAGAAGTAATTCCCTAGATTCAAATATTATGTCAATTATTCAGCCCTTCATAGACTGACATAATCTAGTTGTTTGGCTGCCTGCTGGCATTTGTGTACATTTTAATAATGCACGACGATGCAAGGCTAGAATGCAGGAGAGTGACAAACAGGACAAGGTGGCAACGGAAACCTCAAGCGTGAATCCGGCCCCTTCTCTGAATGACACCCGAGAACCACAGTGTTGCTATTTGATGAATGCACCGTGCTGCATGTACGCTTCTCAGCAGATATCACAAAGCTGGCGACCGGACTGTCTCGATGTCCTGATCCCACAGAAATAAGCTGCTCAAGGAGTAGCACAGGCAACGGGTTCATCGTCAGCTCAGCTGACACGGCTGCCCCCCCTGGCCGTCGGGGGCCTCTGTCTGTGTCATGGATAAAAACAAGTTGTCAGTCCTCTATGCTTAGTTCGACCACATTGTTCCTTTTGTAAATCTGAGCGCTTAAAGAGGAGGCATCATCTGCGGTGAACCTCCAAGAGTTTCAACCCCATGTTAATCGTCAAACTGACAGGAATTTTTCGTTATTGTATTTATGTTAAATTCAGCCACCTCCTCGTGAGCCCTTTAATGGGTTCAAATTTAATGGATCCGCTTTAGTTTAGTAGGTGGGAGAGAGAATGTTATCAATATTTTCAGGCTCACAGGAAGCTGAAAATCTGTGCTGAACACTAATCACATTTCAACAGGCTTTTTAAATGACACTATATGTCTGCATACAAGGGGCACACCTGAGGGAAAATGTTGCAAAACTGAACAGGCTATTTATTTAAGCAAGTCGATGTTAAACACGGAGGACACGCGCATGAAGATTTTTCGTCTTGATACTCCAAAAAGATACGTGAATTTGGCAATGATCCTTGTCATTACATGTTGCAGCTGACAGGGGTTCCCATTTGGTGACTCTGGCTTGAAATAAGGACAAACAGCAGATGTTGATCTGAGATTGACGGCAAGAAAATATTTGCATAAAACGCAGAGAAAATGTCAGAGCGCTGGAAGTAAAAGAAATATGACTTGTTGATCATTTGCAGGGAAAATTCGCCTTGCTTCAAATTCCTTGGATATTCGAGTTAAAAAAATGCTTTTTTTTTTCAACGGCCAAATTCTAATTATTACTGATCAATAAGATTTTAGTTGGCACTAACGTGTTAGGCAACACACACTGCTGGGCTATAAAACTGCAAATTGTACTGTGACCAATATGACCTGAATAGAACCTCAGTTAATCTGGCAATATGTGACAGTCTACACTAGTTCAAACTTTGCTGCCCATTAGCCAGTTTAAACTGCCTGGTCAGCCTATTTGACCCGGTTATTCGTTGTCTAATACATCCATCTCCACCCAACCTGCAGGCTCCCACTCCATAAGAAGCAATCAATTCACTTGCTCAGAAACTTCTTTCTTCATCCAGTTGTTCTGCAGAGGAACTTGGATGTCTAAGAATACCCAGAACCCAATAAAACTGGCTTTATTCAAGAAGGTAGGAAATCCCGAGATTGTCAGTATCACCAAGTGCTGGGAAGAATGAACCCAGGTCTGTGAGTTATGCCACCACAACACACTTAGCCCCAAACCCGACACCTCCAGCCGAATCTTTTAAAATCTCAAGCCCCACCCCCAGTTTGCCTCTTATCAAAGACAAAGACAGGCGCCAAGTTTCAGCTTCAGGCAAGCATTTACCATGCTGTGTTGAGGTACAAGCAACCTGTGCAGGTTCAGCAACCCAGCACCAAGCTTCCTCTCCAGTCAGTGGAGCAGTTCTCCTCCCCATCCTCTACAGTTAGAGACATGCAGTCCAACTTACCAGGGGCTCAGCCTCAACAGCCGAGAAGATGATGCTGCAATTTCTCTGTTTCTCACTCTTTCGCAGGCACTGCTACCATTTCTCCCAAAGGTTTTCCTTGCTGTGTTTCTCTCCACCCTCTCGCCCTGCTGTCCCACTGATCTGCTGGATGTGCCTTGCTTCCCTGTCTCTTCTCCTCTCCTTCCCCCCACTTGGGGCTAGACTCCCGTGTCTGTGCCACTCTCGGACCAAAAGGGAGAAGCCGAGTTGCGCGATCACCTCGCTGTCTCGCTCACTCTATCCCTCAAGCCCCTCTCTCTGCTCTGCCTCTCCCTCCCTCTCCCTCTCCCTCTGTCTGTCTCTCGCTCTCTCTCTCCCACGCTCATTGTATCGGTCCTGCTCAGCGCTGTGCTTCCGCACGTGTGCAGCCCCTAGTGGCCGGCCTGCTCACTGGCTCTACGATGTACCGGCCTATATCTCTGAGCTCAGCACCTGTCCACAGTAGGACACGGTTGTTCACCCCGGCAAGATGGTGTATTTCTCCAGGACAGCCAGCTGTGCAACTACCCTCAAATGCAATATTCTAAAGCAAGCCAGACTGCTCTAGCAGAGACTTGCTGCCAAGTTCAGCAAAGGCAGCAGATATGTCTCATAAGTGAACGCACGGGTCTCACTGGTGCATAAAGGTGGGCACAGATTTGGAAGGGACTCTCGGTTCAACAGCAAAATAATGAATAAATAATAATGCCACAAATGCAATACTTTTGCAGGATAAATGGGCGAATTATTCTGAATAGCTTTACATTGTTAGATCCTTTGGAGGAAACAGTGGCCTAAATTTGTAAATGAAAGCATAGGCTGGTCTACTGGAGACAAGAGAGAAGGTGGATAGCTCTGAAGGAGCAGCTAGATTATAAGGAGAATACTGAGGTTTGCAGAGGTTTGTTGTCTACCCTTTTACTGGTGAACTGAAGAATTACAAATTATAGTTTGGCAAGTGTGATGTGAACTTTATTAGCCTGCTGGTGTTCTACCGCAATCTGCTTTGCTTTTCCTGGGATACCTATAGTTCTGGTGATAAAGACTGTATAATAATAATAATAATAATAATAATAATAATAATAATAATAATAATAATGATAATAATATATATTTTTTATTATTAGGTGCATTTTAATGATGGGTGAGAGCTGCTGAATACATGGTTGTACTTATTACATCAGCAACCGTGATACTAGCCAGAACATGTTCTATCATCTATTCAGGTTTATTTTCTGCTTATCCATTTGAGGGTCAGGGAAAAAAGTTATAGCAATACATCATTGTTAACCTTTATCAATATTTTTTGCCAAAAACAGTACATCTATGCCAAGAATGTGCTGGAGTTATTTTTCCTGTTTTGTTTTTTGTAAAAGTCATATTTAGGATTTTTTTACAGCTTTTTAGGTCAGACTGGGGGTTGAAATAACTATTTAAATTGAGTTAAAATGAGCACTTTATAGGAAAGGCAGTCCTACAGCCCCATAAATTCACTCCTAATGCCTAGAAGACATCAAAACTGATTCATTTCTGAATGTGCTCTTGTTGTTTTCTTGTTTTCTTAGTAAATGCCTCCCCACACACACCTTTCAAAGAAGTAGAACACAGCATCAACTTAGATAGATGTTACAATGAAGTTTCTTTTACTTGCTTTTTTATATTGCTACTGTATGTTGTGTTTGTGTAGTCGGGCGTGTGTGTGTGTGTGTGTGTGTGTGTGTGTGTGTGTGTGTGTGTGTTTTACTCACAGACTATTGCTCATTCCTTTGGGTTTAATTAAACAAATATAACAATTTTAGCCATAGGACAGTTTACTGTGTGTCTGGGTTTTCGAATCAGCAGACCAGCAGAATTAACTATGCAGTCATCAAATATTAAACATGTAAATGTACCAAAATGAAAATTACTCCCACACAATCCTGTAACAGCCTTAGCCTTGAAACTGAGATTAAAATAACAGAGCAATCGGGAATCATGCCACCCCCGTCACAGCTGATTTTTATTCATATTTCTAAAGCAAACTCTAATATATAGGGATTTTGCATCTTTGTATATGACCTATTTATTAACTACTGATTAGCACCCATGATTTCTCATTGGTTTAAATTATTTACGACTTACTTATTAGACAAAATACCCTTCGGAATTAATATGCGAAAACCACATGAAACAAGATGGCCAAACTGCATGCAATTTCCAGAGGCAACCGCGGAACAGCACAATGGAGATGTGCTACAGCGGATCAAAAACCTTTTGGCTGACAAAAAGTCATAAGTGCTGAAGATTTTCCGCGTACTCTGCTAGTATACAGTATGATGTGTCTACCAGGAAAAAAAAGAAAAAAGGAATAAAAGAAATAGAAGAAATGTATTTTGGGGCAAAGGTTTAAGAGGCAGCAGTAGCACGTGGGACGTGGCTCTTGCTGAAAAAGAGCGACAAATATGTGAAACATGTGAAACATGAAATGTTAGTCAGAGACTGGGTCGGGTGAAGGGTCCTCGGTGAAGACCCAGCATGAAGAAATACAAATCAGACACCTCAGTCTGACTTGAGGACATGTGGCGTTTCACCAACGTTCAATTATCTGGTTTTACAGGAAGAATAAATCCTGTATTATCTACATGACAACAGATTCAAATGCAGTTTATAAGTGTAACCCTTACTAATGTATTCTAATTTGTCTCTGAATGTAACCCAAAGGATAACACCAACGCATGTTTGTAATAGCTGGAGAAAAAGGCCAACAGGTTGTGGTGGTCTAGGCCCTATCCTGGAAGGGAAGGGTGTGAAACACAGAAGGGTACAACTTGGAGGGGCCGCTCTCAAACACACACTAAGGGTGATGTAAAGTCTCCACTGTATCTTAAACATATGTCTTTGGACTGTGTGTGCGTGTGTCGGGGGGGGCAGACCACCTGGATGAAAGCCACTGGAACATGAGCAGGATGTGCAAACTCCACACAGACTGAGCTGGATTCACCCCTATATTCAAGACCTCATTCTAGGAGCAGTGAAGCGCCAATGGTGCCGCACCATCATTTTAAACATTTGAAAATTCAAATGTCAAAATTAATTCCATTAAATGGTCTCTAAAACAAGTGCACCAGCTATCTTTAAAAATCTGAATCGTGCAACATTTAAGCATCAACCCACATTTTTCCCCACTGTTTTAATGGACACCATTTATAAACACTTAAGATAGCTTAAATTTGCATGCCTCCCAGCAGGATGTGTGCACAGATAGTGTTTTATTTATTTGCTTATTTATTCCCTAATGCTTTATTGATCACACACTAATTAGAGGGAAACTCCAGGGTGGAAATGCTGTTGCAAACAACAATCGCTTTCACAATCACTGGCTTGTTGGGTGCGAGCGATTTCCCTGCCGTCGTTTTGAGACATGACGGTGAGCCAGCGGCACTGCCAGCCCCCTCCTAGAGACCGTCCTGTCCATCAGGGACAAAGGCTGCGTGAAGGAGCAGCCCTACCTTGATTGTTATGGTCCAGGTTAGCAACAACATCTCCTCTGAGGCACAGCAGACTGCACTGCACATGTCCATTTTACCATGGTTTTATTCACACCTGTAACTCTTGTTTATGAATAGATATTTGTAGCATAATAGCCATACTGTACATATGAGCAGTGTAGATAAAGACTATAATGTCAGAATATTGTATCCAAGGGACCAGAAGATGTTTTCTAATTTATAATAAAATAATGTTTGGCCCAGTGTGAACAATTTGATAGGTAAATCTAATGAAGCTGAATCCCAGAGGAAAGCAGCTCAGGAGGGAAAAGGAATAGAAATGCAGAGGCGGTAATTGGGACCTGCTGAGCAGTGCTGCTTCACACCTGACCCTCTCCTGTCTACAGCAGCTATATCTGGGGGTTCAGCGCTCGATACATGACAGACCTCTTCACAGTCCGGCCCCTTTATTTATGTATCTGTCCCTTTTGTGCCCAGCATTTCTTAAGTCAGCACTTTTTCAGGAATGGGCCGTGTGGCACACAGACTGGAAGGCCGCGCTGAATAAAACATGACGGCCCTGGAATTCAGCACGGCGGGTGATGCGTGTAAAAGCTAAAACTTGTGGACGATGAAATCATTTGGGGATTGTATTCCTGCTTGGAGGCTGAATTGAAAAGCATTAACCTACTGGGGAATATGTGTGAATTGATGTTACTTACAGCGTACATATACCCATATTAATTTCTCAGAGTACCTGTAAGACGAAGAACATATTCAGTGTGTTTGCATTGTACTGCAAAATCGATGACGGCATAAGGATAATAGTCGTTTACCTTTCCCTTCCAGTTTTTTTTCCTTTTTTTCCACTACAACAGCATAAAAACTCAGCACGAGGGAATTTCTACCTCAACACAACAGTTCTTAGTCATAAATACATCATGGAATAAAGCAGCGGGTTCAGCTTTCATGTGCAGATGTTATTATTGAATGACGCAAAAAAGAGGCTTTTGTTTATATTTAAAATGCACCCCAGAGTATTGCAATGCGTGCCAGGTTGTTGTAGAACTTTCATTAAGCAAATTAGTGCAAATGATATTTAAAAACATGCCTACAACTGTTTTGGGCTATTTTTGTCGTAGTGTTGATGTGTTGGTCCAATTCTCATTTCCATTAGATCCTTCGAAAGTTATCTTATTAACCAATCAGCTAGAAATGGGGATTAAAATTTTAAAAAGTGCATTTTTGCATATATTACAAAAAAGTGTACAAACATGTAAATGATTTCACAATGTAAAAACAAACTTGCTGGATTTTTAAACATTCATAAAGGAAATGTTGATGAGAAGCTAGGACTTTTTATCCGTGCTGTTCTAAATTGTGAAGACCAATATCACATATTTAAAAAAAGAGCCTTGAAAAAGTACAATTTATTCATATTTTGCTTATATATTAAAAGGTGATGGATTGTGGAAAATGAACTTTCTGATAAAAAATGTTTTTAATTTTATTTATTATTTCTTCTATACTTCTTGTTTCTTCTATACATTTGAAAGAGTTTCAAAAGAGTTCATTTCAAAGAGTTGAACAAACAACAGACAGGGACTTTTTTCATCCATTTGAGTAAGAATAATCTAAAAAATAATGGCCATGTCTGTTGAGTCCTTCATGCAGTAATAAAAAATAATAATAATACTAATAATATTAAATAATATTTAATGAGTATATAATAAATAATAAATAATTTCCAAAATAATTCATCTATCCATCAAGTATCAGTAACTGCTATCTGGGTGATGCTGCAGCAGCGTTACTCTCAGTGCTACTGTCCAACCCTAGAGATAAAAAAATAAACAATGGAATTTTGTTAAATAAATCAGTTAATATTTAAACAAAAAGGCTGCCCAATTTTTTCATTCAATATTGCAACCCGTGCATATTACAGTTTCACATTACATATAATATTGAAATTTACAATAGACATTAAGGTGGTAATATTGACATATTGGTAGCATGAACCTTGCCCTTATTGATCAAAACCCAACTAATAAAATGCAAAATTGCTTGTTAATAATGTCATCAACATGCTTTGATTATCTGGCCGCACCATAATACATCAGTCGACTTGACCTGAGTGTATCAACATTTATTTCAGTGCCTCCACAGTCGAACCATCTGGTGTTCTGTTCTATAGTTGGTCAGAATAAATTCATGGTGTACACACACTGATTGCTTTATTAGCAACACCATTCTAATACTGGGTAGGACCCCTTTTGCTCTTAGAAGAGGCCAAATTCTTTGTGGCAAGGTGCTGGAAACATTCCGTAAGAAATTCTGGTTCTTGCTGATATGACTGCATCAGGTAATGGATGCACATTTGTCAGCAACACATTCATGCTGCCAGTGTACCGTTGTACCACATCCAAAAAGTGCTCTATTGGATTCAGATCTGGTGACTGAGGTGGCCATGGAAGTACTGAAGTCATTGTCACGTTCTTTGAACCAGTCTGAGATGACTTGTGCCTTGTGACATGGCACATTTTCATGCTGTAAATAGCCATTAGAATATGGGTAAATTGTGGCCATAAAAAACACACATGGTCAACAACAATAGTCTAGACATAGATAGACTATGGCATTTAAACAATGATTTATTAGTATTAGAGGGCTCAATGTGTGATAAGAAAACATTTTCCACACTATTATACCACCACCACCACCAGCCTGAACTGTTGATATAAGGTAGGTTGGGTGCATGGCTTCATGCTGTTTGCATACAATTCTGACCCTACCATCTGCATGTCACAGCAGAAATCAAGAGTCATAAGACCAGCTAACATTTTTCAAATCTTCAGCTGTCTAGTTTCGGTAAGCCGGGTGCCCACTGTAGTCTCAGCTTCCTGTTCATGGCTGAGAACCTGTTGTGGTCTTCTGCTGTTGTAACCCATCCAACTCAAGGTTCAATGTGTTATGTGTTCAGAGATGCTCTTCTGCCCACCAATGTTGTAAACAGTGGTTGTTGGGGGTTACTGTAGAATCCTGTCAGCTCAAACCGGTCTGGCCATTCTCATCTGACCTCTTTCATCAACAAGGCATTTCTACCCACAGAACTGTCCCTCACTGCATGTTTTTTTGTTTTCCAAACCATTCTGTATCAACTCTGGAGACTGTTGTGCATAAAAATCCCAGGAGAGCAGCAATTTTCTAATACTCAAGCCACCCTGCCTGGCACCAACAACCATGCCACAGTCAAAGTCACTTAGATCAGATTGTTCCAACTTCTGATGTTTGGCATGAACATTCACTGACCCATGTTTTCATGACTTCAGTCTTTGCATTGTGATGCTCCCACTTGACTGGCTGATCAGATAATTGCGTGAACAAGCAGGTGTGCAGGTGTTCCTTATAAAGAGGCCACTCTGTTTATATGATGTATTATATCATACAATGATTTTTTTTTATTTTATTGGATTCTCTTGTGGTCTGTCTGTTGAGAATACCTGTGATCATCAGGTTGCAGAGTGAACAAATTTAAAACAGAAACACTTCTACATTGTTTAAATTCAAATACAGAGTGCATCTTTAGCTTCATCCACACCCAAAAAAACAACTTAAAAAAGAAACAAGCTTTTAATGATGGTTAACCTCCGGAGCTACTACTTCCCACAGAACATTTCAATGCCTTTTGTCCACACTGTACAGCCTGCTGCCTGGAGACTGAAAAATAGGAAAAAAGAATCCAACTCACTATGGAAAACTACCAGAAAGAGTTCTAGAACAGAAAAGAATATTGCATTCAACGCAAAAAAAAGGGATTTACTGTTGGGCCATAATGCACAAAACTGTAGTTTTGGGATCATAGCTGCAAACTGTACATTTGACAAGGAGTGAGAAGTAACTGAAAACCTGACAAGTTATGCCATGTGATATAGAAAAACAACAAAAAAATTAAGTGATCAGCTACAATACATTACAACATATTAGCCTCCTTGATGTTGTTGATGATAATTTTACTTTTTGCCCCGGGAAAAAAAAGAGGAACACAAAAGCTTCAGGAGGACAAAAAGGATAAATAGAAAGAATGATTGAACATTTGTCATAAAAGCATCATATGACCAATGTGGGGATGTCAGCACTTTTAGAAGGAGATAACTATGCGAGAAAAGTCAGGCTTACACAAGGTGTGCAATTGTATTACAAAAGTACATTTCTGGGGTGTGCTTGTGACTCAGCAAGTGAGGCTCATGCAAAAGCTGCTGGTGCTAGTAGAAGTGGTTATAATATATTTCAATAGATATTCTCCTAAAGGGTTTAGTTATGGGAAGCACAAAGGTACATATCTTTCATGCTATGAATTTGCTCTCTGCATCAGGTCAGTGCTACTACAGTTGGTTCTAAATTTTCCAAAGTACAAGCTGTTGCAAGACAAACACATAAATTAAGGGTATCTAGCCATTTCTGGCCAAGTTGACTGGTCTGAGATTCCATATGGGTAAAAATCACAGTAAGTGACAAACCCAACCTTAAGCCTGTCCAAACCAAAACATTCCTATTTTTATTGTATTTTGTTTAGCTAGTGTTTGTGTTCAAGATGTTTGATGACTATTATCATGTGATTCAGTAGAATGTATAGCATTTATAGTAGGTATAGTATCAGTAATGTATGTAAATGTATTTAAATGTTCTCTGAGGCTGCATTGTGTGAAGCCACACTTATGATACCCCTGGCTTAACCTGAAACCACCACAGAGGAATATGGATATTTACATTCATTCTTTGGAAAATGAAACACTAATCACAGTGTATCGTGGACATTCTAGTTCTCAGCAGGATACACACATATGTCGCAGGATTTCAGTTTGTGTGGGGAAATTGAACCCATTAGTGGCAAGTTTGTGTGGAGGCAGTCAGACGTCGAATGTGGCTCGGGTTTGTTAAATATTGAGGTTTGCGGCAAGCATCTTGACAGCAGGGCCTTTAGAAAAGGCCTTGCGTGTAACTGGGGAGTGACTTTTTTTTTTTTTTTAGTTTATATTGGCTGTTCAAAAACCCTCTAGCAGAGAAATAGGACTGCATACATTCCTCTAGTGGTGGGCACTTTTGTATTTTGCCAGTACAGATGGCTTGAAAATGTCCCTGCCACTGAAAATGTCGAAAGAGAACTAGATATGCTGGTAAAGTTTAAATCAAAAGTAAGAAACAATAAGAAGCAATACAATAACCAAAGAAAAAAATTCTTTACAAACTATTATTCTTTCTGTGACAACTGTCTTCGCGTGGTAGGCTTAAGGTTTCTTTTTTTTTCCTTCCATAGTTGCGGAGCTGGCATCGCTGTTTCTAGAATTCTAATCGGCAAGATGGGCATCTTTTATGTGTGAAGACACTGCACACACAATTGGGGAAAGGATTTAAAGATGCAGACATGGTGAGCTAAAGTCGCAGTTGAAAAGTCAAAAGATAAATTTCTTCAAGTTGAAAGTTTGAGGGCTTAGGGTGCGGCAGAGTGCAACGGTATGTACTTTGCGAAATTTACTCCAGGGAGATTCCATCAAGTGCCCTTTTGTGCACAACATGACAGCACTTACCAGACAAAAGGTCTGTGATAAGGAGAAATGTTTTGCCAGCAAGGTTTTATTCTAAGGGCTTATCTGATTTCAAGAATGTGAAGGAGGAAGTTTAATAACTTCATCAATAATGCTGTTACACCATTCCGTAAAGAAAGCGGAATGACTCCTCGCAGAGAGGTTACTGATGTGCATGTATGCAGTAGAATAGCTAGTAGTTTGTCTTAAGCCAATGGTTTTGTGTTTTTTTAAGCGTGAAGTCAAGTGCATCAACCAGCATGAAGCTGGAGATGGAAATAACCAGCAGCTGAAGTGGGCCAAGACTCTGTGGTACACTGGTACTGGTACTTTTCATAAGCTCCTAGTACTCTTTTCTGACCCCAATAACCAGATTCTCTGGCTAAACTGCTCTCCCAGCAAAAAACTGCTGTAGCACATGACCATTGTTCATAACAGCCATCCACAGCTAAATTTCATTACCATGAGTGCACTAAGTTACAAAGCAAGTTGGCTCAGACACTGCTTTCCTACCATTTGTTCAAAATTTGTGCCCCACTTATAGAACAAATATATAGTAATAACATTAATAATATTTTCTGGTATCTTTTTCTGCAAAATTTAAAATTTAACATTTAATACTTTGTTGATGCACCCATGGCTCTGGACCCTGTTACCCTGAGCTGGGTAAAGCAGTTAAGGATAATGGTTAGATGCATATTTTGCTGACATCAACCAATACACACACCAGTATAGCAAAATAGGGAGTACCAGTACTTCTTTTTTTCCCCACTTTAAACACTCAGATGCAACACATTTTTATACAACGCACTAGATAGGATGGAGCAATGTGCAGTAGATACAGGGGTACGAAACAGTAACACAAGCCTTATCAAGAGCAAGTGGAGAGGACAATAACCACTGGAGCAGAAAATCTCAGGGATGCCTGGACCCAGGAGAAACAGACACTGACACTTTGGTAAAAATTGATGGACAATTAAGTAATTTATGGTTAATCAAGTCTGAGAGATTGCAAAGTCTTAAAACGTACTTCAAACTGCAAAAAAAAAACAAACCATGGGAGATTCAGAGGTTATGGTGAACAGAGAGAAGCTTACTGAATCAGCAGTAACTTAAAAATAATATTGATGTCATGTTAAGCCTGCTGATACCATTTTGGGGCAATTACTAGTCTATGCGTGTCTGTATAGATTTAACATATATATTTAGGGGTTGTGTTTTGTTTTCTTGGCCAGTAGTATGGAAAAATGTAACCTTCATTTAACCATACATCTATCATCCAGGGTTGCAGTTGTCCAAAGAGTACTAGAATCACTGGGCACTAGGTTTTAAAACTACTCTCTGGATGGAATGCCAGTTCACCACAGACATTTAACCTTCAGTAAACCTTTAGTTTAAACTGTAATTGAATTACCTATTTTACTACATTAACAAACTGTATACTGCAGGGTTGGATATTATCTCATATTCAGGTGAGAAATGTTGGTAATGGGATCCTAGAAATCTGTCCTTGAGTTTGACAGCTGGAAAAGCATATAAGATGAAGAGGGCTGAATGGTTTCATGTCTTATCTGTGGGTTAGGTGTCAAATAGTGATCAAGTAATCAGATTTGGGTTCAAATTTGTGGGTCTGACACAGGACAACTGCAGCTTGGAGACATATCCTTATACTGCCTACAGTAATAATGCTAAAAGCTTATTTAGTGACTCAGAAAATGAGTGAATAAATTCCAAAGAAGTATCATCTTCCGGCTACCATTTGGCATTTTGTAATGGCTGCCAAGGTAATGCCTCAACAAAGTATTGCCTGTAGCTAATTT
This sequence comes from Arapaima gigas, assembly GCA_900497675.1. Lineage (NCBI taxonomy): Eukaryota > Metazoa > Chordata > Actinopteri > Osteoglossiformes > Osteoglossidae > Arapaima > Arapaima gigas. The sequence continues at coordinate 1,127,696 of UFQX01000031.1, forward strand.
TCTACAGGTTGGAGGGAAACAGCAAAGCATGCGAACCTGCACCACACCAAGGTCAGCCAGGTCATTAGTATTTTAGGATAGTGTTTTGGTGTTGTTTCACTGCTCAGAGCAATTTCAAAATCAATGTCACAAGGCCTGTTAGCCTGTACTTTTTGAACTTCTTATTTCCAAAAAAAAGAGAAAACATCACAACTGCACACATTTTAAATTATAGCTAGCTTTTTTTTTTCCTTTTTGTTTCTGTAGGTAGCCCCTGCAAACATTCACTCAAAGACCAGGTACCTCAGGAGCATCCAAACACCCTGCTGGAACCTTAGCTGTCCTTGTTCGTGATGGTTGACATCATAGCTTAATACAACTCCCTCAAAATAGTTTTTTTTTTTAATTAAAATAAAATACAACAAAAGGTAGCAGTGTAGTCCAAAAGAGTCTCTGAAAGATTCATGTATTGCATTTCACTTGCTACATGTGAAAGCCCTAATCCCATTACCAGAAGAGAAGCAAAGGCAGTCAGGAGAACAATGGGACAAGGTAGAGACTGGTGCACATATTACAAGAGCCTGCTTTCAGGGCCTGCATTCAGAGCTCTTTAAATTAACTCCAGCACTATGCCAGCCTGAGATAAAGTGGGTCCACTATCAATAAAGTTATTGTCTCTCATTTAGGCTTGAGAATGCCAATAACCCAATTACGTTCTGCAGCAACTCATGTACCGAGGCTGGGGGACACTTTATATGCATGACCAATAGAAATTACAGAGGAAAGTGTATGCTGATAAGGTCATATTTAACTCCTGCTTTATGCCTGTACCACAAATGATAGGATGTAATGGAGGGCACGTGGAGAAGTGTCTTCACAAAACCTAAGCAATGTTTTGCCATTGCACCGGAAAACTAATCCCTGGAATAAATTGGACAAATTTATTTAACACAATAAAATCGGGCAGGATTGCTTATTGATGGGGATTTTTACTGCGGGGGCCTCACACTTTTTGACCTTAACAGTGTGGACTTTATCAGATTAAAGCATTTTTTTGACATTGTAATACTAAACAGTAACACAATGCATGTTTTATAAAATGTATTACACATAATACATCCATTCGCTTGATAATATGCTTTCAGAAGACTAGGATGTTTCCTTTAAAACTCTGATAGTAACTTTTCTGTTGCTTTGGACAGGCATTTTGTGCTCAGAAACAAATTAAAAACATTTGATCTGCAGCTTTATTTCTGTAGGTAATTCCAGCTAGTGGTTGCTCCCAAATCATCTGGAATCGCTTTGCAACTTTTTTCAGTCTTTTCACAGTTTCATTGTTTCCTGACAGCAAGAAGAAGGCTGCAAATTATTTACATATGATTAGCCTGGAGGAAACCATTGGGTGGAGTTTTCTGTCTAGGGTAATTCTGTTAGGAATTAATTAGTAATTTGTTGAAATTTGCATGACAACTGTGAAATAGGCAACATCTACAGTTTTGAGCAAAAGCCTTTAATACAGATTAATACCAACCGGCAGGAGGAAAAAATAAAACACTGGAGAAGAGGCTGTAAGCCTGACGGATCATTAACTTGACAATACAGGAATCGTTGCTGCACGATGAGAATCCCTCTGTTTTCACAGTCCTCAGCTATCAGGGGACAGCTGTTCCTTGTCAGCAGTTATCAGCAAAGGCTTATGATGTGTATGGGCCAAGACAGCTATGATGTCAGAGTCTGTTTGCTTTCAGTACTTGTTGGTACACCCTTGGAGAGATCTGATAAGATGGTGAACTGTTATACCGGTTCCTACAGTCTAAGCAGCAGTGGTTCGTAGCCCTTCACAGGCAGACAATATTACGACTCCAAGTGTCTAGGGGTACGGGGGGGACATTAGTTGCTGGGAGTGTTGTGGTTGAGATGGGAATAGAAAGATAGAGGTGAAAAAATTGAGGATTTGGTGCAAAAGTGATTTACTATGTACAAGTGAGAAGTGAGTAAATAGTAAAAATATATATTGTACACACCAAAACACAAAGGTACACTAGAATGGAATGTGAGCGGTGTTAAAGAAAAGAACAAATCGAAATTCAATGAACTAGGTGATGTAGTACAAGATATGCAAATTAATTTAAATAAACACAAACCAAAAGAAACTTCTTCGGTATCTACCAACACACCAACTAATCTGCACTATCTATCCAAACCAAAATACACACAAGTCATTCTTTACCTGGGGGGCTTTAGACAGAGAAAAAACCTACGTGTCCAGGTGTGTGTAACATGACACCCTTAACTCTTCACTTTTCTCATAGTCATGGTTAATCATGCATTCATAGAAACACAAGAGACAAACTGGAACAGCGAACAGCCGGACATCCAGATGTGTAACACACCAATCAAGTGTTAACAAAAACAAACTGCAGGTTAAACAAGAAGCAAAAGCTGTAGAGTTAAACTCTAGATGACTTAAATCATGCCACCTTGAATCTTATTGCCCATCCTGGGTGGCTGTGAAGTCTTCGATGATGATGATTGGCAGAATGATGGACTACTGCTAGCTGGGAATCTATAAGCAGAAAAACAATCCAACAAACACAGCCAAACACATTTTGGGATGTAACACAGGGACGTTATAGTTCGCCATGGGAATCTGCATCTTTCTCCCAGCTTCTCTCAACCCCTTTATGTGTATTATGGAAAGGGCTTTAGTGCTGGTGTTCCTGGAGTGATCAGAGTTATAGGAAGCTAGGGGAATGGCCCAGAATTGCTGCACACTCCCTAGATTGCCAATCTGTTAATGAGACTGGTGAGTTATTATTCATAAAGTCCATGAAAAATAGCCAAGTATGTAATTATGAACACTTTCATCCACTTCCTACCTGAGATTTAAGAATGTTAAATTGAAAGGATGATTACTGACTCGGTTTTTCTTCCAAGAACACTGACTGACAGATATGTCATAACTCTTTCCACTTCATCATATATTCATTTGTAACACTGATCCAGACTGATTTAATACCCTAAGTGTAAAGCGAGGAGTAAAGAAAAGCTTGCAAACACCAAGATGGGGGCCTGGGAGAACATACTGTGCACCAGCAGGAGGTGGGTCAGTGGCAGAGGTTCGGCGGTTTCTTCAGTGACAACTGATCGAATACGAGCTCCGTGCCAGTGCTTTCTAATGGCAGACAGCACCCTCTTATTAGAATCACGGTGCCACAGGGGATTTTTGAAAGGCAGCTGGTCAGAGGGCAATTGAGCTCTGAGGAAAGAGGAGAAGCTCCATGCCCTGAATGTTTCATGCATCTTGTTACCTTCACTCGGTGCATCCATTTATTTATTATTTTTTCCTCACTTTATTTTTTTGCTGCTGACTGGAAATGGACAGCAAGGCACTCATCCATCATCGCTGATCCAGAAGAAAGAACCCTCATTGGCTGAAGAAGCCATATAAGCATCTTCTAGGCTTGAAGCTCTCTGAGCTTGAGAACTTTTTAAAACGTAAGGTTCATTGAAAGTAACATCCAGCAGCGTAAGTGGTTAACTGACCAAAAGTTTTACTGAAATAATTCGGCTTTGGAAGGATAAAAATGGGATTAGGAATGGGTAACTCAATTCTACAGAAGCAAATGTGAAAGAAGTGCTGTATATATGTATACAAATCCCTTTGCAATACCGACTTTTCAGTTACTGACTTATCCGGTTGAGCCAGGTTTAAGCTTTCAAGATAAATATCAAGCAGAAATAAAAATACTTTTCCAGGCACATAAAATCCTGTGTAATTCCTCGTGAACTTGATCTAAAGCATAAACCTGTCAATTCCTTGGGGTTTTTATTCTGTCTGTTCCCACGATTGTTTTACACACACACACACACACACACACACACACACACACACACATTTATATATTTATAAGAGTTCACCAAATTTTAATTGAAGGTTTTTTCATTACTTAACATTAATAAATTACATTTCCCAAAACAAGTGAAATATTTATAATGTGAATACATGAATGGTTTTTCTAATGATTAGTCTGTGAAAATAGCAAAAGAAAGAAAAAAGTTTGACATTTCTAAAAGATGCAGTATAGTTTCCTTTGTCAGCAGTAGAACATCAATACTTTTTAATTTTCACTGAGACATTTCACAAGGCTAGAAAGAATTAGAAACCTAACAACTGTGTGAAGCTTTATAAATTATATGATTACAAATAAGAATATATATTTAAGAATAAATATATAACAGATGTCTAACTTACTGTGCTTGAAGATTCGGCTGCATTTTTGCTTTGTGTGAAAAAATTGCAACTTGGCAGGTTCCTGAGAAACTAAATAATATTGCATCACTGCTTCAGGATGCCACATATCGGAAATTATGGAACAACTTCAACAAAAACCCAGGTGTAATGTTGATATGTCAGTTGTTTTTGCAGAAACTGCTGAGGACGTCTGAAAAACAAATTAAATTTCACCCCCAAACTGGAAGTTGCGTCACAAAGAGCAGCAGAGGAGATTTCCTCTACCAGAAGAGTTTTACCGCAAGACAAGAAAACACTTCCAAATTGGTGAAGACAGTGATGTAGAGATGGTGGGATGAATCGGTTCTGTCCTCTCATGGCTTCAGAAGGAAATCTTTAATGATTTTTACCTGCATATTACATAATACAAAACTTTTAACTTGAAAACTGGCAGTCCAAGTCCCACTTTCACAGCAATACCTTGTGCAAAGGATTCTGGGAAATGATGCTCATCTGTATATATGGGTAGAACTTTTAAATTGATTCAGATAAAGTGGTCATTCATGTAACAGAATAATACACACTTCAATTTTGAATAATTTGAAATAATTGTAATTTATAAAATTGTGTCATGCGAGTCTAAGCTTCGGTTTGTGCTCAGGTTCAGACAACCTGGTGATGTTCCCCAAATAGAAAAGTACAGGTTATTCCCTGCTGGAAAGTACACAACAAACTACCAGAGTTTAGCATCAGTACCAAGACTGCCAGCAGGTCTACTGAGGGGAAAAATTCAAATGCACAACTTTTTCACTCCTCTTACAGAGGCTACAAATGCTGCTGTTTAGTGAGATTCTCTTTATAGTGAGAATTGTTGATGTCCTGGTTCAAGGTGAAGAGGATATGAACTTTTGTTGTGACTGAGAGGCTCGATGGTGATTGAGAATGACTGCTCTACATTTGAAGCTTGAATCACAAATTCAGAAAAATTGTCCACGATAATCACTAAATGTGATGTTTTGGGGTGAAGACCTCAAGGAGGCTGAAGCTGTAACACCTTGTAAGAACTAATGGTTGAAATAGGCTCCTTCCTCCCACTTCACAGTTGACATAGAGTCTGTAGAGTCAAATCTACACTGGTGGACATCATCTAATCCCTGAATTTTAATGTTGCTGATTTTGTAAGTCATTTCAGTTCACCGAGAACCAGTGAAGCATGATTTTACATGTGATCAGTAAATGTTAGGTTTTGATGTTGTAAGAACTCCAACCTTGTTCTTCAAATCCATTTCTTACTAAATCAAATGGCTCATTGACAATAAATGCCAATCCAAACCAGACAGAATCAAAATGCCAGGTGTCAGAACATGAAGGAGCAATTGGCCTTGGAACAGTTTATATTAACTATCAAAAAGGAAGGTAAAGCATCTTAAAAAAATCTATCTAATCTTTACCAGTTACAAATCCGTCTGAGGTGTCCACATAACCACAAGCATGACTAAAAAGTGCTGGTAGCATACCTCCATTAAACATCCCAGCGAAACCCATTCTGACCTTTTTCACACAGCACATCCCAGCCCTGCAATGGAGAATTAGTGCCATTTTAGAGGAGCAGCACAAATTTCACTGCTAGTAGTTTGACAGGTTCCAAAGAGGTGGCAGCCATCTTAAAGCTCCCCAGCAGAACAATACCCATTAAGCTGCACTGCTTTAGAAGCTCCAAATATAATTAGTTGAGGACACAACCCAGTGAAGCTGAGTTGGGAGTTGTGGTGAATACCCATACTGGTGGAATGACCCAGAAGCTTCCGGCTCATGTTTACTTACGGCTTTTATCCAGCTGAATTTCAGCCAAATGTTTTTAAAACATGATGTGGTCTTTTGTTTCATACTTCAAACAGCTCCCTGTGAGTAGCTGCACAGAAGTGAGGCGCTCTTACACGATCAAGATGGGAATTGTACTCACAGACCCTTTTCCAGTAACCAGTCAGCGATTTATATTAATTATAAACTATTTTGCTGACACTGAACTGTTTCTACAAAGAAACATGGGTCATAAAACTGTCATCTCACAAATTAGTTATGACTCTTACATAACTTGACAGCGTAAGAATTTTGCCCTATTCTTATTCTCTTTCAGTGTGCATTTTTCAGTCAGCATAACAAAATATTTGGTGCATTTGTGTTTATTCAGTTAAATTAGTAAGTCAATTTGCATATTGTTTAAATTTAAATAATGTACAGATTATACTGTGAATTGCTTAGTTTTACTTTTGTTTTTGGGCTTTATTTTCTCAAGGGGATCTATTGAAATCAATGGAGACAGGAACTCACACTGACCCTGTTTGTCTCCCTCTTCTCTCTGTTGTTTACAAATGTACAATACAAAGATGTCATAAATTGCTTGCATGCATTAAAATGCTGTCAAGCAGAAAAGAAAAGAAAAAAGTGTGTGCGAGTATTTTCAAATCTCAGAAAATGTTCACTGATTGTAAAAATAATCAGATCTGTTACAGTATTTGATGTCGACCTCAACTAAATGTTGTGTCTCCTTCAGGAAAAAGGACAGCAATAGATATCAGACCATCATTGTAAATCATCATATAGTTACCACTGAATTGTGGTGTCAGGAATAAAGTGAAACGGGATTTTTACTTTTAAATCAACAATGTTTTATTTCAAAAACATTTGTACACACATTTTTATTTTATTTATCCATTTTAAGTTTGCATTTGTATCGGCTGAAATGATACCATTTAGTTATTCCGGCCTTGTTGAATCCCATCCAATCTTCCAGGAGTGACAACTGAAGTGGAAATATTAAGAGATAAGTAACTATTTCAGTGTTACACTTATCGCGTCTTGGAGACTGCTTGAGGATATGTCATTCATTTACTGTGAACTCTGAGGAGACCATAATGGGATGTGCTTGAATGAGCTAAAGATAGTAAAAAAAAAAGACAGAAAACAGAATTTTTACTGGCTCTATGAGCAGCATACAGGGCATAACATTACAATGTGGATTTGAATGGATGAAACCAAAACTGATAGCAATGACATATTTATGAGCAGACTGCATATATTTAATGCAGTTCATTTTAGCTATTTTATTAGTGTGAAGGACTCGGTTCCACTGCTGCAGCCTGGAGTCCTTTTCACCTTACAGTGACCCTATGATCGTACAAAGATAAAACATCAATAGTTACTGCAAAATGTACTGTAGGTATCAAGAATCAGGTAAGAAGTTAAATTTTGCACATTTTTAACTCCAATGGCATTACTTACAAAACTGTTTTGTTAATTTATTAAATAAAAATATGAAAAGAGGAAAAAAACTGAAAACACCAATTATTTATAAGGATTATTAATAAGCAATGATTTAATGATTCCCTCATTTTTTTTTTGAGGAGAATTATATAATTTACTCTTATTCTAAAAATAACTTCTTGAAAATCCATGTTTCCTAAGGCCAAACATTTTTCATCCCCTTCTTTTCCAGCTGTGCCTTTATACTGAAATGATGTTTTCTTCCGGACATTTAAGCTGGCATTGTACTGTTATTCCACATTCTAATTCTGCGGAAAGGAAGTGTATTCTTCCATATTCTATATTATGCTCCCCGCTGCCTTCTCCTTCACTCAGCAAGCTAAACCCACCCACTGTTCAGGTCTTTCCATGAGCTTTGCTGAGCTGCACTGTCAAGATTAGCTCAATCCTTTGACTCACTTGATGTCCCCTTCCTCAGTCTATGCTTTGTGTTGTTATGCACATCTGTCACATGGCAGCGCTAACTCTGGCATTGTTGTCCTCAAAAACTGGACTCCTTTACATAAAATCAGGCAAAAGGGGGACAAAGCTGGTGAAAACACGTTTTCTTTTTCATGCAAGTCTCTTGCATGCAGAGCAGCAGAATCATGATATTGAATCAGTAAGATGCCCAAATGGCATCCCCTTTTCTGCAAAATAACAAGCCTGACTTAAGAAAGAACAAATGCAATAACCATGTGTTATCCTCCAAAAGTGTAAAACCTTTGTTTAAATATAGGCACCTCAGAGGCATAGAACCAAAAATCACTGAAAAATTAAAGGCAATATTAGTTCAAAAACTGTATTTTGCAAACAAGCTAGTTGGACTTAAAATGTCAGAACATAATTATCTAATTATACAGTTGTCTAGTTGCAAATCTATGAAAGTCTTTAAGATGTTTGTTACGTGTCTGTGTTGCTCCTGCTGTTTGGCGGTTGTTTTTCTGTTTTTCCCCTGTCTCTCTTCTGTTCTGTGTCACAGGTGGTTTGCTCCATCCGTCAATCATCAACAATCAACCTATCGGAATGTGCCAACCGATGACCTGGGGGGCGGGTTTTCCCCTTGATAAGCAGCACTGCGACACCCCAAAAGCTACCTTTTTGGCTCACTCGTTCGATTGCTGTTTGCTATGTATATTTGGCTTTGTTATATTGTTACGTGTGACTTCTGGTTTGACTTGGTTTTGGCTTAAGGAGTCTGGTTTTGGATAGTGGTTTTTGGTCTAGTCAACGGTGTAAATAGTCACGCACTCGATGTCACGTTGTTCACTGGGTTGTTGGCTTGGATTGAGAACAGGGTAGTATGTGCGCACCTACATTGTACTTCACGTAGGGTTGTACGTACTGTTACACACATTAGGTAAGTGGGCAGGTGCCAACCCCTGTATTTTCTGTGTTAGTTTAGACTAGCGTAGTTAGGTAGATATTTATTTTTTTTTCACTACATTAGGAATAGGTAAGACACTGAAAATACAGACCAGGTTAGTGGAAACTTTTTGTTTCTTTCTTTGCTTAGGCACCGTCCAAGTTCTCTATCCTGGTTAGCACCTTTGTTTGTATATACTTGTATATTGTATCCCGTGTGCCTTGTATCAAACACTGACCGCATTATAAACCACCTATTTCACTATTTCTGTGTGGGCCGCTTGTTGTTAATGCTCCCACTCCACAACCCTAGACAGGAGCCAGTAGTGGGGGCGTAACAATGTTAAAGATTAAAGGTGGGCATTTAGAAGGCTGGAAAAGGAGGCGGTTGCTTCCCATCTAGGACATAATCATTTTTTTAAATGTAAAACTACCAATTATGGGACCTGTTTCATAATTAAATGGCAAAATGGCAAATATTTAAGGGTGAACTTGAACATGCAGCATTCGGTGGCAGATGCATTTTCTGGGCCACTGTAAAATTGCGGTAGGCTTATCTGCCAGATTGAATAAAGCACAAAATGTCTCTATGTAAAAGTGAGAGTGCCAAAAAGAAGAAAAAAAGGGCACCTGCACCTCTAAAAGGTGATAAGTTACACTTAATTTGGTTTTTTGTTGTTTGTTTAGTTATTTTGTCAACAAGACTAAAAGTTTGGCATAAAATGCTATCCATGTGTGTAATTTTCTCCTTATTTACAGACCCTGTTGCAAAGACCTTTTTGTTGTTAATATTTTATGCTCCGGTGGCTACGATTGCATTCTGCTGTACTTGTGGTTGAATTACATCTGCGACAAGAAGTTGTATCAACAAGAAACCGGATTAACAATGACAAGGCATGTAGCAGGGAAAGGTGGCACCCAGCAATGACTAAGCTGGAGTATTTCTATTTGTCCTTTATGCAGCTTCTCATGCACCACTCAAATGCCTCACCCCAGTGAATTAGGAAATTGCCACTGAGAGTTTCCACGTTCAAATATTACACTCTTCAGTGAACTGTGCTAAAGTGTCATCTTCACTAACTGTAAGTCCTAAGCTTCCCAAGAAGAGGCTGAGATAAACGATAGCAAGCAGGGCTGTTATTTTGTTGAGTTACGCTCTCCTGCTAGATGTAAAACTTAGCCGAGACTGAAAGGTGCAAATGCACTTTGATAAAACGTGGATGAATGTGATACCTGCCATTAAGCCTCCAGTTGTCATTATGTGCCTTTTGAGTGTTGACTTAAGGCTGGTCCTCAAATAGTCTGCTTGAGATTCAGAATGCAGCCTGTAGCCTCCAGCACATCTTACAGGTACACTTGATAAGCCAGTGCTGGAGCTGGTATCCACTGAAATTTAGTGCATCGCTGGAGATGAAAGACTTCAGGATATACTGTCACTTCTGCAGCATATGGAAACCTTAGGAAACACTTCAGACTAAGCACGACTCCTGGGTAGATATGAGAAAACAGTGCATGTAGGATATATATAATCTACAGATGAATGGGTATGTAAACACTGCTGAGCACAATCATGGTAATGCTCTGCGTTCCAGCATTACGCTGTGAATGGCCAGTACATTTTCATTAACTGCTTCTCCAATGCAGTGTCGCAACAGTTTGGAGCCAATGCTGCAAAAGCATTAGATGTAGGCAGGATGCACACTGGGTAGGACACCAATCCATAGCAGGGCAATCTCACACAAAGCAAATTTGGTTTGCCAGTTAACCTGAAACACGTCGGCAGACCAAAAGTGAAAAGTAGAAGATCTAGAGGAAACCACGAGGAGAACATGCAAACTCCACTACTGTAAGCACAATCCTAGATCCCATTATAACCGGGTGCAGATGGTGCCCCTATGCAGTCATGAGTATTATAAATGTCACCATGAATGTTATATTCCGGTATGCAGTGGATCAGATGTCTGACATGAAAGAAGATGTCCACATAGAAAAAGTCCCACTTGACCTGGATAGCAAGTTATCTGAATGAAGGTTGTTTAAGTTGATTTTGATTTTATTTATCTCCTGGGGGTATTGCATGAGGACTGAGAGCAGAGGCTCTAGGATTGCAGGGGTCAGCATGTAGAACAAGAGGGAATGATATATCTTGTCATTTTTGACAGACCCTTACATGGTGAATGCAGATTGGCATAGTCTGGATAGCCTTGAATTGTGCCTCCATGTGAACATTCAAAGTTCCGCCCTGCTTTCTGACAGAATAGAGGCAGGGAAGGAGTATAGTGTGACACCCTCCGAGGAGAACGCAGCTTGCCAACAAGTGATCGAGCAAAGATAGAACCCGCTGCTTAGGAAAGAGAAGGAGAAGAAAGGTAACGATATTGAATACCTGGTCGATAGCAGAGGTCCCTTTAGGAGCATCAGCAGCCTGAAGGCATGTAATGGCTTCTTGTGTGAGGTGTGCACATTTTTTGTTATGACTTTACCTGCCTCAGTTTGTCACTAGTGTAGTACAGAATATACGGAAGTGTACATACTTGTAGAGCTTCAGGGTTCGAGAGAATGAAGGGCAGAGAGAGTAAGATGCCCCTGAGAGGCAGTTGAGGAGCTCTGGACTGAAGTCACCAGCTCTAATTTGCAAGGGATCCTTGGCAAGCAGAAGCTGATGTGAGACTTGAAGCTTTCGCTTTATCTTTGAAGGTTTGCATCGGTTGAGCCCCTTTAATCCCCTCAAGGCCCAGGAAGAGGCCCTTGATTGAGTGGTTGGTGAGGGGGGGGGTACTGTGGGCAGGTTCGTCTTTCCCACCGAATTGAAAATGATGATACAGGCATTTTAGACTCCGCTGAGAAAGCGTAGGCCGTGTTTGGTTCAAAGCTGACACAACACAACAATCTCCGGACACATATAGAGATACTACTAATGTATTGCATGCTTCTCATGCATGACTCCAGCTTTTTTTGTTTTTTTGACAAGACTTCACCCTGCTGTGTTTAAGGTATTTAAAAAAAACAATGTAGGAACTGTTGAATGAGCACAGTCAAAAAAGCAGAGGGAGGAGATTGTATTGTAGCCAAGAATCTGGGGAAGACATTATGCATTATTATGCATATATAATGCAGAATTATGCATTAATTATTTTTATGCCAACTTACTGTACCATGAAGGTACTGGGGATATAGAGGTCCAGCATACATGTGAAACTTTTACATGGTACTGGTCAAAATCTTGTCTTTAAGGAAAAGGTCACCATCAGAAAAATTGGTCAAGTTTAGATAAATCAAAGTGTCTGTGATGAAGTCAGGGATGGAAGATATGTGTATGTAAGTGCCATTAAGTCAAACCTGACCTATAGTTGAGGTTTCCAAGGCAAAAAAGAATAGATAAGGTTGGTCAGTACCTTCTTTCATTAATGAGATCACCCTAAGCTAGGTTCAAACCCCATACCAAATAAACAACCAGGTACTGGGAAGCAAGGGCTTAACCCACCATGCCACCACATCCCAGAGACAGATGATATTGCATCCTAATTTTGATGCATGTGTTTTACGAATAATATTGAAATGAGCACTGAAATAACTCGAGCAAACAGCAAACAATATTTTTGACCAGCACTAGAATACAAACAATTTATTAATTTTGAATGAACAATTTGTGGTCAGCTTTGTCACATATGAAAAGACCACTTTGTTGGGTGAAAAGGTTGGAAATTTAGAGCTTACATTTTACCATAGCTACCATAGTCACCTAAAAAAGGCAGAAAAAGGTATATTTTTGTTACATGTTTTAAAAGAAAAAGTTTGAGGTAATCATTGGATTTTGCTTTAGACACTGTAAGAGGAGAGGGACCAGGCTTTCTGAGCCCCAGTATGACTATGAGGAACAGCAATCCAATAGGAGCTCCTGCAGGGATTCCTATTTAGGCTGCTAATATCGAACGCAGTGTGAACAAAAACAATTCCGCTTTTCTGTTATTTCTCTCATCCAGAAAGGCTACATTTACTGTCCATACAGGAAGAGATTGACATCCAGTGGCTTTACAGCCAAGCTGCCAATGATAAATACTGGTAGGGGAATTCAAAACACTATGTGGTCTGCAGTGGTACACTGCAAAAAGAAACATCACATGCAAATGTTGGTGAACAATGAGGTAAAGAGAGGCCCATTACGGACTGACAAACCGTAGGTTAAAACAAATAGCTTCCGTAATGACTAAAGCTTATGAGCGTCCCTGGACATTCAGCCACACGGGCAATAAACCACCACTTACATTTACATGTCCTTACTTTCCTTTTCCTAAATAACACAAATCATCCAAACAAATCAATGTGATGTGATACCACAGAAATGTGAGCACCTGTGCATATAACTTGCACCAGGGTCATTTTTATTATTTGCACAACCACACCTCTCCTATATGAAACTGACTGGAACAATAACAGAAATTTATTCTGCACAGGGTGGCATATCAGTATTTGGAATGTTTCAGCAAGTTCTTGGGGATTTTATGTCTCTTTATTGCTTCTTTTTATGGTATCTCCTGTTAAATCAAGAATGGTTTTGAGCAAAACTCAAAGTGCTCTATTAATTCTCTTTACTAACCAAATGACAGAAGAAGTAATGCAGCCAATAAGGTGCCCAACAGGGCAACACAATACTTAGGACATTCTAAGCATACAAAACAGAAAAATCAGCAGCGAATTTTTTTTAGCAGTATTTTTTTTTCTTGATAGTGTCCTTCTTCACCAAGCGCCACTTTCAACTGTACCACCATATTTTTTCACAGTGGGTGATAGACACAGTCGGGATGCAGTGCCTCTCTGAAGCTTTTAATCCAACCAGTTCAGCTTCATCACTCCTTCCTGGTCAGACCATGGGGTTCAGCTTTGTCTGGCTGCCTGGGCACTTCAGTCGCTTTGATTCTGCTTTGCTCTTTTTATCAAAACAAGACACAGAAAATATACAGCATTGTTAAAAATATACTGTATATAGTTTAGCTTACAAATCTATTACAGTGGTGACTTCTGTGTTTAATTTACTACATTTTCACTGCAGAGTGTGAAATGGAAATGTTAACTACTTAAAATATAGTGTATTGTCATTTTTGATCATTAAATTTTAATTTTAAAAAAATTTCTGGAATGCAGTACAATGCAAGACTCCCCCGCAATGATTGACATCTTTTGAGGAAATATCCTCTAATATGGTATCTCAGTGAAACAGAAAACCTTGATATCATGGTACCGTTTCCAGGGAACAAGGCCTTTTAAAACCCATTTCTCCTTAAAGTGTTACCAATTATCTGTGTCATTACTGTATATCAATTTAGAAGACGAGATCCACAGCCCCATCTTCATGTTGACAGATGGAGCGAGGAAAAAACGAGAAGAAATTGTGATAATCCCTTTTAAAAGGGATTGTTCCGTTTCTTTTATCAGCAGGTGGCTTCTCACTGTTATCTCCGTTGAGCTCTGTGGGATTTGCATATCATTTGAGGGAACAAAGTTAAGTTTAACTAACTGAGATGAAGACGGGAAAAGGAGTCAAGATTATGTGCCATTTTTGAGACAAGAGTTTCAGAATCTACCTGTGATTTTGCATTTCATCTGAATTTAAGATGTACATGTTTTTTAATGGCCACCCCATCCAAGGGTAGTTTCACAGCCTGGCACCCCATAATTCCACAACAGGCCCCAGACCATTGCAACCTGGCTCAAGATTAAATGGTTAATGATAATGGATGGATGGATGGTGGATGAATGCATGTTTTTAATGGCTATGTGATACTCTGTCTTCATGATTTGTTTGGCCACATTTATATGGAGGTCAAACTGCTTTTTTTGTTGATAAAAATAGATACATTTTTATGTCCATTAGATGCTTCTCACAGCAAACACATTTGAATCAGTAGAGGATAACATAGGATACTGATGATACAAAAATGATATATTTTCATTATTTAGTTGTGTATGTTAATGTTAATATGTGTGCATTTATCAGGATAGATAAATATTATTCATATATCATCATGCTAATGACATTTATTTTCCATTAACTGTATAGACCCACAAATTAACAATTTTTATGAAAGCTAGTGGTTTAAGTGGCAGTGATAGTATATAATATTAATGTATAATGAAGGTGAAAACCAAGGTGGTCCCATTGGTGATAGGAGCACTTGGGGCTGTGATCCCTAAGCTGGAGGAGCTCCATCAGATCTCTACAATGACAACATCAGTCTCAGCCCAGAAGAATCCTAGGAAAAGCAAAAATATTGTGGTGTACCCTCAAACTCCCAGGCCACTGGTAGGAGGCCTGAGTCTGAGGAAAGTTACCACCCACAGGGGAAAACTAGATAAGAAAGCATTTTAATATATATATTTATGTATAAGCAAATTTCTGCTTTCAGTAAAATAGCTGGAAAGGTAGAGGTACAAGAGTTATTGGAGAAAACATATTTGCATATTTATTCTTCCTGCTATGGCCGCCACTGGTACCCTGGTGTTGAAAATGGGGACAGATAAAGTTGGGGAAGTTAGCAGAATAAATAACTGTATTATCATAGTCAAGCCTGTCATAAAAGATAAAATAGGAAAAATGATTCAAAATCAAAATAAACTTAAAAATCAAACAAACAAATACCATAGAGTTCTGTACAGGGTACTGTAATAAAAATAATATAAGTAGAGTAATAAACTGCATGGTGTACAGGTGTTTTCTGATGGGCTGGGAGTGCATTATTTATCCTCCCCCCATTCAGCATGTGACATTTTCAGGATGAATTAGATTTAGATACTGAGAGATTGTTGTAGATCTATTCAATATATTGCATTGTGGGCAGTACGAGTACCTTGTAGCACCTGGGCCTGGGCTCTGTGTATGAGGATGCAGGTTCTTTCCATGTTTCCCTCGCTTTCCTTCAGAATTAAGCGAGTGTGTGTGTGTGTGTGTGTGTGTGTGTGTGTGTGTGTGTGTGTGCGCGCACTTTGAGAATAAACTCTAGACCAGCAAAGCCATGCATTTGGATCATCAATACTGACTGAATTAAATAAAACTGATTACATTTTAGTTGATATGTTCTTATTATTTATTGCTGTCGCTATTATTTAGTTGATATTTATTACCCTACTCTTGTCATTACTGTCATCTATGTATATCTGTTTAGTTTATTCTCAACAAGACAAAGTTTTCTTGCTATCCCTTTTGATAGGTTTTAAAAAACACTAAAAATATTTGAACAATGTATAAAAAGTAAAAATGCCTTCTAAAAAGTTAAATAATGTAACATTTGAGTTGGCATGCAGGCTCTAGCTACAGGAGTTCTCCCCTTGGTGCGACTCCTAGTTTTGCCGAGTTTGCAGGGAAGTTTGAATTGGCCTGACTAACAATGATTATATCAGACATTACTGTCTAGGATGTGAGAGCAAAAAAACAAGAGCCACTTCCACAATTGGCTTTCATCACCAGAGGTGGGTAAAATTAGGAGAAGATGAGATGCAGGGCTACAAAATTCAGCTAACAAGGGGCACCAGGAGCCTCGTGGCTTTTGCCAAAGGGAGTGAAATAATCTGCTAGACAGTAAAATTCTAAGAGTTGCCCAAGGGGCTTTTTCATGCCTTTTCTGGGAGTAAAAAATCCAATCTTCTTGGAAAGAATGAACTGCCAGTTAGGGATTTTACGAGACTGTGACAAACGTAAAAAAATTCTATTTAATTAAAATACAAATGCATAACAAACACTAAGCAGAGACATGCAACCCTAGTTTGACCGAAATTCAATTTTTTAAGGTTTTTTATTATGAGTCATTTATGTTTTTCTATTAATTGTTTATACCAAGTTGAAACAAGGGAAAAGGTATCATATGGAAGAACTAGCTGGTTACCATTTTTGATCGGTTCTTTCACAAAGCTCATCAAATGCTTCCTTCCTACAGCAAAGGCCAGCAGATTAAAAGGAAAGAGGTCATTTAGGAAAAAAATAAAACGGGTCAGTGCCGACTGTTCTGAATTCTGCCAGAGGGAGATGTTAATTCATTCGGACACCCTTATACTGGGTAGTATTAAAACTGACTTCTCCCTACTCTCATATACATTGCAGGCGTACATCGTCCTTGATGTGGCTATTTACTTCTGCACCATGGAAAAGCTTTATTATTTGGGGTTGATCTGTCAGTGTTGCCTTTTTTGAGAGGCAGATCATGGTATTTGTTTGACTGCATGTTCACAGACTGGCAAGATTGCATTTGCTCAAGAGAAATTTACATCTCTGTGACTGGGGTTGTGAAGAATCTCAATGACTGTCCCCAGTGTCCGTAAGTGATCTGGTGTTTCTAGTTACATGTGCCGCTGAGAGGGACTATCCAGGAAGATGGAGACGCTGCAATGAAGATTCTTATTTGGTTCCTGGACAATGAAATCATCCACACAACATAAAGCAGAGTCAGAGTTAAAAGACTACAATTGAAAGTTAGATATTTGAAAGTGGATTAGAATAAAGCAGAGGTCTTAAACCCTTTCTAGACCACAGATGAAAACTTTGGGCCCCTCTTTGAAAAAATATCTATAAATTTGAACAAAATTTTGTATTGAATATATAGCTGATTACAACTTTATTACCCTGACATGGAATTATTCTATAGGTACAAATAGTATTGCAATGTTTTTAATGTATTTTTACATTTTGTTTGGCGTTTTGGTTTGGTTTTATTTGCAAAGCTTGTTTCATGTAGCTTACCCACTGACCCCCAAAATGGCTTTGTGGGCCCCAGATTAAAAACCCCTCCAATAAAGCAAGGAACCCAAACCTTGCAAAAGGAGTTTGCCAGTATCTTTATCTTGCATACCTGCACTCCAGCTCTGATGTATCTCCTAAGTGTAGCTTTTTGACCTGTTAATGGGTTAAACTGCTTCCAACCATTAGATCTACTAAGTCGATTTGCAGCTCTGCTACAAATGGTGTTTACTGGTTTAAAAAAAAACTCAAAATTTTTTTAGAAAAAATTTTGCAGTGTTGAAAAATGCGGGGTTTTAAAAGCTCAGAAGCGGAGATTATTGTTTCCATGGTGTTCGGAATATACTGAAAGACATTCCCAAAGATGCATCCGATTTTTTTCCAGTGACATTTTATTGAGTGTTTCCAAACAGCAGCTGGTGCTCCGGCAGGTCAGTTGCTACCAGCGCTAGGCATTCAAAACCCAGGAACGGTGCACCTGGGGTACCGCTCATCTGCCTCATGTACTCCTGACAGAAGCTTTTTATGTGCGATTTGATCCCATTTTAATCAAGTCACGCTTCTGAAAGCACACATTTACCACAAAGCACACATTGTTTTGGGACTGGTGGTGCTAGCTTGTCGAACGCAGTCCTTTTTTTTGTCAAATGTAAAACTCGCTCCAAACTCAACCTTTAGGCAAAAGGTCAGGGATGTTCGAACTGTAGAGATTGTCCTACTTAGCTTGAAACCTAATTACTTTTGGGTGCAGCAAGCCAGTCACAATAGGGCAGCCTGTGGGCATTGTCCCTGACGGTCAATGGCCTACCAATAATCGGGGGCCTCAAGGTCAGCTAATGAGGGCTTGCTGTGCTCATTTAGACAACCAATACGGGCCACATATCGATCTGGAGCCAGACTGGTCCAGCCACGATTCTCCATGCCCAGACAAACAAACCTCATAATAACCAGATGTCACACTCATCGTGACTGTTCCGGAGCCAAGGCTGCAGTCAAAGGACAACCCGTGAGCTCTGGAAATGAACGCTTAAAGCCGGTGGTGGAAAAGTGACATGACACAGAGGCATCAGGGAGCAGACTAGCAAGTTTGCATGCAAGGAACGGTGTTCATGTCAGCGGGATTAAAAAGGCTCCCATCTGCTTTGAATAGCGCCTTTTGCTCAGGAAACATGATCACATTAATAGTTTATACCACGTTCAGCGTCTCCAACACCATTGTGATTGAAAAGCACTCGATGGGTATTGATGCAGAACGGCACAAAGATATGAGAAAAATCAAAATGTTGGCAAGAGGTTGACGTTAGTCACTTGTTATGAAAAGGCGTAATTTACAAAATACATTATTTTTGGAGAATTTCACTTTTTCTTTATCATTCTCCTGGCCTGTTAATCATGTGCCGATTGCTTACCTACTAAGGATTTTGAAAGGAAAAACTGTTCCCTCTTTGGATATATCCATTTCAATCCTAAAACACTGAAATTGTAATAATTATTACCTAGTAAAATTATAATCTTCTTTTTCTGTGGAGCTTCACAGGTCTGACTTTGCAAACAAGAGGTATGGTGTATGTAACTGGTTAGTGATCCTTTTGGCCTTCAGCAATGTTACACATGTGATTCCAAATATTTATTTCAAAACAAACTGTAAGATCTGTTAGTTAAGCAGTAGTTTAGGGTGCAGTATTAGCTACATAAATATTCATTCCTCAAATTAAAGTTTTTTTCCAACACAAATACAATCTTTGGAATGTATGTTTGAAGTTTTTTTGAGAATCAGATCCTCTGGTCCTGTCCATGACTTTCTGCTTCAACGTGGGCTGCATCTTCTGAACATTTAGGTGTAAAGTACAGCAGGTGAAGAGTTGGCTGTGGTTGTAATGCAGTATATGAGTCATAAATATTTCCTTGAACAATTGTAGGAATTTTTTTCTTCTCTGTATGCTATGTGGAACAGTTTCATTTACACACGTGTAAAGACAAAGCCATGAGTTTATTATTTTTTACAAATGTTTCTTTTTATCCAAGATAAAACTGTGCATTTTACATTGTTTACTTTAGAAACTTGTTTCCTCTAAAGCGATCTTCTATTCTGATTATACATCAACAACATGCAAAGAGCACATACAGGATTATGAAAGCAGTTTGCCTGAAACACCCACCTCGCTGACGCACATCATTCACTTACCTATACAAATGAAGTTCAGGTAGCAAATACACAGGTAATCATTGAATGCTTAGCTTTATAAGTATTAGAATACCAGATGAAAAGGCAGCAGTTTGGATGAGCTGTATTGTGATTTCTCTGACAAAACTAGCTGGCTAGAGGGTTAAAGATAAAGTATGGATCTGTAATAATTTTCCAGACTTCCAGGTTCACTACTGAATATCCCAAGATCATTTCAATATGCAGGCTCAGAAGGGTTCCAATACTTCGTCGTCCCCAATCTTTCCGTTCCACTTATCCATTATAGGTCTTGTACTCAACCACCATACGCCTCCTCATCATCTAAACAGTTATTATTATAACCTATAATATCCATTATTAGCCATTATTGTTAACTGCATAATTCTGGTCAAAGTCATGGGGGTCTAGAGAACATCCCAGAGTCACTGGGTGTTAGGTTATGAAAGTACACCCTCAATGGGAAACCAGACCGTCACAGGGTGGCCACCCATGCACAAAGGCACACGCTTGCCCATGATTCAAAGTGACCAATTCACCTGAAAAATATGTGTCTGGACTGTGGGAAGAAACCCACACAGACACGGGGAGAACATGCAAGTTCCACACAGACTGAGCTAGACTAGAACTCACCTGGAAAGCCATATCTCTGTGAGGTAACAGTGCTCCTCAATGAGCCATCCTGCCATCCACAATCATTTTTAGCCAAACACAATAAACTACTTGATCATTTCCTTGAGCATCAAAACTAACCATAATTATCGATTAATAGAATTAATCATTGATTTAACAATGAGTATTTGCTGAGAAATATGATTTGTCTGCTCCCCTTGCAAACTTTGCCAAACTCACATTTGTATGATTCTTTCTTTGCCACCTCGTGATGGTAATGCAACCACCCTATAAACAACGTTTTCAGCACTATTATTTCCATTATCATATGACCAGTATATTTAGTGTGAGGATTTATTTGACTGCTGCCACAGTGAAAGAGACCCTGACAGAACAGGAGTCTTTATACACAACATGTTGAGGTAGAACCATCAGCACCCAGTCAGTAACAGTCTGGGAACTCCAAGCTGTCATGAAAAATGAGATTTAGTTTATTATTTGGCATCAAGGGAAAGACAGTGGGGAAAAAAAAACCTCTATAGTAATAGATATTTTTTGGAAAGGTATCCACTTGGATTATTATCAAAGCAAATCACCACTAGGTGATCTGAGTTCCAGTCAGAAATGTCAGCAGACCAAGATGAGGTGCAATGCGGTAACTTTTACACCAAAAGTAGGTAATATCTCTGAAAGAGCTGGGAGGTTCAGCTTCACAGTGAAAGGAGAACCATCTCGCAAAGATGTAGCACACAGAGACAGAAAACAGATATGCACACCAGGAGGATTGTCGGAAGGATGAGAAAGGCAGAAATGAAGGACTTCCTCGGGCCTAGATAGGAGTAGCCAGAAAGGATGAGTCAATTGTTATAAATAAGAGCTGAAAATAATTAATCCCGAAGGCCAGTTTACAAAACCAGTTTAAACACAAATTGTTCATTAGTATTAAATTTCAGCATTATAACATATAAATAATGCATGCAATCCATAACTTTATTATTGTTAGATTTATGTTGTTTATAATGTTCCATTCTGCTACCTCCAATAGTACCTAATTAATTCTTGGGTATTTTATTGTTAAATTACAAAAGCCAACATGCAGCACAAGTTATTATATCCAATATTTCAACCTTGAGCACAGTGTTTGCTCTGTGAAAGAATACACATATTCTGCTTCTGCAAACAGCAGATGCGTGGCACTTGTCATCAATAAAAGCAGAAAAAGTAGCAAAGTACCAAACATGCAACGGAAGAACTAAAAATAGCCACCAGTAATAACAAAATTAAAAATGTAGTTTGTGGAAAACTATGAAAAGCAAAAACATAGAAGGAAAAGAGGTATAAGCTTGCTTTTTATGTCACAGCTCTTAGGATTTCTCCACACAGTGTGACAGCACAAGTCTTGACCTCAGTGTGGGTGTTGTGATGTATACTGGAAGGGTGATAGTTGTCTGCAGGGAAAAGGATAGTCGCTATACACCCTGTTCATCTTGGTTTTTCCTTCTAAGTGTTTTTTAGTCTGTCCAGATGCTATCTCTGCAGATGGCCCTGCTCTGTGGTGTCCCTCCTGACAAAATGTTTGTGATTAACAGTGTGTTCCTTTTCGATTGATAGCTGGAGAGATGTTCCTCATTGTATGGAGCTCAGCTACCTTCTACTCAAGAGATATTCAAACTTACCACTCCCTCGCAAGAGCAAGTTACTATGATTACCATGTGGGCAGAACTCAATTATGCTAAGTTGTAGGCAAAGGAAGTATAGTATATTACCCTTAATAGTAGTGGCCGCGGATCTGCCACCTTAATGTTTTTGAAGAAGAACTTATCAGTTAACACTAGATGAATCCAGTCTTTGAGAATGAGGTCATGCTGAGGGACACACAAGATAACTTGAACAGGCCTGTCCAAGACAAAGTGTAATGTCTTTGCTTTTATTTTTGGAAGTCTGAAAGTAAAGAAACTAATAGAAAACTCTTCACTGTCTGGAGGATCCAGGAATTCCCTAGAAGTTGTGATGCACGATATATTAAGTTACTGAGTTATTTTTCCCTCGCACTACAACCTCTCAGTTCTGTTCAGAAGAGGTCCAATGTCTACAATCTTTGCACATCCACTTCACAAAACCAGCCTCTGAGACCGTATCTTGTAAATAACCCTGGACACCTTGAAATGGAAAAAAGCAGAGAAGATCCAGTCATCTCATTCAGACAACATACCCAGTAGTCCTTCATAAAAGATAATAAATAAAAATGAGCAGAAATGATGACAGACAGAAAGAGAGGACAGACACGGGCTCAGGTTGTACAAACGTGGACCGACACAGTCATAAATCAGAAGATGACAGTATATCCTCAAAAAAATCTCCCTAAAATTATAACTTGAAATTCCCTCCTTTCAAACAATAACCCCAGAACAATAACAAAAACTAGGAGGTGACAAACTCAGCAGCATGACAACTTCGCAATAAATCTAGTTCATTTAAACAAGCTGAGCGCTTTGTATGAATAGTACTCAATGTTCCCCGATAATTAATTTGTGCCACAAAATTATATTAAACTGAAAAAAAATTGACAAACTTTATATGCTTTTGAGGGGATAGTTTGTATAGGTTGTCAGTAAAATAATTCATATACTCAGTGCCAGAAATGCCACTGTCACAGCATTTCTATCCAGAGGGCAGCCCTTTAGAAGCCATAGTGAGGGTTGTATAAATTTCCAGAATGTTCTCATCAGCCCGTCTTTTCAAAGTGCTTGTGCTATTAACTTAATGGCTGTGCCTGGCACACAGCGGACTGAGTCAGGTCCTTCCCAAAAGAGATGCAATATGCAGCCACTGGGTTCTCGCTCATCTCAGGGACCTGCA
This sequence comes from Arapaima gigas, assembly GCA_900497675.1. Classification (NCBI taxonomy): domain Eukaryota; kingdom Metazoa; phylum Chordata; class Actinopteri; order Osteoglossiformes; family Osteoglossidae; genus Arapaima; species Arapaima gigas. Next base: position 1,150,955 of record UFQX01000031.1, read on the forward strand.
AATAGGAATATCAATCAAATTCAGTCAGCTGCCCATCATCCCAGGGGTTGCGAATAAGCCCCCGACATGCCGATTTTTCTCGGAATACCGAAGCAGTTCTGAAAGGCTGACAGTTAGACAGTTGGTTGGTAAGGGGGACCCGATGGGTCAAAGTGACTTCTGGTAGTTCAACTTGATCCATTTCACGAGTTGTTCACTGTCCGCTCATCACAAGCGTTATCGGTGGGGCGTAATGACTGACAGAATTTATACATAAGGCAGAGGAACAGCCGTCCAAAATCCTGCAGCTCTGCAGGTGTCTAAACAATTGCATGTTCTCCAGCGCAATGACGAAGATTCATCTCATCTAATGACTACACATAAGATTTGGCAGTCTGTTAACTCCTTGGGTGGACAAAAATTACTGCCTTGCGGAGCGTCTCTGAATTTCCTCATAGATCAGAATGGCGCATAGCTACTCCCTCCCCTGACATATCCGTTTGTTCTGGGCTATAGAGGGATTCTTCTGTAATAGCAAATAATTCTGTATAATGTAGTGCTTGGGGAGAAACATATGGAGTACTTTATAACTTCAGTGCAATTAGGAAACAATTTTCTGATAAATTTAAACCTTTCTCAACCGATTTGATGGCGTTTGAATGTTATTAAAAGGATATTTAGATACATTTCAGACTATGTGTCTCCACCCCCAACAGATAATAAAGAATTTGTCAGAAAAGGTAACTTATTAGTCATGCCCTCTGTAGTTGGTCCTTTTTAAATGGTATTCCATAATTTTAAGATTACTGGACTGTTCTTTTTGAAGTTCTTTTCGTGGTGTTTTGAGATTTTTTTTTTAATGAGTGTGTCATTTCATCCAGTATTCACATTAGTGTAATAATAGTCCGCATGAATATTAATCGGGTTCTGTCATTTGCTACGGCTCCATTAGATGACCTTACCATGTCAGGGTCTTGTGCAGGCAGTGCTCTTTTTTACTGAAATCTGTTTCCAATTCTTTTTTTTTCCTCAAGTTAATATTATGAGTTTTTGAAGAGGCACAAAACAGAAATGAACTGTATTATATGTAACCATGAATTCCCACAATGCATCACATCTTGTTTTGTGGGCTGCAGTTCTATAATAATAAAAAGCTACTGCCTTCACCCTAGGGCGAGCAAAGGAAGTTTTCATGAAAATCTGAGGTGTTGCATTAAACAGGTTATTTATTTATTTGGTTGTTTATTAGTTTGCATTATTGTTCATTCTCTGAGCTGAATACTTCCTCCAAAGCAGCTTAAAAAGTTGTTTGAACAGTAAACTACTATAATGATTTGCCCATTAAAACAGCTGCCTAAGTCCTTCTGGAGGAACTGAGGGTAAGTACATTGCTTCAGGGTGCTGCAACCTCAAAACGATTTACACCTCGGTCATTTAATCGGAACACAATACTTCTCATTATCAGGCATTCCCATCATCGTGGTCATAAGGATAACAATGTGCTTTTACAATTTGACAACAATGTCCCTCTCTCCCATTTTTTCTGAGCATCATATAGAGTTGAAGGCTACCCAGTGCCAGATTCCAGCTCCTTTCCTTCAGCACTTTAAAATACTTTCAGTCCACCTGAGAGATCCATTCAGTGAGTCTTTGTCTCCTTAAGCTCTTTATTTTGTAGCTTCTTAAAAGAAAAAAGAATAAACTTTCTCATATCAGTCTTGTGCAAAATGATGGGTTGTTGGAAACTGATCACTGTGCAAATGTGTAGAGCAGTTTGTCCAATAGGCATAATTTCCTCAAAATACTATGGTTGGAAGAGTAGTAATGTATATACATACTTAAAAATAGTTAAAAATTTGCATTTATTCAAAACACTGTAGAGCGTGATCAAGACAGGCAAGTGTCATCAAACCTGCATCACACACTGAGGAAAAAAAATATGCCTAAAGCATATTCCAAATACTTATTGTTTTGCAGAACTTCTTGACAAGCCTAAGAGCGGATGCTGTTTATTATAAAGATGATATATTTTAATCCCTCTCCATCTTTGAATAGACATCTGAGAAGAGCTTAGCCAAGTGCCTGTTCTTCCATCTGTGCAAATGCAACATGAACCAGGTCATTTACATACTCTTCATATGTCAGAGAGGGTTCAAATCCTAAGATCTGCAGCACCTTTGCCAGCAGGTGTCAGTCATTTTTGAAGATTCAAGCAAAGCAATAAAAGTTTTTTGCTGCCCCCCCCCCACCCCCTTACCTCCTTGCCTTCCAAGCCAACATTCCTGACTGGTAATGGTTAGGTAGTTTAGGACAGCACTCCAGGAGTCATCAGGGCAACTGTGTTCCACCTTCCCTTTCCTCACCCATATTCTCCATCCGGTGAAATCCTCTCTCCAGAGTGGGAATCCTCAGCATTTTCACACTTCACATCCTCCTTTACTCCATTTTATATGTCGCTTTGTCTGCAAAATGGAGTCATTTGCAAGTAAATGCCTTAAAAATGTATGTCAACGTGTAAGGCAACCTGAGCAAAACACAAGGTGGGGTGCATGGGGAATAAAACAAGAATCTATTTCCTCCCTCCTTTGATTCATATATTGACACCTAAAGGGCATCTGGAGTCTTAGACCAGTGCGACAAACTGGTGTGTGTTTATTTATTTATTTTGATGAAATGAAGAATTTGACTTAGATGGTGCTTCTAAGGGTTGAAAGAATCATAACCGACATTCCCCAGAGCTTATCTGGTTATTACTAGGTTTCACAAGGTTTGACTTTTACTACTGCTCATCAGCAATTACCAGGCTATGCTCCTCAACCTAAAAAAAAAACTACTTCACACCAATGAAAATGCCAACATAAGAAGAGCTAAGAGGAACTAATCCATAACAGTCTTTATTCATCCCTTTGTTGTCTTTTTCCCTGCTAACCCCATACATTAGGATGCTCAATGAGGACTTCCCTGAGGAGAACATCAATTCATTGCTTAGCCCTGTCAACATTGCTTCAAATTCTGACTGTACCAATTTCCTGACTGCCAGATGCTGGCAGGGAAGAGTGAGAGGAAGAGCATAGTTTTGAAGGCTGTAACGGCCTAAAGAACATTGCAGACACCTGAAAGCCCAAACTGGTGCCCACATGTAAAGAGAACCAAATTAAAAGCTCAAACATTATCCATGAGTGTTAATAGTGCTATTTGGAGGCATCAACCACAACTATATCCTGCATGGCAAACATTTTAATAGGGCATAATTTTCAATGAGTTTCAAGCATCTGTAAAGAGGAAAATGAATATATCGTGGATCCAGTTGCAGCTGTCCTCATAGGAGCCAAATGATCACAATTCAAAACAATTAACTCTGGGAAGCTCAAGGCACATAGTTGTGATGAAATTGGATGCCTAAATGGTGCTATTACAGGCAACAAAGTGGACCATTATGATATCATGATCATTATAGTTTGAACATTATTTCACTTGAAAACCTGCACAGTGTGTAAACTCATGAAACTTGTAAAATTAAATCATCTGGTTGTATTGTGATTAAATCATACAGGACCAAACTGAGGTAGGACTCCATACATACACTGCAGCAAAACAAGTAAAAAGAAGCAAATAGTTCCTTTAAAATGATAAAACACAGTCTTTATTGGCCCAGTCAGTTTCAACAATTGCCTGTTTCAATTTTTGTTGAATCATCCAGTCGTGATGCGAAATTACGAACTGTGATCTGTAAATGCATTAATAACCGAACAAAATGAGCCATATGAGCCGTTTCCTATTTTCAGTTTACATCCAGAACGAAATCTGTACAGACCTCATGTACAATTCATTTTTACCTATTCATCCCATGATGTTAATATTTTATTTCGAATTGCAACAAAATCTAGAAGTAAGTGCAATGGACAATATATTATACTTGAAAAACTATTCTAGGAACTTTAGAAATACTGGGCACCTTCAAGGAAAGCTATGCATTTTCCTAAGTGCTGTTGCATTGCAGAGCTTATGGTTATATTTTATTCAGAACTGTCTACAGCATGGCTCATTTTCATAATATACATGAGATTTTATTCCCACATTTCAAAACATGGGGCAAAGAATAAGTTACGCCCAAAGAATACATCATCTGTAGCGTATCACAGTTGAACAGAGTAGTTTTTTCTATTTATTATTTATTTCGCTAAACATTTTGGACAGACGCTACTGAAATACGATGCTATTTAAAGGCTTCTGGCCTACATCCTACAACCGTGCAACATTCTGTTGAGATCAGGCTGAGAAAAAAAAATCCATGAGTTTTAAGTTAATGCTTTTTCAGTTCTTGCAAATATTTACAGCATGCATGTGGAATAAAACAAGAATCTATTTTCTCCTTCCTTTGACTCATATACTGACACCTAAAGGGCGTCTGGAGTCTTAGACCAGTGTGACAAACTGGTGGCTGTAGGCTGAAGGCTGACATCCCCGGGTCAGTAGCATATGGAAAAAAAAAGAATTTCTGAAATAAAAGTAACCCAAAGAAATGACATTGACTCCATTACTGTTCACCCTCTACACCTCTGACTTCAAACATAAATCAGCGCAGTGTCACCTGCAGAAGTTTTCTGTCTTCAGTTATGAGGTGTATAGAGAAAGGCGATGAGGTGGAGTACAGGAGTCTGATTGAGGACTTTGGTACAAGTGAAACTACCTCCAGCTCAATCACACAAAAAAGAAGGAGCTGGTGGTTGATCTTCATTCTGTTAAGGAGCCCTGGTGCCCATTTATTATTGATGGTGTGGAGGTGGTCCAGACTATAAGTACTTTGAAGTCCAAATCAACAACAATCTAGACTCACCTCACAACACAGCTGTACTGTATAAGAAAGGACAGAGCTGATTGCAGTTTGTTGACGGCTGAGGTCCTGTAATGTATGCAGAAACATCCTCTGTGTTATACCAAAACGTAGTCGCTGATGTCAGTTTTTTATGCTGTAGTGTGCTGCTTGGGACATTGCTTCTGGCAAGAGGTGCAGATCCAAAAAACTTGTCAAAGAAAGCGGACTCTGTCATGGGTCAAAGCACTAATTTGGTGGAGGCTGTGGCAGAAGCTGGGATGAGGAGGAAGCTACAGTCCATCATGGATATGGGCTCCTATCCCCTAAATGAACTGATCACCATGAGCTCTTTTATCTTCCAGCTTATTCAAATTAGGTGCACTAAGAAGCACTTTGGATGGTTCTTCTTACCAACAGAGATTAGCTTTATAAAGTCACACAAGAATCTGCCAACAATTGATTATTCATTACTTTTGTTTATCAATTATTTTGCTCTTTTGTTGTTATTTATTTATTGTTATTATCTTATGTTATGTCTCCTATGTGTTCGGTGGCTGTATGGTGAATTTCAGAGATCAATAAAATTCTGTCCTATCCTATCTTTTTAAATTTATTCATTTTTTCTTTAATAATAATCACGTTCAGTGACATCTGCTGTGAAGCAGGAAAAAAAATTTTTTTTGATTAATTTTCACAGATCCCCCCCCCCCCCCCCCCCTGAATATATCAGGACTTGCTGAT
>UFQX01000031.1:1156517-1263426 GCA_900497675.1 Arapaima gigas
AACCCCCCCCCCCCCCCTCCACTGAATATATCAGGACTTGCTGATGTTTTGCACATCCCAGCACATACAATTCAAATATGCAATCACATTTGCAAATTTGTTTTACTACATTTTCATCGCATATTGAGCATTTTGCATGAATAATGTAGCTTTTAATCCAGCTGAATTATTCATTTTGTTGTAACTCTCTCCCTTTTCATTGACACAGTGTGGACAAATGCATCTACTGACCAGCTAAACGAAAGTAAAGCAAAATATTTTAAGAACACATTTCTTCAAAGGCGATGGATTTTGGTTGCTCAGTGCTCAAGTGACCCGGTTGCATTCGCAGCAGCTCACTGGTGCTCATATGGGTGATGCAAAAAGGCTTAATGAGACACAGATTCCATTTGTGGTGTCAGACGGCAGTGTAATTTACATTATTTAGCTGACACCTTCCTCCACAGAGACTTACAATGACATTCCTGTTTATACAGCTGGGTCATTTTTACCGGTGTAGTTTAGAGTAAGTACCTTGCTGAAGGGTACTACAGCTGGAGGTGGGATTTAAACCTGGGTCTTTGGAAGGCAGCAGCTCTAATCATCACATCACCTGCTGATTCCAGAAGGTTAATGCCAGCTTGAAAAAGACAGTCTGAGATAACAGTAGCATTAAGAGCAGTAGCATTAATCTTGAATTTCAACAAAAATATGAAGGGGAAAAAAACTTGAATTCTGTAACAGTCAAAAGACTCCTGTCCTTCCAGCCACCAGGACTTCATCTATATTTGACACAATGAGTCTTCAACAAACACCTCCTTTCCTAGTATAGTGACAATGTCCTCGGTTTATATTAGTTTGCAAAACCCTAGGGGTTGCTGGACTGTGAGTTTTTAAAGTATATTTTTATGGTGTAAAATCTCAAAATGTTGAACTCCCAGTTTCAATACAGGGTCTGAAGCAATAAAATAAGTTTTATAAATCAAAGGAAGTAGGGCAGAACTGAAGCAGACAGGGTGCAAACTCACACAAGACGCAGTGGGCACTAATCCATTGCCCAGGAATACGTTTTTTTTCCCCACCTTAGAAAAAAATAAATATCCAGATTTCTACCAAGATGACATTTCTTGAATACAGTTTTGTACCGACCTGCAACAAAACCTCTTATTAAAGTAGAATATTAAACATTTATTGTTGCAGCACAAATGGAAGTTTGAATAAATGAAAATACTGCCTTGGAAGATTTTATTTTCCCAAAAGCATGTGCAGTTGAAGACTTTCAGGAGTGCCCTGAAATAAAGATTAACTTTTACAATGTTGGACTAGGCAATGCCTGGTCCTGGACAAACCTTAGGTTTCCTGCAGCAGTGGACTGATTTTATGAAGAAGATGCTAAACTGTTTTTTTTTCTCCAACTGGCTATTTTCTGCTTAAATGCCACTTTGTCATGTGATATTTTTCTGTAACATATGGGGAGGGAATGGAGGCCTTGCAAGTGGTTTTGTCAGCCAGACTGGTGAAAGCAGAAGTAAGCAAATAATGTGACACATATTAAAAGAATTTTTGTTTGTTTGATACACCTTTAACAAATGCTGCTTTATTGTCTGAAGTATCCATCGGACTTTTTCGGATGTGACAGGAAGGGCAGCGTGTTGTCTCGCACACCCGCATTCACGGTTTGAATGTACAATTTGGATTCATCTGTGGTTCTTGCATCCCGATCCTACTGAGAGTTGCGGTCTCCTCCAATAGCTGAAAAATATTAACATGCTGTTAAGGTCTAGTGGTGCCTCTGAACCTCTTCTGTAAGAGAGTGGGGGGGGGAGCCCTCTAATGCTAGGACAGGTTCCAGCTCCCATCTACCCGATTTGCCAAAAACTGTAATTAGAAACAATTGTTCCTGTTGCCTTTACCTTAACGCTGCACATATTCAGTATTCACCGTCTGTATTACCAGCATGGTCCACTGATGTTTACACTTCACTTAAGTTGTCATAGAAACAAACATTAAAAATTTATTGTAGCAAACTTTTTTTTTCCTCTTGATGCAACTTCAAAGTATGCATCATGCATAATTATTTAGTGTCTTTTTTTTAATACAGAAGTGTGTAACTGCAACAGGCACATCTACACGGTATATTTTTACATGATCTTTTCCTCCCCCCTGTTAATTCTATTAGTCTCTTAAAACAAAAAATATTAGTAATGTTAACATAAAAATAGCATTCATTTTCTATTCATTTAATTTGAGGACACAAATTAATATTTCACACTTTGAACATGCATTGTAGGGATTCCTTTCATTGTAGCTTAGCGCACCTTTATAAATTCTTCAAGTCACGCCAGTAGACACTTGGAATAATTGCATGTAGAAGCTTTGCTGGGGACTGCATACAGGATGGATTTCCAGGGATTACAGTTATAGTAACAACTATCTTGAGCTTGCACACATTAAATAAATAAATAAAATAAAATAAAATAAAATAAAATAAAATACCTGACTGAGCTTGAGCTGTGCTCCAAAATACTCCTGGATCCAGGCCAATCGCTGGCATCTACTCCCAGAAATGGTAGGCAGGGCCTTGTCTTCCATGCTGGGGATGGGACTTTGTGTATTACAAATGCAGCTGGACGCTCGATTGATGCGAATCTAAGTGCCTCTCATGTAAATATCCATGCGACACTGTTGCCTAGCGCCCCGCAATAAAGCTGAAGGAAAAAAATAGCAAATAATGCGCATAATTGTATGACCCTTAGCACAGTCCCATCAGTCTTCTACATATTCTCACAAAGATTATAAAATATGTTCATGAAGATTGTTAGAAAATGATTTGATTGATTTTGGAAGCTGTCCTTTCTGCAGGTCTGGGGTCACGTCTCCGGGGATATTTATGCCATGTGGGTTTTATTTATCAAGAAAATGTTTGAGCCTATTCAGAATTTTCACCATATTCATACACAGTTCTATGTGGGTAAAACAATGACAGGCTAACAGTAGTAAAATAAGGCAGTTATAAGCTTCGTGTCATAAAGCTGTGACGTGACTGCGTTTCATAAGTTGTACTTGTTTAGGTACTAAAGGCTTTTTCCAGATACTATATTCTGTTCTCAATCGAATTGGTTAAATCACATGACAAATGAGACAGAGACACTTTTAAAACTTCTGATGTTTCCAACATGTGTGAAGTTTAGGGTACAAACATGGAGAAACGTACACTTAAGTGTTTGTGACGTCTCACCCTGAGACTGTTCTGTTTGATGAAGTGGAAAAAAAAAGTTTCTTGTAGCTCATTTCTAACAAGTCACTCCGTTTGTTTTCTTCTACTACTGATACTGTTCTATAGCCTATCATTACTAAAAAGAAACCTTTTGTAATCTTCATGCTGACTTTTATTAGTACCAAGATGGCTATTTTATGTAACTCTTCTAGTTTTAATTTCTACTAACACTCCTGTAATGTTGGGACAGGACAGTAAAAGTGTTGGAAAGAGACTGAGCAGGTCTTTCTTGCTGTGGACATAAAGCTGGAGCCCAGTGAGAGACATGCAGGCAACACAAAGGGTCACAGCACTGAGGAATGTGGCACAGAGCTAATGGAGACCTTCAGTTTGGCACCGAGTGACCGGAAGGAACAAAAACACAAATTACAGCAGGTTAAAAACACCGACAGCACTTTCCCAACTCAAAAAAGACCTCCCAGTGAAAAAACTAAATGTCAAGTGTGTGTGAATATAAAGTATGCAGACACATTTGAGCAACCATTCAAATTTGTTGGATTGAAATCTGGCTCATATCTATTTTATCCAAAAAAGAAAAACATGTAGGGGGTAACAAAAATGTTTTTAAATTTTTAAATTGGCACCCTAGTGCACTTTTTTCACATTTCTGTTAAGTTAAGCTAGGCATAGACACACATAACAAATTCGTTCAGCTCCTGCAGGTGGCTCAGAGCGGGCTGATAAATCCAAGTTTTAATGGCTCCTGGCTGACTGTTCGGACAAGTCGAAGGCAAATCACTAATCCTCGGTGGAGGCATCTCATTTCAGGGTGTGACAGCATATATGTTGTTCCCTGGCAAAGGTAAATCTGTACAGCTGATTTTGTTATTCATTTTCTTTTCACAGAAAGCTTGGATTATCTGGATAAAGTCTACTCATCTCATATATACAGCAATATAAGTCGACTTTCCTTAGGTAGCTCAGTTACTTAGGAAACAGCTTCTGGGAACATTGTATAGTAAGATCTGCTTACACTGTGAGATACTGTGACTTGCTTTATTGCCAGCAACATATGAATACACATATTTAAAGTTGTGGGCACAATTGTCCACTCATGACTGACTGAAATAAATTTAAATAACATATTTGCCAAACTTTTTCTATATACAGTAAATGTCACTAATATTTAATCCAGTAAAATACTCTTTGCTCAGACACTCCAACTTCTGTACAAACTACATTTTCGCAGATTTAATCATTCCATAAACTCCATAACCTGTTGAATAAAGTGGCAAAAAAAACTAGGAACACCTAAAACAAGAAACTTTTTCTGCATTGACTGTACATAACTGTGTTTTATACCTTTAGAGCTTTTCACACCTGACCACATGTTGTTGTAAGATGAAAAAATGTATAATTAATCTGAAAGTAAACATTAATATTGGATAAACTACACAAAACACAATAAAGCTCAATATTCCAATATTTAATCTGCACCATAAGCATGAACATACTGTTCTGCTGGACTTCCTATGCAAAGCAAGTTGTTGGACCTCAGTGAAGAGTTTTATTCACACCCCAGGAAACAAAACTACATCTCAGCAGTGTCGTTTAATGGACGAGATCTTGTGGGAGAACAATCTTGCAACATTGAAACCAGGGGTTGTTACTCTCATGTGGGAATTTTTAATATAAAATAGAAGGCAGTTTTGCATTCACAGGCAAAAATGAAAAGGGTAACATTTTTGAGGTTGGAGGACTCACCACTGTCAGTCTCTCCAAGTATCTCCCAGTGGTGATGACATCTAGTGATGGTTTCAATAAGTAGGATAGAACATCAGCTCCAACAGGACCAAAGGTGGGCTGGATACAGAGCAAAAGTTGCTGCATTGTGGCCTCTGAAGCCGATGGTTCAAATGAGGTGACCAGATACGTGGAGCCATATCCTGGAATGGAAAATGACCATAGTGCCAAGTGGACTGTGACAGAACAAGTCTGCTGCAATAAAGTGTTTACAGGAAACATTTTCATTCCAACCAACTCAAACGGATTTTACAGGTGCTATGCACTACAGGCTTACATTTCTACATCATACACTAACACTCAACGCATACAAAAGGTCAGCTTTCTTCACCGTTATGTACAACATTCATAATTTTCAACTACAACTTATATGTTACTTACTCTATAAGTGTACCTTCATTTCAGGTCAGGCTAAAGACCCAAGTATAGTATTAGGTGGCTGTATATATTGCCTGTCTCTATGGTACACATGCTCGGTTGGAGGTGAAGCAGAAAAGTAATTTTTGGGGTTGTTTGTAATTTCCTGATCTGGACGAATTGTTATATTTTACAGTATGGGTGGATATTAAAATAAGGGTAAATGATTAATTCACACATAATCAAGCACAATACCTTCAACTTATATATTGTTGTCCAGGTTTATTCGGCACAGATTTGTAGTGTCATGATACCTCTTTTTGTGTAAAATGTTTGAATCCTTCCTAAGAAAAGGAGGGAAACACTTTGAAGGGGTTGTGTTCTCTTTTGTGGGAGATTGGGGTACATGCCTGTTACTGGTATTTGTAGCTATAGATAGCTGTAGATATACATATGAGTCCATTGGTAAATATAGTATCTGTTCCTTTTATTTCAAGTATTCTGACACTTTAATAAACACCTCTGGCAAAAATCAATTGCGAAGAATTGTCATCAACAGTTGAAGACAAACCCTGGAGGAAAAACATTTGCCCTTTACTGGGATGCGAGGTGTGACCAAATATACCTAATGGTTCATGGCAGACAGGGTTGGTGAAGGGTCCTGCTGAAAGCAAAGTGTGTGCTCCTGTACAGGTGAGTGTGAGAAAGGTGTTAATGTTATCTCAAAAAAATAATATAGACTTGATTACCTGAAAATAATATCATACCATAGTTTATTTATTCATTTGGTGGTGCACTGTTGACATAAATAATGGTTTGTCATGTGACAGATTGCTGTCTTACTGAACGACTCAGTCTTTGACAAGCAGCTTTTTAAAGACCCCATAAGGTTCCAGAGGATGGCTGTAGCCATTACACTTCATGGTTTTGCGAAAAATGTATATAATACAGACTACATCAGGATTTTTTTTTTGTTTTTTATTTTAAAATGGCAGAATGATAAAACTAGTATTTCAGAATCAGTCCCAGAAAGTATTTATTGACTAGTGTTTTGCAGAAATGAGGAGTAAACAAACATTTTGGATAACAGGTTCACATTCAGATATGCAAATAAAGCAAAATATGAACTTTACGTGCAAATATTATTGTTATTAGGGTTGTTCTTCTGTAGATACGAGGTCTGTGGTTCAAATCTAACTCCTGTTACAGTACCCTGTTTAAAATGCTCCAGAAAGAACCGCCTGCTGTATAAATGGGTACGTCATTGTAAAATTGATATTCGGATATTGTAAGGCCCCTTGGACAAAGGTGTGAGCTAAAGAAAGGTCAGTAATAACATTCTGCTATCCAGATGTGCATTGTGTGCAAATTCTAAATTCTCCATTTATAAATCACAGCTGTATATGAAAAGGTAAAATGGACACTAGGGTAGAGACCAGGATAGAGATACTCCAGCTTGTGGGAGTTCCACAGCAACCGTTATTGACATTGTTCTGCAGTGGATTGGGGCAGTTAAGCCAGGCAGGGACATTTTGGTTGACTGGTGGAAAGTCCCCCAAGGGACATGTTTAGTGCCTGCAAGATCCAGATTACTTCTGGTCGGTGGAAGCTCCCGTTTGACTGAGAGTGTGACCAGTAGCAGCTGGCAGAGAGGAGGATGTATTGGAGGAGAGTATTCCCTGTGTCCTACATGATAACTGGTCTGGTCAGACATGCCTCAAGGATGCTTATGAGTCTGCGTATGAGACCCCTCATGAGATTATTTATATATTTATTTTAATGGGCACAAGGTACAGACAATATTTAGTGGCTGCAGAAGCAAATTAATATATGATGTATAATGCAATTATGCAAAATAAGCAGCCCACTTTAGGCATGCCTGGGTGATAATAATATCAGCACTTAACTGAAAGCACCACATTTTACAAATTTACACAGCTTGATATTCCACAACTTGAAATTCATGTTAAGCACAGCTGGAGACAATTGCCTGAAACTTACAGCTTTTAACCCTAAAAAGGGTAGTGTTCATGACTGCAGCCTTTTGTTGCTTATGCAATATTAGAATTAAATAATAAAGACCAAAGCAAATTTATATCAACTGTTTGCAATAATTAGAGGAATATTTAAGAGCTGCAGAAGTCATGGATGCTTAGACAAAGGCTCCATTGTGTAACTTTAACAGCTAATGTCTTTAGAAAGGTGTCTTTTGAATACTGGCTTCTGCTACTGTCACCATGTGCCATTAACATGCTTTTCTGACTGTCAGCTTTCCCCCGGCAGGCTGAGATCTATGAGCCCTCTTCATTTATACACTGTCACCAAAGATCACCTGGTAAACCACACTGAGGGATTACAAACCTTCACCTGACTGCTGACTCCATTCTAGTCACATCTTCTGTACCACGTAGTTGGAATGACCCAGAGGGATGGCCAGCCAGCTGGGGTTGGATACCCTGAGATCTCTCCTCTTCCAACCTGGGGAGTTTTCTCCAAAAAAACAAAAAACTCATTTTAGAAAAATGTGTTTTTATTGCCAATGAACTCTTATGTCAGTGTCAACTCCCAGCGACCACATTGTACTTCTGGTGTTCTGTCCTCCACTTGAGCACATACGCCGGAAAGTGGTGCATCCGGTTGTTGAGCTCGTGTTCATCCATATGATTGCGAGTCGCCCTTTTTTGTCTTTTTTTTTCCCCATTAGATGAAAGCCTTCATAAGAACCTTTGCATAAGTTGTCCTTCAGTGCTGTGAGGCTACAGTATTTGAAACATTAAACTGCCCAAACTGAATGGTCATTTAAGACCGCTGGGAAACACCAGAAGACACCTTTGAGGCACAGTTGTGCACCAATGAGAAATATGCTTTACTAAATTTATGAACAAGATAAAATCATATCTAAGCAAATGAATAATAGATAAGGCCAGGTTTCTGCAGACCTGTACTGTCATACCATAGCCTACAGCCATCCTGACAGCACTTCAGCCCTAGAATCCTTTAAAAGTTGTCTTCCAAATTAAGCAGAGTATAAAAAATTAATGACTTATTTTCAAAACGTCCCCTTAAAATGTTTCTGAGTTGAGGAAAAAATGGTTTTTATACACTGCTCTGTATTCTAAAAAAATTTCTCAAATTCTGTGTAGGACTATCCATGTTCTCAATATTAATACTTGCCATTGTACTTCCAGCAGGGAAGAACAGGAGTGCTAAAATTCTGAGAAATCATGACGACATCATTTTCAAATGATGCACTGATTCATTATATTCAATTTGACATTCACAGTGCTACAAAATTTCCTCCGACATCCAGAAGACAAGAGTACAGGAGCAGTGTCTGCAATGCTAAAGGAAAGTTATGATCCACTGGGGGTGGCCTATTGTGCTACTTCACATAGAGCAGCTTAAAAGAACTAAATAGTCAATTTAGTTCGTTACGCCAGCAATTGGCTTTTCAAGTCGTCACGATTTCTCCATTAAGATTCGTGATGCCTTAAGAAGCACCCTTGAGTTGCATGCCCACGTTGAGCACCTTTAGAGGACCAAAGTGAAAAGCTTGAAACTCATAACTTTTTTCCTTTCTTGAAGAGCTGCAAGTATAATCTATAAAAATGGTAAAAACACAAACATTCTTACTAACATTGCTGTACACAATTACAGTAGACGTACAAGACAAAACAGCCAGTCACGGACTTAGTAATAAGGGCTTGATCAGTGTATTATACATATTCAAAATAAAATACATTCAAAGAACTTTTTACTTTATTGTACTTCACCATAGTCTGAACGAGTCAAGCTTATGGGTAACACAGCTTGTAGCTTAATAGACTCACTCTTTAAATACAGCTTGACACACTACCATTAAATTTAAGGCAGAAGGGTGTATTAGCAGGGCTTTCCTCCAACTTCAGCGTGCAATACCAATCATCCAGTCTGTAACGGTACCTTCTTTTCATCTTAACCTTTGCACACACAGCAGTTATCCATTTACTCCAATCTCTCATGCAGCACACTTTACGTGTGATCGAAATCTCTCCAACTTGTACGACCATAAACCGTGCTTTTAAAAAGTGAATTCTGATGCTGCAGTAAAACTGACATGATAAATCAGTGAACATCTGTAAGCCTATAATGAAAAGGCCAAACAAGTACTTGACACAGCAACTTAAAAAAAAATATAATAAAAAAATACAGGTGTTCATCAAAAGGAAAAAAATAGCATCTCTAATGGAAAGTTGTTCATTTATTTAAGGAAGATAGGTTAACATTTATGAATGCAAATAAACATTAAGAATTATCACAAATGTAGAATTGGTATTCAAA
Source organism: Arapaima gigas (assembly GCA_900497675.1). NCBI lineage: Eukaryota > Metazoa > Chordata > Actinopteri > Osteoglossiformes > Osteoglossidae > Arapaima > Arapaima gigas. The sequence continues at coordinate 1,166,194 of UFQX01000031.1, forward strand.
GTGTACGGCAGCAACTCGAGGCTAACAATGCTAAATGATTGCTTTTACTGAAATCTGGACATTCTAAATCTCTGTCCCGTGAAGAGCAGCAGTTGTGTAGCCTTTTTAAAGCAAATTTCAGAACATGAATACTCAATTCTGTTTTTATAAATTATCAAAATAAATAAAACTATGCAGGAAACACTGTGAAGAGAAAAGCAGCTATTCTTTAAATGTCGATAGCTGTAGAAAAAGAGCTTAATTACAATATCAAGTTCAAACATGTCCAGTAATTCCATTTGAAAAAATAAAGTCTGCTATTGATACTGAATCAAACAGCACATTACCTGGGGTTTAGAACAATAGAAAAAAAACCTATTACAGTATTGGCTCAAAAAGCATATTGGGATTTGGTGATTTCTATAATACATTTTATTTTAGTGTTGTGCTTTGGCCTGGTTTGGAAAATGCACATAATGTCAAATTGTTCCTGCACACGTCTTTATTGACTTCCTAGAGAAAGTGTGAACAGTTTAAAATGCACAAATTTTCTCAATTATTCTGAGAACAAAAAAAAAAAAGAAATACTCCCTCAATCCCTCAAAGAAATGGTCTGCAACTTCGGACTTTATTTAAAATGAGGAATTCATCAGTTGGAAGTTAAATTTCCCACATGTTAAATGAAACATTGTTCTCCATTTCAGGCTTATAAAGTTCCATGTAGGGCCTGCTGAGATTCCGATGACAGGCGTTTACCAAAGTGATGTGCTAACAATAAAACAAGACGACCTCTGCTGCATCGTTTCTCCCACGACATCCAAACCAAAAGGCTCCTGTCCCTGGGCTACAAAGGAAGGAATGCGGCCGTGGATCCTCAAATGCTCTGCTCAGCAGATCTTCACACAAGCTCCAGTACCTACACAGCCAAGGAAGGGAAGAAGGTATGACAGAATTACAAATTAACAAAATTACACATAAATTTCCTATCATCTTTAAACTTCTTGAACATATTCCCTTTGAAATTCATTGATAACAATGTGTAATTTGACTGGACTACAGTGCTTTCGACAATGTCTGTTGTGGTAGTTTGAAATCAACATAAAATATTCCATTTGTAACACTTGCGAACTCAGTGTCAATAGGGAGAGATTCTTCAATGGCAGCTTCTGCAACAAGGCAGAGGGGACAAACAATACCCTCCTCCTTGTGCTTAAAAAAATAAAATAAAAAACAGAAAAATTCACCTCCAGAAAAAAAAAAGTTACTGCTATTATTAAATTGATTTCAAGTTATTTCAAGTGTTGTTACATTTTTTTCATCAAACAGAGGCTACAGCCTGCAAAAACTCTTTTCTATTTAAGGATCAGGTAGACAGCCAATCGTGATTCAGCAGATTCCATTTATTGTCATGACTGTGCATGATCTGCAAAATGGAAATGTCACAAATAAACACTACATTTGATTATAATTCTCATGCAGAAAGATCTAATTCTATCTTTCCTCTGTAATTCAGAAATGTGTGTATTGCTATCGGCATCAGCTGTTATGTACATAGTATTATCAAATATGGACATCGACCAAAACTCACATATTTGTGCATCCCTAACAGCAGGCTTATGAAATTTCTGGACTTTCTCTCTCCTGTCTCGCTTTTTAAAGCACTCGGTCACGAGATCTAGTTGGGTCTGTTCCCAATGAGACAGACTGTATGATGAGGTTACAACAGTAAAACCAAGTTTCCAATTAATTTATCACTTGTGATATCATCATTACTGGTAGGAGGACTTAATCGTGTTTAAATATTATACTACAATGAAACTGGACAGTCTGTCATTAATATTACAGTGAAGTTTTATAAGGACCTGTATTAGTAGTTACGTTTTAATAACTTAAGATCATTATGGTGTTGTGATCTATATTTACCCTTCACACTTAATCATTTTTGGATACTTTGCCATTGATGTAACTTATTTCTCCATGTCATATTTCTGCCTCAATGTTTCCATGACTCAGCGTTGCTGTTCCATTACCCCCTCCACACACACACACACACAGAGAAATATATAGTAGCATAGTAATAATATATAGTTATATATAGTTCAGATTTGTATTTTCATGAATATGAAGCTACTAAGCATGTCCTTAAACAGCTAAGATTGGCAATGACAGGGCAGGGGCTGCGGACACAATTCCCCTTCGCGTTTATTTCATCCGGCAACCTTACATACCAGTTTTCTTGTGTCTCTACAATTCAAGCATTGCAGAAAAACAATGATAGTCACTGTTTTACTATTTCTGTAACTGTTAAATGTGGTGACTTAACACTCAAAAAATACACTTCTTGCAGTACCAGTCTAGACCACATTTTATAAGTGTATTTTAGACCAGGCATAACATGGAAACTGGAATCCAATACGTGGCTGTTATATAAAAGTCTACATTATACCGGATTTATGCACCGACAGCCGACAACATCCAACCCTTGATCAGATTATAAGCAACCGCCACATTACATCAGATCTATAGTTTAAATAGCTTACAATATTTACATTTAATTAATTGACTACTTATTAAAGAAAAAAATTTAAGCAAGCAGGAAATGAACACGTCTATATTATCTGTTAACCAGCACAATATACAGCTGTGGTGCATCTTTCAAAACTAAAATGTTTTATGAGTTGATCTAATTAATTCAATACACAATTAAAATAGCCAGTTTTTATGACTGTGGTGGACTGGCATCTTATCCTGGGTATATCCTCATTAGCTTTCTGACCTGTGGGATGGGCTCTAGACTGCTGTGAACCCTACTTACAAATGATAGAGTTTTTATGATCAAAATATGTGATAGAATATCCAAATACACATTAATAATTAATATTTTAGATGCCTGTGTAAGCTCTTAAGGTCATAAATCTGGTTTACTTTCTACAAATAAAAGGTTTTTACAAATAAAAACAATCAGTGAACTTTTCTATAGAAATGTTATACAGCAATACAGAACTTCAGTTACTTTCCACACGCTAACTGCTTACCTTTATTGTGCCTTGACTGTTTGCTGCAATCAGCACATTGGATTCCTGCAAAACAAGTATTGACATCAGACAGAATGTTACATTAGCCAAATCTCCGGAGAATCTGAAATGTGTCAATTTTTATTTCTTTAAAGACATCTTAAATCAGTAGCTTTTCCATTTTCAAGTGACCGAATGAGGCAACGAGTAAGAATGCACAAGAAAAGCAGGGGAATGTCTTGCAACATTAATACCCACTGTAGACTAAAGGAAACAGGAGGAAGAAAATGTTGCATAAAACACTAGTTGAGTAAAACTGGCCAAGCAGATTTAATCTTGATCTTCAAGACCGTATCTAAAGACTGAGCAAAACCCAACACCGTTCATGATGAAATAATGCAGAGGTTGTGTCTCAGTGACTGATGAGATAGCTTTAGTAGCGTATTTTGGTTTGTAAACTGATTCTCCAGCCATCTGCAGGAATTTACAGAAGCAAAATATTTGGTTTTGAAAAGTGTGGATCAGGCATTACATTTTGGAACTTTAAATTCAGTCTCACTCTGATAGATTTTGTATTCTTGGACCCTACTAATCTACAGATGAGTAGAAAATGTGCCTTATTTACAGAGCGGATTTTTCTGGCCCAACAGTAAGAAATTAGGACAAGTATTTTGGTTTAAAAATGAAGCTTGGCCTGGCCACCTAATTTTAGAGCAAGTAACAAGGCATGACTGCATCTTATAATTTTTACTGCAATACAACTTAGTATACAACATCAAACAGAATGTAGACATTCTAACTAGGCTAACAAGCTCAGAAGAACAAAGCAGAAAAATATGTTACGTAAGCATTTTTAGTTGTCTGGACCCAGCTGAACAGAAGAATCAAGCAGGCTTTAGCTTACGCTCAATTTCAGACAGCTGGTGCCACCTTCTGGTCAGATTCTAAAGGTCTCTTAGGAACTGAACTTTAAAAAAGTATTTATAAGATCAAGTTCCACATTTGTTCCACAACATGAATGCAGGTAGGGGGGAAAACATCATTAAATGCAGTGTTAAAGACATTTACTGAATTATTCAAAGCCATTGATTAATTTCATGCCTGTTCTACTTCTACTTACATAGTCCAATTTAAATAGAGGTTAACGTTTAGGATATTTAAGTGGGGTCTTTGCTGTCAAGGCTCTAAAACTGGGAATCAACCATACCTGATTTTAACAAGCTTATTTGTGACAATATGAAAATTGACATTCTTGAATGGACTGAGGAAAAAAGTATGTAATAGAGCCTTGTCCATTTTAACAGCTAACATTATTAGCAAACAATGATCAACTTAAAACTGCCTAGTCCTGAAGGTGGATGGAGTCCTTGAACATTGTAGAGTACCTGTATACAATATTAGTAGCGTGAAGATCATTTAAAAAATTAATTTAAAAAAAGTGCTTACTTGAGGTCATCGTTTCTACATCTTATAAAGCATGGTCTATTTATCCGTTTATTCTTCATGCACGGCTTTATTCTGGCACAGTGGTACTTCTCACCCTACGTGAGATTTTTGTGTAATTAACTTCATTAAACTAAAAAGGCCTATTTACTATTTTAACAATTTAAAATTTGGTCTTTGGACATGGCTGGAAAAAGCGGGAGTAGCGACATCACAAGTAGAACGTACTGAAGACTGTGATGCTAATGAATTTTCTCACCAGACACGCGCAGCCACATGTACGCACAGTCTCACTAAAACACATTTATATTGGGAGATGATACAATTTGGTGATATATAATTTGAGAGCAAATATAATTTATTACTGTTTGCATGTCACCAAGGCCAGCTCTGTGTATCATTCACATATTGGACCACAGGATCCAGTAGCTGTTATATGTAAGCAGAACTCATGAGAGGGAGGGTGGTGTGCTGGAGTGGTGATTGAGGGGGTGCGTCAAAGATGTAAAAACACCATCATCCCCACTACAATGCTAAGGGGCAAAAGGACCCAGTAGCTGTAATACATGCATAAATAATGTTTGGTGACACATAATTTATTATGTAGCAATGTCACTACAGCCAGTGTGCATGCTGCTGTCAGAGCCATTCGTGTGTTGAACAATATTGTTATATTGTTCAAATGAAAATTTCCACTCGACTATAACTAGCATGCAGATCATTCTCTGTAGCATTCACCTGTTTTATATACTGGATACAACCACTTTGAGGATAATACAGTTTGGTGTTATATATGTGTTAATATTTATCCGTCTCTGAAATTTTTGACCCAGGCAACCCAGTGTAACTCGGTTAGTTATTTAAAAGGCAAGTGAAGAACAGTATTGTTGGGCTGGAGTCAAAATACCTACACATATACACTGTGAAAACAGGCTAGTTTTGCTGCATCACAAATTATCTAAAAACAGTTAAAATGAATGGATATGATTGTGTCTATATTTGTATTGCATATAGTTAAAAAAATAAGTTTTGAGACAGTGCTGTTACAGCAGAAATTTATTTAAGAGCACCAAACTAGGATATTAGACTTCTGTATTAAAGGACAAAACGTGATTACATAGATGGAATTTGCCTCTCCGCTGTAATCTACATTTGCAACTGTACCTTGCAATTTTTTTCCCCACCAGTCACTGAGAATTTACATTTAAAAACAGTCATAAGAATATGAATTAAAACTACTGAGACTTGTAGGAAAGTTTAGGTGCATCACCTGTAGTGTTTATATAAGTGTTTGAATGTAAATATCGTACAGCAAACTGTATTATCCATATGTGAGTGTGTGAGTAATGGCTCTGTGCTTCCAGGATAGGCTCTCAACCATCTTACCCCTGCAATAGACAAGGGGTTGATGAAAGGGGGTGGGTAGAATGGTCTGGGTTTAATGGCAAATCTTTATTTTATTTATTTATATTTTTTGCATTTATTTAGCTGACAATTCCTTCCAAAGCCACTCGGTGTTCTGTTTTTTTAAGGTTTACAGCAATGTACCTTTTACTGGAGCAATTCAGCATCTGACAGGTGCATTGGAACTTGAGCCTTTTCAGTTCAATGTAGCAGCTCTAACCTTTATGATTCCAGCTGCTGATGCTCCCTGATGCATTTATGCTTTTATTCTGCAATTCTTTATTTTAGCACCAGTATTACTACTAGTTCACGATGAATCCTACATATAGATATACACATTTTTAAAGGTGCTGCACCAATAAACTTATTTCGTTGCCAAAAAAAAAAAAATCTAATGCAAGTGAGTAAACAAATTGTTTTGGTATAGAAGGTTACTTTCGGCACATTCTGCATTTACAACTTGGCTCACCGCACAGCTGAAATATTTGCAAAACAAACTAAAAATTTACATAATCTCACTTGAGAGACCTTCTCTGAATTAAAATGCATGGCAATACAGCAAAGATTAAGTGTGAAGACTAAAAAGAGCCTGGAGAAATCGCATCTCAAGCTGTGAAGTTGCTACAAAATGTTTAAAGGTGACAAAGTTACACTTCTGAACTGTCAGGGTGCTGCAGATTAAGATGTTTCAAATGAAAACAAATCATTTGTCACCCTTAATTACAGCAATTTATGGTTGTCTCAGATAATTAAGCAAATCTAAATTACTCCAAATCGAGCCTTTAATTTCCTTCCTCTCGCGTTCACGTTAACTAAATATGATAGTTCTGTTACACATTTGGCAGAGAAAAAATACATTAATAACAAGGACAATACCTGGTATGTTTACGTAGAGATGATTTGGACACTGAAGTTACTACTCATTAGCAAGGCATTAAATCTTTTTGCCATTACTGCTGTAGATGTGAGTCTGTCCTAGAGATTAAATTTAGTTTATCTGGTCTCAACTGTGGAAATATTTACCAAGCATAAACTGAAAAGAAAAAAGAAAGAAAAATCAAGTGCAACAATTTGAATTCAAGGCCCACAGCTTCAGATGCATTCAACAACAGATGATGCATTGATAAAAAAGCTAACACATCTAAGGTCCTCCATTAGAACACAGAAATGGAGGCCTAAAAGTACTACCACTGGTCAGCATCACTGTTTCATATTTCATACTTATTTATTCCACAAGAAAATGATCAGTCCTTCAGGAGAGAGCTCACGACTGAGGCATCCATAAATCCTACTTATCATTTAACCATTTCCTTCTTTCCCCCATAAACACTAAGTGAAAACTACAAATTAGAAATTTAAAAAAAAAAAAAAAAAAAAAAAAAAGACAGAGCTCTTTTGCCATACATTTAACAAGCAGTTACTTTTGACTTACCCTCATAGATCTTTAAGGTTGGTCCTCTCCTTATGATCTTAATTGGGACTGAATTATTTAATTATGCTCAAATCTTGGAATTTTGTCGAATTGTAACATAAAGAGGTTATCAGTTCTGTATGTGGTTACTTGTATAAATTATGGTGGGAAAAACAGCAATATTGCAATAAGTGACTGTACAGTGTTGCTTGAAAGTGTGTGAACCCTTCAGAACTTTCTATATTTCTGCATAAATTTGACCTAAAACTACAACACAAGTCCTAACCGTAGATAAAGAGAACCAAATCAAACAAATGAGTAAAAAAAAAATAAATAAATAAATAAAAATAAATTAGACATGGGCATTTATTTACTGAGCAAAATGATCCAATAACACATATCTGTGAGTGGCAAAAGTATGAACCTTTGCTTTCAGTATCTGGTGTGACCCCCTTGTGCAGCAATAACTGCAACTAAACGTTTCCGGTAATTGTTGATTAGTCCTGCACATTGGCTTGGAGGAATTTTAGACCATTCCTCCTTACAGAACAGCTTTTTCCACGTTTGTGGAAGTGTATCATGGCACGAACAAAGGAGATTTCTGAGGACCTCAGAAGAAGAGTTGTTGATGCACATCAGGCTGGAAAAGGTTACAAATCCATCACTAAAGAGTTTGGACTGCACCAATCCACAGTCAGACAGATTGTGTACAAATGGAGGAAATTCAAGACCATTATTACCCTCTCCAGGAGTGGTCGACCAACAAAGATCACGCCAAGAGCAAGGCGTATAATAGTCCGCGCGGTCACAAAGGAACCCAAGGTAACCTCTAAGCAACTAAAGGCCTTTCTCACATTAGCTAATGTAAATGTTCACGAGTCCACCATCAGGAGGACACTGAATAACAATTGTGTGCATGGCAGGATTGCAAGGAGAAAGCTGCTGCTCTCCAAAAAGAACATTGCTGCCCATTTGCAGCTTGCTAAAGATCACCTGGACAAGCCAGAAGGCTATTGGAACAATGTTTTGTGGACGGATGAGACCAGAATAGAGCTTTTTGTTGTAAATGAGAAGCGTTATGTTTGGAGAAAGGAAAACACTGCATTCCAGCATAAAAACCTCATACCATCTGCACAACATGGTGGTGGTAGTATCATGGTTTGGGCCTGTTTTGCTGCATCTGGACCATCACTGAAGGAACAATGAATTTTGAATTATGCCAGCAAATTCTAAAGTTAACTGTCAGGACATCTGTCTGTGAGCTGAATTTCAAGAGAACGTGGGTCATGCAGCAAGACAACGACCCTAAGCACACAAGTCGTTCTACCAAAGAATGGCTAAGGAAGAACAAAGTTAAGTTCATGGAATGGCCAAGTCAAAGTCCTTACCTTAATCCAATAGAAATGTTGTGGAAGGACTTGAAGCGAGCAGTTCATGGGATTAAACCCACCAACATAACAGAGTTGAAGCTGTTTTGATCTAATTGAATGGTTTAAAATTCCTCCAAGCCAATGTGCAGGACTAATCAACAATTACCGGAAACGTTTAGTTGCAGTTATTGCTGCACAAGATGCTTTCCAGATACTGAAAGCAAAGGTTCACATACTTTTGCCACTCACAGATATGTGTTATTGGACCATTTTCCTCAGTAAATCAATGCCCATGTCTAATTTTTTTTACTCATCAGTTTGATTTGGTTCTCTTTATCTACTTTTAGGACCTGTGTGAAAATCTGATGTAGTTTTAGGTCAAATTTATGCAGAACTATAGAAAGTTCTGAAGGGTTCACAAACTTTCAAGCACCACTGTACTTTCAGAATCACGTCTGCATCTGTACTTCAGTAGCTGCTTGTTTGGTGAAAAGTGTCTGCTAAATGTATAAATGTAACAAATGTCTACAACCTCAACAGCTCTGTGAGGTAGGAGGCAGTGGTGGGTTATCAGGACAGAAATAGAGTATGCTGACGGTCTATAGTCTTTCTCTCTCTGCAAGGGGTGAGGGACGGGGTGCCCCTACTTTCTAATGAGGCAGGGAATCACACATTCTGAGTCCCCTGACAGGAGTATTTAGGACACTGTAAATAAACAAAAGGACCAGAAGAGGCTGTTTGTGCTGACCAGGAGCTCCTTGATCCAAATACTCACTCCAGATATCACTCAAAATTGAGTAATACAAGCAAAATCATAAGAAATAAAAGTATGAGATTTTTTTTTAAAAAAAAGAAAGTTGTATATTATATTTGTCAAAGCACACAGAAAAGCACAATCAACAGTTAACTTGAAGCTGGAATTTTCACATGAAGGTACAGGATGAGGCAGACACGGCACTTCATTGACAGGGTCAAAACTCTGATGCAAAAGCATATGATTATCATTAGCTTATTCACCTTTCTTTCTTTTCGATTTTCTCAAGGATTTTAAAAAACCCAGTGCAGAATTCAAATTGGTACACTAACAACTTCTAGTACAAAAAGTGCTAAATAACTTTTAAAAAAGTTTGTTGAAAATTTGTAAATGGGGGACCAACCGTATGAGTTCAAGTGCAGTTTTGGTCCCTTACAAATGTGTAAGAAGCCACCTGGACAAGTCAACTGTATAAATGGAATTAAGTAAAGCGTGTTGAGAAGGAAGTCTCAGGGCTTGTTATAACAAATATAATGCATGTAGATTTATGAACATACGCTAGCTAGAAGCTTCCAGAGGAAAAACAAACAGCTCTTACCCCATCTGGTAGCGCCCTCCAGCACACAGCACTGACAAACTCATTGGTGTCGTCTTCTTTCTTGTCCTTATCCAGCACACTCTTCACAGTGTCAAACTTGAATGTCAGCAATGTCTTTGACAGCCCCTTGTAGTACAGGTACAGGGAATTGTTTTCACTTCCTAGCAATGAAAGGATAACACTGTTAACACAAGACAGTGTTGACTGTTTTTAAACTGGAAGTAAGATGTAATCTTCTATATAGTTTTAACTCACAAAATCAGACATGTTTTTAAATTGCTAAACTGCGTAACTCACCTAAACAAATAAAAGGTAATTCTGCTTAAGAACTCAAGGGTACAGCTAACTGTTCAATACCAAGGGAAAAAAGATTACATTCAATGGACAGAGAAATAAACGTGCAAACAAAAACACAGTTCATAAAAAATGACATCTTCCTGTGTTAAGTGATTTTCTCCAGTATAAAACTGAACATCCAAATACAGATGATCAGAGTACATTTACAATGGCAGCACACATTTAACCTTTTATAATATTGGATAATACATTACTCAATAGTACAAAGCAAAAAAATGTGTTCCTTACCCATAACATAAAATAATTGGGGGACTACATTTGCCTGTGCTTTAATGATGCCCTACAGATGTTCAATTCTATTTAAAGTGTAGCGATCTCCCTTCTTTCACTAAAGACATGATTACTCACTGAAAATCAAAATCCCACCATGGCGAGTCAAACAGATGCCACAACAGTGCTACTGCCCTAACCAATCAGCTTCAGCTGTTGCTTAAGAACTGCAGGTTTCTAGAGGTTAACAGCAAGTATGGTGACGACTGTCTTTTCAACTTCCTAACACATCAGCTTCTTTGTGGCACTGTGCACAACTGTTGGAGCATGTAGATTATGAAGGAAGATTAAGTACTCAAGACAAATACTGTGCTCTATTGACTTTAGTGAAGCCACTCAATACTATATGGAGTTTAATACAGAGCCACAGGGCAATGCCAGGAAAAAGATTTCAAACTGATGTGGAAAAAATAAACGAAAGCAGTCTGGGACAAAAGAAGGAACTGAAAGAACCATACTGGTTCTTCATGTACTTTCTTTGCTTATATTAAATAGATTTCCGCTTTCTATAACCCTGAGTACACAATTTCTTCAAAGTCAGATCACTGAACACTTGACACCAGAAAAGCTTTGCCTTGCTCTCCACACCAGAACTGCTGAAGACTTGGGCTAATTTCCAGAGTTTGTTAGCACAGTGCCTACACTTGTTGAGCTACTCAGTCAGCAAACTGCTACTGTGCAGATGGTCAGGTGAAGATGAAGTTAAAAATTAACCTCAAGTTTTTTTTTTGTTTTTTTTTTTTGTTTTTTTTAAAAACCAGTGAGCCAAGACTAGTGGAATATTTTCTGGGTCAGATCTCTCTAAAACCTACAGAGCTCTACGTTTAAAGGCAAGGTACAACCCATCAGTAAAAGATAAACAGTAAAATGTTACATTCATTTGAGAGGAAAATATAGTTATAATTATTACAAAAATAAAAACAGCAACTTTTTTAATATTTAAAATTCAGAGAATAGAGGTTATCAAAAAAAATAATAATTGTAAGTCACGCCCTTATTATCCTACACAGCATTTTATGCAAATAGTGTAGCCTTTTAACTGTTCAATTAATGTTATTTAAAACATGCAAGTCATATGGAAATAATGGCATTACTTTTTATTACCTTTATTATATTTATTATTTTTGCAGAATGTTTATACTACTAATTCAACATAAATTTAGAGCAATGATACTGAAATATCCAGATTTAAACATTTTAAGAGCTGCAGATATTAAAGCCTTTAAAATCTATGCCAAATGTGAATTTAAATAGGTTGAAACTTAAAATTGTTACAAATTAAATTTGTTAACTTTGCATTTTTGTTGCACTGCATGTTATACACCTGAGAAGACAATCTATACTGAGTATCAACATGCATAGTTAGAGCAGCCTCAGTTTTCTAACCTCCTGGGCTCTCCTCAGTGAGGAAATTAAGTTATCCGGCAATCACAGAATCTGTGGCACCTAAATGAGCTTTACTTAAGCAAGTGCACTGATCAAAGAAACTTATACCCTGAAGGTTTTGCAGCCAAATGCATCAATGTAACAAGGGAGAAGATTCATTTACATGGGAACTGCTACTATAGTCTTGACAATGAGGCCACAAAAACATCTTTTCGGAGGATCAATATATAGTTAAATAAAGTGAGGTTTAAGGAGCTGGGAGTTTTAGGCTGAACTCTACCAAGAAACCAGAGACCTGCAGCAGCACGAAACGTACTGATGTGGAGCATCTCGGTTCACTGTCTGCAAAATCAAACAACATGTTGACTTGCAAAGTCCGTTACAACAAGATGAATAATAGCAATATTCTGTACTGGAACCAAAAGTAAGCTTTTAAAAAGTTTCCTTCTTAGAATTCCCATCACACTTCCCTCTGCAGCTTTCCTCACAGCGTGACTGAACCTCACAGCCTTCTTGTGCATTGTGTTCCAAAGTACTAAATTATTTCTCCACCTCTGTGTACAGCTTTAAAAGGAACATCTAGATACTGTGTTAGCACTCTGCCGCTTAAGTGTCTTACACAGAAAATTTTTAAAACAGTCTGTTCTATTGTGAGAAACACAGTTTTCATATAAAGTTGACATGGTGCATGTTCACATACATATACAACAATACATCTCATGTAAACACACTCACCACATGCCACATAATCTCCATTGGAAGCCAGGCCAACAAAGTTTTTTTCATTGATGTGGCCCTTGAAGGAGCGTAAACAGTGAGGTTTGTTTACGTTCCACAGCTTCAACTGGCTGTCAGTAGAGCTGTGAGGGAACAAATGTTCAACAAGTTATTTAATCAGCCAACATGAACAAGTCATTAACAAGCTTGACTGCAACATAAATAGAGTGGACAGCCGGACCAACTGAACTACATTGAAAAGCCCTAAGATTTGAGACAAACTACATGGACAAGTACGTATAAAACCTGTAGATCAGAGCGAATTTTAATAGGTTAGCCAACATTTCTAGATTTGACTAAAGCTGGAAAAAAAATAATAATAAAAAAAAATACATATACATACGCTGACACAATTTCCTCCCCATTAACAAACTTGGCATAGGAGACAGCTTTTCTGTGGCCTTTGAACACCATGATGGGCTGCTTAGTGTTGCGGAGGTCATAATAGTGGACACAGTGATCTGTAAGACATGACAAAATAAAAGGTTACAATGTCTTAAATACAGCAAATTAACAAGGACCTTAGTAAAACTGTCAGCTTTTTCAGGTTTGATTATTATTTGACCAAACTGCAAAGTTTGCTAAGAAAAACTGATGCTACCTGCTATTAAAATCCCAGTCTAAGTATTTGTTCACACTGTATACCTGCACATCCAAAGGCTAGATGGTATCTTGATGTAGGGCTGAATTTCACACAGCAGACATTTGCTTTGGCCTCAATGCTGGCCACAGAGTTGTCAAGGTTTGTAGACCACAACTTCACTGAAAAAGCAACAAATACATTTAAAGAACATGCAAAACAAACGCTTTTAGAATACAACCATTCCCCTGTCCTTTTACAATTTAAATGTCAAAACAACAATTTAAAGTCTACCAGTTCTTTTTCAAAATTTGATCCGATTCCCCTGTTCAATGGATGTATGTTTTTCGTTCAGAAACTAACATTCAAGTAAAAGACAGGAGAAACATTAAACTATCATTGATGTTTAAAATCATACATTCACACTGATCCAAGCCATCCCAGCTGAGCCTCAGACTGTCAAAAGAATGGACTGTCCCATCTGCCCTGTGCAGATGTATGTGGCAGACTCCACACATGCAAGTAGTGCCAAACAACCTGTCAACATGTTTGTTAAGATAAGTATCATGCAGCTGTTATGTAGTGGTCATCAAGAGGCAACAGCACATGCAGAAACACTGGAACCACCAGTCTACAGTCGTGGCAAAAAGTTGAGACTGACACAAATTTTGGTTTTCACAAAGTTTGCTGCTTCAGTGTTTTTAGATCTTTTTGTCAGATTTTTCTATGGTATACTGAAGTACATTTATAAGCATTTCATAAATTTTTTTTTTTTTTTTTAAACTTGTATTGACAAATACATCAAGTTTATGCAAAGACTCAATATTTACAGCATTGACCCTTCTTTTTCAAGACTTCTGCAATTTGCCCTGGCATGCTGGATATCAGCTTCTGGGCCAAATCCTGACTGATGGCAACCCATTCTTGCATAATCAGTGCTTGGAGTTTATCACAATTTCTGTGTTTTTGTTTGTCCACCTGCTTTTTGAGGATTGACCACAGGTTCTCAATGGGATTGAAATCTGGGGAGTTTCCTGGCCATGGACCCAAAATTTCAAGGTCTTCACAGGCAAGGACATTGCTGCTTGTAAGACAGCACCTAAATCAACCATTTATCAGATCATCAAGAAGTTCAAGGAGAGAGGTTCAGTTGCTGTGAAGAAAGCTTCAGGGCACCCTAGAAAGTTCAGCAAGTGCCAGGACTTTCTCCTAAAGAGGATTCAGCTATGAGATCAGCTCACCACCAGTGCAGAGCTTGCTCAGGAATGGCAGCAGGCAGATGTGAGTGCATCTGCACGCACAGTGAGGCGAAGGCTTTTGGAAGATGGCCTGGTGTCAAGAAGGGCAGCAAAGAAGCCACTTTTCTCCAAGAAAAACATCAAGGACAGACGGACATTCTGCAGGAAGTACAGGGATTGGACTGCAGAGGACTGGGGTAAAGTTATTTTCTCTGATGAAGCCCCCTTCAGATTGTTTGGGACATTGAAAAAAAATGATTGTCCGGAAAAGAAAAGGTGAGCACTACCATGAGTCCTGTGTCATGCCAACAGTAAAGCATCCTGAGACCATTCATGTGTGGGGTTGCTTCTCATCCAAGGGAGTGGGCTCACTCACAATTTTGCCTAAGAACACTGCCATGAATAAAGAATGGTATCAAAACAACCTCCAAGAGCAACTTCTCTCGACGATCCAGGAGCAATTTGGTGATGAACAATGCTTTTTCCAGCATGATGAAGCACCATGTCACAAGGCAAAAGTGATAACTAAGTGGCTTGGTGAACAAAACATTGAAATTTTGGGTCCATGGCCAGGAACCTCCCCAGATCTCAATCCCATTGAGAACCTGTGGTCAATCCTCAGAAAGCAGGTGAACAAACAAAAACATAGAAATTGTGATAAACTCCAAGCACTGATTATGCAAGAATGGGTTGCCATCAGTCAGGATTTGGTCCAGAATGCCAGGGCAAATTGCAGAAGTCTTGAAAAAGAAGGGTCAACGCTGTAAATATTGAGTCTTTGCATAAACTTGATGTATTTGTCAATAAAAGTTAAAATAAAAAAAAAAAAAAAAAAAAAAAAAAAAAAAAAAAACTTATGAAATGCTTATAATTATACTTCAGTATACCATAGAAACATCTGACAAAATTATCTAAAAACACTGAAGCGGCAAACTTTGTGAAAACCAAAATTTGTGTCAGTCTCAAAACTTTTCGGCACAACTGTAGTGTGTTTTTTTTTTTTTTTTTGTATAAAACTCAATGTTACATACAACATGATACTATTTCCAAGACAGAATTATACTATCGAAAAACAGCAAAGCTTTACCACTAGAACTCATTAATTCAAGGTGTAACTGCTCTGATACAGTACTGTGTTCCTTCATTTGCAAAATCTCGTGTTGCTTAACTTTATATTGCATGACATGTATTCAGTTCTATGTGTACGTATGTAAAGCTATTTAAAATGTACTTCAAAACTTAAATTTATGTGTAACTGGTACTGCAAGAATAGTTCAGTATTGCTTATACACGATATATAAAAAATGCCAACGGCTGCAACATTACAGAACCTAATCACTAAAATAAAAGTAGTGAAACCATTTAAAACATACATGCATTTATTTTAAGAAATCACTTTCAAACAAGAGCTGACAACTGAACTACTTAGTTGTAAACCACAATAAAAATTTTAAGGACACTATACAAAAAAATGAAACTTAACCACGTTATCCAAAATCAAATCCCAGATTAAAACTTATTTTTCGGCTCTCTCAGCTAGCTAACTCATTAATTCAGTTTACTGCTTAGCCAGTGAGAAGTTATTCAGTATGAGTAAATTAAGCAAATGTAGCAAGTCTCTTCACAGATGATGACTGTTTAGCATTTGTATTGGGAAGGATGCTATCCAACATTTTCCATTTGCCATTCATTCTAAATTGTTTTGCTTTTACACCCTGATTGCTCAAACTAATTACTGTTTAAAAAGAAATATGAATGAGTCAGCAAGAAATGGGAGCATTCAACTGAGCATTTATCTCTGGAAGGAGGTCAGTAACTTAATGCACCCAGTGTTTTCCAACAAAAGTAGTAGGAGCTTCATTAACAACCCTGAATGAGCACAGCATTCCAAAGACAGAATAAAGCCCAACTTTGAAACTCCCCCATTGTTCATTTTTGCTGAGAGAATAACTTCAGAACCAAAACAAAATTTAAGGCTTGTTGAGCAAAAGGTCTTTCAAAAACATTTTTTGGGTAAGATGATTTGTACAAGGCCCTGACCAAATGCAGATTAAAATCAGTCCAACATTAAGAATAAAATGGACCAAAGAGACATTTATTAGGATACATTTGTCACACAATGCAGCATTTTGTGACAAAAGAGCAATATTAAAATATAATCTGAAAATTACTTCTGACAAATACCAGCAATCAGAAGCATGATGGTCAATAGCTGAAATCTTCCAAGCTTTATACTGTAATACAAATACTTTCTAAAGCCTTAACACCCTTTCCTTTCCTAATATAATACCATCTCTCTGATGTCATTGTTCCAGGCAAATGCATGCCGAGATTCACATTTTAACATGCTACAAAATTAAATTTTGGTTGTATAAAATGGAAAATTACTCTAGATAAGCAATATGAATGAGGACTACTATAAAGTTCTTTCAGCAACAATTACCCAATATTCAAACCACTGCTCAAGAACCAAATGAGCAGCTTTCACTTCTAAATTGTGGTCTGCAGAACTGCAGAACTGTTCTTTGTTTACATTACCTGACTGTAACCTGCAAAAGGCAATTATTTCAAATGAGAAATGGTATACATACAGCTATAAAACAAAAAAAGAGCAACATGGCTGGCCTCCTATAACCACTTAACCTATAAGATGGAATTCAGACTTTTGTTCTTCAAGGTCAAGGTGACAATTCTAACCACTGTCACAGTGCCATTTTAGTAAAATAATGATCCAAAATCACAAATAATGATGAGTTATCATATCCATTGTTCAGAGATAGAACACTTTATAGGTACATAAACTGTTACATCATTTATATGACCTAATTGCAGTGATCAATGCTTTTGTTGCCCAGAAACCACTTCGTGTTTGTCTTGTCTTTGTGTAAATTATAATTAAGATAATGTACGTTTCTAATTTTCAAAGCAGTATGGAAGTGTCTTTGCAGTAAAGAAAGAACTTGGAAAAAAGACACTGCAGGTGCCCATCAGTTAAAACAAAGCAAACATGATCATTTAAGACCCATAGGTTCATTATTATTGAACTGAACAGAAACAATTGAATTTGTTCTGATGCTTTAAAGACAAGCAGCTTCACCATTCTTTACATTATGAGCAAATAAATTTGTGTTGTACCCTGCGACTACTAGAAAAGTTTTCTGGTAGTTCTATAATAACTTCTGACATAGCCTGTGTTTATACACTACATTAGAGGACAAAGTTGATGCTACACAGTAGGATACAGTGTAAAATGACTGTCTGCCTCCCAGGATGTAGTACTTTTTCCCTGCTGGAAGGGACATCCCCAAGGACACTCACACTTCAGGTCATAAACCATGTACCATTACCAGATGGTCTGAGAAGCAAAAAGTCATCTATCTTTCATAGCTCTCCAAGGTGCACAGAGCATTTTTAACATAAGAGAAGCAAAGCGAAGCCACCGATCAAACCACATTACACTGGAATATTACGATGCTAGACATGTATTCAAGATACCTACAAGTCGTAAGCAACATAAAAAAAAAAAAAAAAAAAAGTTGCACAAAAAGCAATCTCTTAATACCTTTCGCATCGTCAGACCCAGAAGCCAGGAGCTTGGGATCCATCAGGTTGAAATCCACACTCCAACATCTTTTCTCATGCTCCTATCAGGTTTAAAATTAAAATAATGAACAAACCAAAACAGAATCTGAATATTTTGTGCATCAAAGAGATCATGAGTTTCCAGGCGTAATTCTTTCTATGATAAATTTAGGCTGAAAAACCTACCTGGTATACCTTTGACCTCTGCCCAGTGAAACCATCCCAGAGGATCACTGTTCCCTCATAGTCACTGCTTGCTAGTAGATTCTTGTGGTAGCTACTCCAGCTAATACAGCTATTAAATAAATAATAAATATGTTCACACACACCCACGACACCCATAGAAAATCAGACCAAAACAGACAGGATGTATGCATAACTGTTGTTTATCAAAAACCTAGCCATGCAGACTAATTCTGATCCAAATGTAGATTAAAACTAAGGTTACAGTTTGTATTTACAGTTCAACACTTAAGATTTGCATAGAACACTGCAAAACTGCAAATCGTATTCACTTCAGAATTAGCAAAGAGCTAATATCTTAAGACAGCACAATATCAAATTAGTCTTCAGCAACTATTGGGTACAAAAATACAGAACTGAAAATAAAATTGTATAAGAATGAATATTTGTTAAAACCACAGTTGAAAGTTATATTCTTGAACTACACCTATTATTCAGTGACGTAAAAAATCTTGTCACGGCACCAGTCACAGCTATAAGTCAATTCCAAATCCTCAGGTTTGTGCTGAACATATGTAATATGCATATAAATGCAAGCAGATGCACACAGGAAATAAAATACAGTACCTTATTTTTGAGTTGCATGTCATCTCATTGACAGGATAATGAATGTCCACCGCATCCTGGATTACTGTTCCATATTCAAACACTTTAATTTTCTTGGTGACGCCAGCAATGGCAAAGTAATCACAGTCACGGTCAAACTCAATACTGGAAAGAGAAAACAGGGTGTCAGATGTTGAAACACAAATTCTCCCCAAGTCGTCTTCCACTTCACTGCCTTTCCTATTACCATTCAAATAGTTCAGGCATCATCCTCTCACTTTATGAATATTTTGTCAGACAAGGGGAATATATCAGTACACCATGGCTTTTACAAGACAGTTGACTGTGATATATTTTGGCAAAATTATGAACATGACAAGGGATTTGTCCAATTCCAAATAAAATGGCTATGCTTTAAAGCAAAATCTGAGTGAACAGGGATGTATTTTTATAAACCTTAATTCCACATAAACTCAAATTAACTGCAAATAGAACCCGAACAATCAGACACAAATTTAGCTGAAGTTTCTGAAACTTCTTCAGAATTTTGAATGAGCCAAAAAATACCAAAATATGAAAGCCCAGCCCTATGAAATAAGACTCCAGTTTATAAAAATTTGCTTGTTAATACCACCATCATATTTTTTTCTATTTTAAAATAAGAAACTTTGGGAATTTATACATTTTAATCTGTTCACAACAGCAAATGTAAAATACTGTTTAGAGCAGACACATTGATTGGTCTAGACAGTTATCTGTGAATGATAATAGGGTGGAAAAAAGCCCATTAAAAGCCCATCTTAGCTTACAAAAGAATATCAGACAAAAACTCAGACAGCAAAATGTTCTTTTTAACTAGATAAAACTAAGTATAATGAGACAATGGTAAAATATTACGGCTTAATAGAGCATCATTTCCATTCATTAAGAACTCACATAGTTCAAAAATGGGTACTTAAGAGGAAATGGTCCACAGAAAATAATGTAATTACTATTTATTATTTGGCTGCTTAGCTGACCCTACTACCCATAGCAACTTTATTTCAGATGTATTTTATTTACACAGCAAGGGTAGAACACTCCCTGGAACTTAGTCCAGTAATCTTTGGAGTACCTTCAGTGGTAAAGAGCCTTTTTTTTTTTTTTTTTTTTTTTTTTTTTTAAAAAGCCAATCAAATTTAAAAAAAGTTAACAGCTTTCATCACCAATCTATGTAAAAACACCTGTCTTCAACTGTAATCTCTTAGGTAACTCTACCCCCTTCTGGATAGTTCAGTGAAAAATTAAATCATTTTCGTACTGCACAGAATGGGTTAGACCTTATCAACAATGAAGTAGTTTATTTTGCCCAAATGTAACACTTAAAAAAATGACATTTCACATTTAAGAGAAAAAACAATACCTGGACACAATACTGGAGCCATTGTACAGATCGCTGGCATAGGAAAGTGTAGCAAGAGGTCGCACCGAGTTGTAGCGTGTGAACTTGGACAGACATTCCATGAAATCATCAAGCTGGTTTACAGTCTTGCTATCATCTACAAAAGAAAAAAAGACTAAATGATACAGCAAGAACAAAAAAAGGTTCAGAAACATCACTTCAAACTAAACTATAGGTACCCGATGCGGTTGAAAATGTCAAATACCAAGTGAATTATTAGAGAATGTGGTGGACAATGTGTAAAATTTTCCTTCAGAATATACATTGTGTGGCTCACATCATACTGACACGCTGCCATAAAGTCATCAAAAATGCTTCTTGCCAAAAATTTCTGCTAGATGGATGTGGGCAATATACGGCAAGACTGTATATCCTATGTTCATTGTATTATATGCGTAAACATAAATAAAAAAAGATGAACTCTTTGCAACTACTGTATTTACTTGTGGATGAGTACTAATAAACAAGGGGAAAGCAATAACCCTTGTTATAGTTTCTGGTTTCTTGTAACCTTCCAAAATTGACCAGCCTTCTGCCATATTTGACTGTGTGACAAAACTGGTGAAACTCATAACAGGAAAGTGAGTTAAATAGGAAAGGCGCCTCTACCTGTTAACCGGGACATCCTGTTAGAGAAGTAGCACTGCTCCAGGTCATCAAAGTGAGCGGTAAGTCTTTTTCGCCGTGAAGCCAGAGTGCTATTATACCATGTTTGTCTCTTCCCCTAATATTGTAAAGAAAATGTATTACTTCACAAACTTGCATATTTAATATAGTACAATTCAAAGCAGACACAGGATTTTCGGAGCAGCATTTATCAGAAATCTCCTGTTTCTTTTGCCAAAAACCAAAATGCACGTATGTAAAGCTTCCGCAATACAATCAAAACATTCTGCTGTCCCATTCTACACAACTAAAAACATCTATATTTTAGAAAATTATAATTAAAAGCCAACATGCACAATTTGGAGGGGGGGGGTAAAGGTACATTGCAGTAAAAACTGGTAAAAATGAAATATTTTGACTACAGAGCTGAGAATACAGTATTTATTGAAACATTTTTTGCAGCTGCTCCAGGTTTTTAGTTTGATAGTAACCTTTGTAAGTTGCTTAGAGACTACATACAGACAGCATATCCTTCCACCAATTAAATATCTGTATTATTCACATCAATACTTTTTGGACTCGGCCATTCAAGGACAATAATGCTTATGCCTGAGCAAGCCTAGTGTAGGTATCATTTTACTTGCTTGCACTTTGCTTATGTATTCCATTTCAAAGACTCAACAAGTTTCCTCCTACCCAAAGAGAAGCAGCACCAAACTTACCACAATATCTGATTATAAGTAGTAATGTGGTGACAGTGATGTTTGCAGGGTATAGGCTAAGTTTTAAGTTTCTCCTCTAAATTTGACACTTCCCCCCCAATTCACATTTGCCTGCCTGCACAGTTCAAAGAAACAACCAAACCTAAAGCAACATCTCAGTGTTATACCACCCAGCAGTTTCATATACCAGTTACCTTAATTTTCTACAGGCAATACATTTTTAGTTGTTACTTAATTGTCTCAACCATTAGCTCACCTTAATGAAACATGGTGAAGACCTAGAGTCAAACTGCAAGGAACTATAAAACCAGAAAGACATTTTTAAAACATTCAAAAAATTGTTACTCACCTGGGAGCTACTACCAAAGCCAGGAGGTTGACTGTAATCTCCAGATTCTACAATACTGCTGAAACAGCAGAATAAGCATCAAATATTTTCTCCTACATCTAAATAATGTAAGTCAACAGGTAATCACCCTTCTAAATAAAACATAGAGGTAGTTAAGGTAACACAGTGTATAAAGCTGCCAATACAAAAGATGCTAACAGGGGTGACAAAAATTCACTATATTTTGCTAAACATTTATCAAATGTGCAGAAACAAGTTTAGTCATGGATAGACAGCATTAACAGAAATGTTAATCTTGTAACTTGGTCGACCACATCCTACAGGAAACTTTCAAGTTGACTTATTCTTTACAATTAACTTTTTAAGATCACAAACTTCTTAAGCATTTTAGCAATGCTGACTTTGTAATTGAAAAGTACTCAGTGTCTCTGTCGCTGAAACTGAAATTTGGACTAGATCCAAACGACTTGTTGTTTATCCACATATCTGAATAATGCATTCATAACTTCTACGCCTCATATACCAAGCAAAGCCACAAACACTTTTTAATTTAACAGTAGGTGGGAAATCTTGTAAACGCATGTCTGAGTGTTATTAGATGGATTTGTCTTTTGCTCGTTTATTATTTTTTATGCATCCAGAGTATGAAAGACGACACTGAAACGAAGCAGGCGTTACCTGTGGGCTGGGGATTGAGGACACTGAGGAACAGTGCTGTCCAGGTTATTGTCCACATCATTCGCAGGGGAGTACAGCCCACTCTTTTCCTAGGAAAGATTACATGCAATTCTCTGATTTGTCGACTCCACCGGCTGCCAAAGCACTATGAGCAGAGGCTTTGTGTCTGCCTGCTCCATTCATCTCAAATTATTTAATAGTAATGCAATGACAGCTCAGAAGACAAATGTACAAGTAATCTTTCTTTAGAAAGAAGATAAACTTACTTCAACTCGTTTGATGTCTTCTTCCAAAAAGTTCAACTCCTTCTGTAACTGCTCTAGTTGCTGTGGAAAAAAAGGGTACACACAAAAAAAACACATCTTTTGAATTTGGCCAACAAATCTGTAAGCTTGACACAATACAAGGTATAATGTATGCTTTCATATAGATGCCATCTAATAAACAGTGTAAAGGAAGTGTTTCAAATGGATAGCAGAAATGCCAACCACATTTAGTCATTCCATTATCAGCCATCTAGATACTGCAAATTGTCTACTACACAGTTAACAGGAGCAAACCTCTTGTTTGTTTCTTCTTGCTTCTTTAAGGAATTCCATCAAAATCTGAAGTTGGGCTGCTTGTGACTCCTTTTGGAGAGGAAAAAAAAATTAAATTGTTGCACCCAATGAAGAACAAGTAAGAAAAACCCATAATAAAAACATATCAATGTACAATATAGTACTACCTCTGAAAACCTTCAGCGATCAAGATAGGACACTTGGGAGTTTGGCAGTTTGTTTAAAAAATAGTTATTTATCACCTGAACAAGATTTCAGATGCCCATGAGGTACTACATACATACATAAATACATTCATACATACATAAATTCATTCTTTAAAAAAGGTTTTTCACTTCATTGTCCTGAAAAGCAAGCGTCAGGAGGTTTTTCATTCTGGTTACACAGCATCTAGTTCAACTTAAAGCAGTCTTCACTGAACCCATTTATCTCTTTACTAAGCTCATGCTTGCACAAGGGGAAACCATACTGTGACAACCACCAGGGCCATGAGACCTTTGTCTAAGAATTAGTGGAATGCCACCTCATGAGTAATAAATGACATGATACATACCGCTTCAAGCTGTTTCTTTTTCTGTAGCAGCAGCTCCAACATAAAGTTAACATTTGCAAGATCAAGGTTTTCTTGGTCTGTACTCAGAACATCTTGGAAAACTTGCCACCTGTGGCCATTCTGAAAACAAAGAGATGGCTAGAGTGGTCAGCACACAAACAAATGGAGAACTGAATATTCATATTTCATGATGATGACTTTTAGTAAATCATTTCTATACAAGTAAGGATAAAACTTCTTTTTCCCCCACTGAAAACAGTTTTCCATAAAGAAAAACTTGGGAGGTCAAAAACCAGAATCTATGCTTGGAAACTCCAATCCATATTAATAAAAAAAAAGTTTTACAGATTCAATGTGCAGATTTGAGTTTTGCAAATGTAATCAACTATGATACACAAACTGTTTGTCTTACATTTAGAGCTAGAGAATGTATTGCACTACTTTTTGTAAATTTAAAAAGTAAACAAAGCCAAATATCTTAATTAGTTGACAATTAATCTGATAATGTACTCTGTGTTTTTAAGCCTTTACGTCTGAATTCACAGACATTTAAAACATTCCATGCAAAATTAGCAATGTCACTCCAATCTACTGTTTATGGACAACTGAAGTCCAAGCAGTAGCACAGTGTATTAAAATAAAATAAAACTGAGCTTCAAATATCAACAAAGATAGCATAAACAGAAAAACCTGTATGACTTACCGGATAATCTAGTTTAAGGCGCTTTTCCTCAGATCGCTGCTTTTGTTTCAGAATAAGTTCATTCACTAAGAAAGGACCAATGCAAATTAATACAGAATGTGTATTTTGGTCAAAGACTTGAAAAAAAAATACTTTCCCTTATGTAAAGCACAACAATCAGCTCGCAAAATCTGAATGTATAAAATAAGGTGTTTATGACTGTATTAATGATATACAGTTAATCTATATAAGGCATGTGCAATAAAAGGTAGGAAAACAACAAATTGAGGTTAATGTAAAAACACACTTCTGGCATCAAACATGTGTATCTTTTTTCTTTGTTGTTTTAACAAATTTTGCACAGTAGGTTCATGATGCAATTTCAATCATTCTTCTGAGAATACTCTGTTAAGTTGTGCACACTTGCCCAGAAAATGTTCCCACTGGGGTGGGAAGGACAGGAAAAACTTTTACAATGCACTGCAAACAATATCTACTTGTCTCTATAACTGCAAACTGTAGACATTACAGCAAACAGGCAAAACTTAAAGTAATGATACCCTAATTTTTGCATTAATTTTTAACTTTAAAAAAAAAAAAAAAAAAAACTTAGGATGGCCTTACCTAAAAAGTTGGGATACAGCTGATCTACATTATCAATGATGTAGTTACACTTTGGACATCGATTGCTGTCTTCCAGACTTTGCCGAATACACTTATTGCTGAAGTTCAAAAATAAGTTAAAAAAAAAAAAAACAAAAAGTTTTGAGTCATTGGCATAGGAGGATTTCAAAACAGAGACTTCCAGAAATATTCCAGTAGGCACTTTAAGTTTCTTACCAGAAGCTGTGCCCACATTTTGTCATATGAGCCTCCTCAATCATTTCAAAACAGATGGGGCTAAAAAAATTAAATTTAAAAAAAAAGTTAAAAAGCATTCAAGATTAGTATTCACTTTTGACCTCAGCTATTTAAAATACTTGCATGATTAAATAATTAAAATTAATCAGTCATTAAACCTTGATAAAGTAAACCATTAAGCCAACTAAAAGTAGTTAAAAACTCAGTAAAACAGAGTTTGCAACACCATTTATTTGTGAAACATCAAGCTCAAGAAGAATCCAACATGTATGCAATATTTCACCTAAATGTTACAGTTGGGCTTCAAATTCCAAAAAGTTCTCTTTTATGAATAAGAGTCCATATATTATGAAAAATTCTGTCAGAGTACTTGGACACTTAAGCCCCAATAAAGAAAAAAAAAGTATCTTAAAGTTTATACAGTATGCAGAAACTACAAACTGCTATCATTGTCAATAAATGATCCCAGACTTCATTAACTTTAAACACATGGCTAAAGTTACAAAGGTAAAGTACCAATTGATATGGAAGCATGGGAACAGGTATAGTTATTGTTAACACTTTGCAAACTTAGATTCAACTACAGATCTTTTATTACAAGCAGTAACAACTTATTCAATTATCTTCTTTCAGCCCTTCTGAAAAAATATTTTTCTACCTTCAGCTTGGCACACTAAAATACTCCCCAAAAAGCTCAGCTCAGAAACAATCCTGATGATAATGCCTTGGTTAAAGCTGCTGCCTTGTAATCTGAAGATTGTTGGTTCAAATCCCACCCCTGCTGCAATACCTTGACCAGGGCACTGTTCTCACTGTGAATTAATACAGTAAAAATGTTGGTTGTGTAATGAGTATGTTACTGTACAGCTAATTCACTAAAACTGAACGTGCCCTTGAACAAAGCTGCCAGATTAAAATATTCAGTTATGCGACCCTAAATAACTGTTAAAACTGAAGTGACAAGGATCTGAAGCGTCTACTAAAATAAGCTACCCCATTACTGAACTAGAAACCTCTGAAGTTTTGAGTCCTGCCTTTTATTTACTGTAATAACAAAAAGTTTCAACACAATTAATAAAAAATTAAATTAAAACTTATTTAATTGAATCATTTAACTGCAAGTAAAACCGTGCATACAAATAAATGCTGGTCTCCATGCAAGTCTTATTGCAGTAATGCTCACCTTCACTTATTGCAGCAGTTTCTCACGATTTCTGTTTCAACTATTAAACTTGCCCTACACTTGGCCGACGCAACCCCGGATACAACTGAACCAGTTCGATTTAGTTACTAAACCAGCTAACAGTAAGTTTTGCCCAAGATGCAACTTTGTGGAGTGAAAGTTGTGTGCAGCAGTACAGAGTGAAGGGAGCCACTAGCCTCTTAGCTTAAGACTGTTAGCCACCGGTGTCCGCCGCCGGTTATACGACAAAAACACCGTGAAAAAGACCCACTGCAGTCAATAATGCTGTCAAATCCCGAAAGGCGGCAAACTGATACCATACTGTCAAAATCCTGTCAAAGTCAAAACTGCGGTGGGGAAAACACGGGCACGTCGGCCGTCTCCCTCACCAGACGAAATCGTTGCTCTTGTCCTCGTACGAGTTGATGAGGCCGTTGCACAGCGGCGTCTGCAGGGGCCGTTTGCGACTGCCGCCCGCCGAGGACGAGCCCGGTCTGCCCGGGGACACCGCGCTGGTTCTGGAGGGGACCCCCAGCGTGGGGACCTGCAGCCCCTCTCCGCCGGTTCCCAGTGTTCGTGAAGACACACCGGGGACTGAACTGATGCCAGTACTGGAACTACTGGTGTTAATGTTCAAACTGTTTACACCGCTGCTGTTGCTGCTGCCAGTGCTGCCGCCACTGCTCCCAGGCCCAGAGACCGCCGCTGCACCATTCTGCCGGCTGCCTGACATAACTCAAGGCCGAGGCTGTACTATTCTAACAGGCCGCAAAGCTCCAGCTCACTGCATCCGGACCTTAAAAGGTTCAAATAAAGATTTATAAAACTGCTAAAAACACGGCATCGACGGCACCTGTTCAGCCGTATCCTGAAAATACAAAAGTGCCGTTTTTTGTACAACAAACGAAATCAAGTAGAAAGGAAAGGGACCGAAATGCCTGCAGAAATCCAGCATACAGACGTATTGACAAATCCGAGAGTTCAGAATTGGGAACAATCCCCCTGGTTACATAGAGCCGTGTGGAAAACGAAAGCAGCCGCCTTGCGTCGTGACGTCATCACGCACGACCCCACACGTACGGGTTTGTAACCGTTCGATACATGGCATACCTGACATAAAGGTTTCTGTTTGCGGGGGTTTTGGCAGCAATTATACATCCAAACTAAAGGGTATAATTATGTATCATGAAAATAGTAATACATGTTTTGAGTATGGTGTTAACTTTTCGCTATGTACCACATTCTATATACATAAACAAAAATGTAATAATAATAATTGTACCTCAAAAATGTGTTACTTTCTTACAGAAATAACTTGTATTTTTGATGTATATAAAAAGTTCACTTCCCAGAAAAGTAACTTATTGTAAAACAGAAGTTAATAAATATTTGGTGATACCCGTGATATGTGTGCATATGTGCATTTTCCACATATACTGTACGTATGCATATGCACATTTGTTTCCTTTTACATATTGAGTAATCTGAAACTGTGTATCTTATGTATTTAACTCTATATTTATATGTTTAAATATGTATACTTATGTATTTATTTACCACACAGTAGTCTGATATCTTTTGTTCACCATGTATGTAGTTTTGTGCCATGCGGTTTTGGAATGTTCATAAGTAAGTTTTTACATGTTCTGCTGAATCTATTTACTCCTGTTCATTCTGTATATTTGTTTGTCTTTAATAAAGCGTGTAATGAATGAATGAATACATGTTTCTGATTCTGTATTGTAAGGTGAAATCTGCTATAAAGTATTTTTTTTAATATACATATATACACAAATGTAAAGACAAGCCAGTACTGCACTGGGAATGACCCTCTGGGACAACTTGCACAAAACAGTTGCCCAAGTAACAAAAATATGAATTTCTATTTGGCACAATAATATAGACTAAACCGTAAGGTAGAATTGTCAAGAATTACATGTGTAATATTTTCTGGCAGATTATATGGTGAAAGGGAAAAACCTGAAATGAAGTTTCTTTATGTATGAACAGCCTTTCCCCTGAACAGGACATGAAAATGAAAATATGTGGACAAACTTGGCACCACAGAAAGAGAGTTGTAACTCGGGAAATTTCCCTCTTGACCTGGTGCAAATACCACTGCAGGAAATACCAATTTTCCTGAAGTGTCTACCTCCAGTATTTAATTTATTTATACCTTCATGATAGTTACTGGTTATGAATGAGGGATCAATAGAAATAATAGACACATATAAGAAAAGTTATGCAGAAGATTAGAATTGTAACTTTCCATCTCCTATGTTCTGAATGCCCGTGAATATTGTTTCCTGTGTTTTATGTTGCTGAAAGTCCCATGAATCCAAGACACATCAGAGAATGAGGCTACAATTTCTAGAATCCTGTTCTGATGTTTTCACACCATTTAGAAGTTACTCAGATTTTTAAAAAAAAAAAACAAAGAATACATGTCATACATGTATGTAAAGATGTATGACATATAAGGTTCAAGGTTCCCTTTATTCACATTCTGCACCTATACAGTTGTACAAGACAGAATGAAATGTTATTTTTCCTAGACCACAGTACATGTTACAGTAAATGTACAGTTGGGTAGATAGATAGATATAAATAAATGATAACAGATAAATAATAAATAAAAAGATTTTGATGTACATTTCCAGAATAGATACATTTATAGACCTCTCAAAATTCAAGACTTGATATCACATTATAGATGCCTGGAATATTCTTCTGCAAAGCAGTTTAAAACTCGAGCAAAGCTGAACGAAAGGTAGCCTTCATAAAAATGAATATTAATTATGTGTTTGTGGAACACAAACAGTTTGACTAAATCTGAATGCAATGCATGAGTTCTTCTGAGGCATGCTATTTAAAAAATAGAAGAGAATAGATCTTTGATTTGTTTGTTCAATTTCTTGTTTCTATATTTACTTCTTTATTCATTTAAAAATCTGTTCTCTTTATCATTAAATGCCGTCACTTGCAGAGACATACATAGTAGGAGGATGGACTGTGCAGCAGCTTGTGATGTTTACAGTACTATTTAAAATTTTTAACAAACGTTCCAAACCGATCATTTACATGTAGACTAGGAAATTATAGATGTTACAATTTAGTTTTAAACTGAAGTAACCGGTACAAGTAATGCAAATGAGTTGTTTATACCCCCAAATGTACCTTTGAAAAAAAGCAACAGAATGAGAGATCAATTCCAGTTTATTTTTATTTAGAAGCAGCAGAACTGGTTCATGGTAACATTAATAGCAGGACAACTGTAATTTACTGTGCTAAATCAGAATTTAAGTCTGTTTTAATGACAAGGCACATAACTGGTAACAAGGGTAGGTGAATAAATAAAAATATTCCTGCACTAAACAGCTCCAGGCTGTGAATATTGACTAAGGCTAATTTATCCTATTTTGAATAATTAGCATATGCACATCAACACAATCATCCGCATGCTGTTTTCAGTTAATTGTTATGATAGTTCCCAAGATGATTGTCACGCTGTAGTAAGGGAGCAGACGCCTGCAGACGTAAAGTGATGAACTCTGTTTATTGCCGAAGGAGATTCCAAAGTCATGGTCACAAGGCAAGCGCGGGTCAATACCAGAAATCAGTCCAGAACTAGCGTTGTAACAAACACGGGCGAAGCACAAACAATATCCGAAAAACAAAACTGGTCAATAGCCAGGAAAACAGACAGAAAGAACGCTCGGTATGCTCATAAAGATCATGGCAATACTTTGTGTCAACAGGTCATAAGGCACAGGTACTTATAGGGCTTAACAAGAGACAGGTGCACAGAAATCAGGAGAGGCAGGGTCTGGACCAGGGAGCGTGACAGTACCCCCCCCAAGGAGTCTGAGCCAGCCGAGCGACGAGGACAGCCACAACGACCACCACCCACACCTCCAGAGGACGGAGCCCAGGACTGAGTACCCCTCCCAGTCCACCAAATATTGTAACTGCCCAGCCCTTTTCCGAGAGTCCAGCAACCTATGTATGGCATAGACTGGAGCACCGTCGACCTCAACAGGAAGGGGTGGTAGGTCGTCGGGCAGTACCTCATCCAGCAGACCGTGACTAACTGGTTTAAGGAGGGAGACATGAAAAGTATTAGAGACCCTTACATTAACTGGCAAGTCCAACTTGTAAGTAACATCATTAATCTGTTTCACTATTTTATAGGAACCTAGGTATTTTGGCTGTAGCTTTCTGCAACCATCTGGAAATGTAATGTTGCTTGTAAACAACCAAACACGATCTCCAGGTTAAAAACAGGAGCCTCCTGCCAGTGCTTATCCGCGTGGGTCTTGTAGCGATGCAAAACCTTTTTAATCCTCTGGTGGGTCCTCTCCCAAACCTCCTCACTCCTCTTCGTCCAGTCATCTACTGCTGGAATGTCCGCAAGCCCTGCCGCCCAGGGCACCAGAGGTGGTTGATACCCCAAGCAGCATTCAAAGGGTGTTAACCTAGTGAAGAAGCTGACTAGAGAATTTTGTGCTATCTTTGCCCAAGGCAGGAACCAACTCCAATCCGACGGATTCTTACGACAGCATATTCTCAGAAATTTCCCTAACTCCTGGTTAACTTGCTCAACCTTGGACAATAGACTGAGGATGATGACTGGAGGATAAGCTGACATTTACCCCTAGGTGTCCAAAAAAAGCAGACCACATTCTAGAAGTCAACTGAGTCCCACAGTCAGAAACAATGTCCTCGGGGACTCCGAAGAATCGAAATACCTGGTTGAATAGTGCCTCAGTGGTCTGGAAAGTGGTGGGCAAGCCCTTAAATGGGATAAACTGAACTCCGTGTGAAAACCTATTGGTGACAGTTAAAATACAGGTATAGGACTGAGATAGGGGAAGATCTATGACAAAATCTACAGCAATCTGAGACCAGGGACGAGAAAGAACGGAAAGAGGAACCAATTTCCCTGCAGGCAGGGTCTTAAGGGTTTTACTTTGTGTGCATATAGTACAAGAGGTGACGAATTGATGAATTTCTTGCACCATATTCTCCCACCAATAACGTCGAGATAGCAATTGGTAAATACGCAACTCCCCCGGGTGGCCTGAGGTCTATGACAAATGGGACCAGGTAATGAGGCAATCTCTACACGTCGAGGGGAGGTATTGCTTGTTGGCAGAACATTGGGATGGAACTGGGGCATTTCCTAACTCCCTCTCTATCTCCTCGTCAATCTCCCACCTTATGGAAGCTACCTGGCAGTCTGGGGGCAATATGCTTGCCAACTGTTCTGCCCTGGGCTCAACAGAAGAGTCATACAATCGGGACAGAGAGTCAGCCTTCGTATTGTGAGTGTCTGGCCTATAGGTGATGGTGAATTGAAAACGTGAAAAGAAGAGAGACCATCGTGCCTGCCAGGCTTTAACTGTTTCACATTCTGCAAATATTCCAGATTTCGGTGATCGGTTAAAACCTGGAAAGGGTACTTAGCACCCTCTAACCAGTGTCGCCATTTTTCAAGTGCTAACTTAATAGCGAGCAGCTCCCGGTCCCCTATCCCATAATTTCTCTCTGCTAGTGTAAGCTTGTGCGAGTAGAATGCAATGGGGTGTAGCTTAGGGGGGGTCACCCACCCGTTGTGAGAGCACGGCGCCTACCCCTATGTCGGAAGCATCGACCTCTACCACAAAAGGCTCAGAAGGATCGGGGTGCTTCAGAACAGGAGCTGTTTTACTAAAGCCTGCTTGAGCACATTGAATGCTTTATCAGCCTGGGGATTCCATGATAGAGTCTTGGACCTTCTCTCACCCTTCAGTAATGCAGTGAGAGGTGCGGCTATTCCACTGAAGTTTCTAATGAACCGCCGATAAAAATGAGCAAATCCTAAGAAACACTGTAGCTCCTTTACGCTATGAGGTACGGGCCAATTAATAACAGCCTCAACCTTTGAGTCATCCATTACGATGCCATCAGCACTGATAATGTTCCCTTCAGCGCCGGAGTTGACTAGTACTATAACTGGGACACGGTCAGGGCAATAAAAATGGCCGGTATGGTGAAGGACTTGGAAATCAGGACCCCTCTCTTCTTGGGTAGACTCACCGAGCTGGCTCCTCGAGATGCAGCCTCTCACTGTTCCTGGTGTCATGCTTGAGGGCGCCGACTGCAGGTCCGCAGGGAGTGGCCAGGCTCACCACAATACAAACAAAGACCGCTGCATAGCCGATGCCTCCTCTCCTCGTGAGACAGACGAGTTGAATCACATTCCATGGGTTCTGGCGTGTTGATGTCCTTTGTGAATGAATTCTGTTGGCTTCAGATCCCTAGATTTGTTCTTCGGCCCCCTCTTAGGACAGGCGGATAACAATTGATCTAACCGAATGGCTAGGGCGATCGAGTCCTCCAATCCCAAGTCCGTATCCTTACATGCCAATTCAGACAAAATCTAAGCCCACAAACCATTTCGAAATGTTATTAATAAGGCAGGTTCGTTCCAACTGCTTCCTGCAGCCAGCATAGGGAATTCCAGAGCGTGGTCCGTGACCGAACGATTACCCAGCCGTAACCTCGACAATATTTCACCATTGCTCTTGCCCTCATTAGGGTGGTCAAATACGGTTCTTAGCTCCTGTTCAAACTGATGGTATGATACCTACCAACAGTTAAAAAAGGGCACCACATCACTCCACAGAAGTAAGCGGCAACAAGTGGTATACAGTTGCATATTTTTTGGAGGTAAACGTTTTCATTTTGATTAATTACTGTTTATTATGGTACATTTCACATTATTGTATTGCCGTGTAGTGTTATGTGAAATATTGATTAATGATAATGATTTTTAAAATTAAAATTATTAGCATCTTATATAAGCCGGGGTTCCATACTGCACTACTTACATCCAGCCATTATCGTTAATCACTTACCCTAGTCAGGGTCACGGCATTCTGGACCCTGTCCTATCATTCGGTGCTAGATTAGGACCCGGAATGCAACTTCAGTCCATCACATGGAGGCCACATAAACACACATTCACATGCTATTGTCAGTTTAAATAAAATGCAAGCTCCACACAGTCTGAGCTGAAATTGATGGCCAAAAAAAGCCCAGGTATTGTGAAGCAGCAAAGCTACTCTCTGCATCACCATACAGTTATACGTATTACCTATTTATACTGCAGGGTAAATTTTACTGGAGCAGTTCAGGGTAAATCCCTTGCTCAGAGTATTACAGAGAAAGTGGGGATGTGAAGCTGGGTCTTTTGAATAGACAGCAATGGTACTATCCTTCCTGCTACTTGCTACCCTAAATGTCTGGGTACTAATTTTGTAAACTGAATGAAAATACTGTTGCAAAGTCTGGCAATTTTTTTCTTGTTGCAGGTGCAGTAATTCCCTTTAAATCTAGCAATTTGATTATAGAACATGTACTGACCCCACATTCACCCTAACCACTGCCCTTGAATGGTATTCTGACTACACATCCACCCTAGATGTAAAAAAAACTGAACAAACTTAATTAATTTCTCTGATTATAGCTTTCTTTATTAAAATTATGAAATCTTGTACACAGACATCAAAGTAAATGTTAGTCAGTAAGTTCTAAGATAATTTATTATGATTAAACTAATAAGCTGTTCTCTGTACTTCTGTGATTTATTACTATAATTTAAAATAATTTGTTAATCCTAAATCGTATGCAATGTTTCTGTTCTATCAAATGTGAAATGAAGAATGGTGGATATCAAAGGCGTTTTTGTCATTTTCAACTTATTTCAGAGAAAATTGTGAGGTTTTTTAGCTGGGGGGGGGTGGAAGGGTGCCAGTTATTCTGACCACCACTTTGTATCACCAAAGTTCATTATCTCCCAGTTTGTGTCTGTTTGAGTGAGAAAGTACATCAACAGGTGCGTAGAGCAAGTGAGGCATTCATGCTGGTATGAGTGAGAGAGTGTGTTGTGTAGCAATTGTCACGAATGCAAAGAGCTGAGGCGTGAGGTGGATTCAAGTGCCATGCTTTTATTTGCAGGTGCAGCTGGTGCATTCAGTGCCAAGATAGGAGATCAGCGATGTGCTGGTTAGATGCTGTGCAGACCCAGGGAAAATTGGGTTTGGAGACGTGAGCCCATCGTGAGGAACACAGGAAACAGGCTGGCAGGAGATTCAGAAACATAAACAGGGAGACGGGA
The DNA here is from genome assembly GCA_900497675.1 of Arapaima gigas. Classification (NCBI taxonomy): domain Eukaryota; kingdom Metazoa; phylum Chordata; class Actinopteri; order Osteoglossiformes; family Osteoglossidae; genus Arapaima; species Arapaima gigas. The sequence goes on from UFQX01000031.1 coordinate 1,200,942, forward strand.
TACAATTAACTGTAGTCATTCCTTTTCAATCGTAAAAACAGCTGGTGAATAACCTACAACCTTATAGCAGTCCTGAGGAAAAACCTCACAGTAAAAAACGCCACTGTGCCAAATTTCAAGTCTCTGCCTTGAGAAATAAAGCTGTGCATAAAGAATGAACAGACAAACCGGCAGACTGAGCTTTATAGAAATAGAGATTTCTCGCATTGTTAACAAATATGATTTACACTCCAAATAAGTTCTTAATCCATGAGGTGTCACTGCAGTATATGTAACCATAGATCAGGATGTGTAATAGAAATATTTGTTTTCAGGGAAGTTTTTCAGTGCTCAACCTGTTAAGATGGAAAGTAAGGGACTTAGGAAAAGTGGTCTCTGGATTTTTTTTCCTGCCCATTGTTAAATGCAGTGTCAGCACAACCAGTTTAAAGAAAGTACATTATATTGTAATGTCTGCAAGACATTCTGAAGCACTATGGCGCAGTCAAAGTGGAATAGGAACCTATTCATACAAGCACTAGATAAAGAACACTACAGAACTCTATGTTTAGTCAAGGAGATCAAAGTACTTTTATCAGCACGTTTTGTTGACTCTGGAGAAATAAGTGATTGTGCTTGGGTAGTGTCAGCAACTTTTTCGTACACAGTAAGGGAAAGCAGTGTGTCACTTTTTTTGGTCTACACAGAGTGTTTATGAATATGAATCCTGAAACAGGAATATGACTTATGACTGCTGGTTCTTCAACGTGTGTAGCTGGGCACGTAGGCCTTGTATTCACCCCCGGATCCCAGTCCTTCGCAAGTTGGTGTCACACAAAGAACATCAAAAAAGGGAAGGAAGTCAAAGTTCCCTAAAATGTTTGAAAGTCGGCAGAGCAACACGGTGAAACAGAGAGTTGGGTCTCTCTGTTAACAAGGGCCCTTGTGATCCTTTGTGTTCACTGCTATGCAGATAGTACAAATCTGAGCACCTGATCATTACAAACAAGGTCCTTCGGGGGGCATCTTGCTATGAAATGTGCACCAGATGCCCATGTGTCAAAGATAACAGGAGGATATCCACCCCAAGGTACTGCAGTACCATAGTGGAACTGAAAACACGATCAACAGTTTATATATTTTTTAATAATCATATATTCATATTCTATGGCAACATACCACCTTATAGGCACTTAGTGGTTAAAGAAAAAAGCGTTAAATTAGTAGTTTTCAGTTTTCCTATTTTTACTGTTCTTGCCATAATTTTGCTTCATGATCGCAGACAGAGATGAACTCCCTCAGAAACCCAGACAAAATTTATGATGGATCATTACATCACCTAAGCTTTTTCCCCCTCATACACCAATATACATATATTAACATATATACAGTATTATGAAAAGTACATTGTTAACACCTAAGTTTCTCTCAGTTACAGTTCAGCTGCCCACAGCACCTCACAGCGCCAAATGTACAGCGCATTTTGAAATGCTGCTTTTGAGTTCCCTCTTTTTTTGTTAAAAATATGACATGACTTGTTGACACCTTTAACAAAATGTTAACTGAGATGGTATCCACTGCAATGAGATTTGTTTCAGTTTAAGATGAAGAAAACAAGGATCTTTTTTAAACATGTAGTCACTTTGATGCACTACATGTTGCCGACCTGTCACTTCTCTTATTAAAGAATTTTATTTAACTGTTTGACCGCAAAGCAAACTTGCCAGCTGTGGTTGTTGCTGCTTTCCATGGTGCCACTAAAGTTTTAAAAATATATCCTTTGTACCAGAAGAAACAGGAAAACCGTGGAGGCTGAGCTGTTGAAAAATACTGTTAATGAGGTCCATCTTGTTTAATAAAAAACTGATCGTCAGTAAAGTGGACCTGTTTAAATCTCCTATCCTGATTTTTCACTGAAGAACAGTAGCAAATGTGATGTGAAAAACAGTTTTAAAAATGTCACATTGAGGAAAATGGGTTGTGTGGTGCTCAGTTTGGTTTAGTTACACTGGCAGTAATAAATTTGTGCTTCAATATTTTCCTCTGGAAATTGGTCAGGGCAACAAGCCTTTTCTTCTTTCAGCAAAGCCCTCAAGGATAAATGAAAGTTTACGTTTCTAGAATATTCAATAGTCAAGGAATTGTTTGGAGCTTTTTGTACTACTGGGGACGTGGAAGACAGAAGACAGCTAAACTGCTACTGTACCTGTTGTAGACTGTAACGTGTACACTGTAATCTCAGTGGAACGGAGATTATTTAGACATGCACTGTTTATTTGACTCAACAGTCACCTAAACAGGCAGGATCTGGGTAGCACTGGGGAAATGAGGCTGACACTGAAGGTCAAACAGGCAATGAAAAATGGCTGTTAGCAAACAGAAAAGCAGAATTAGAAAAAGGGGGCAAAAGCATGAAGAATCAGACTCAATTCAAGAACATTAATATCAGTTTATACATCCAACAGCATGTTTTATAATAGTTCCAGGTAGAGTACAGTGCTCGTAACCGGATATAGATAATAAGTGACTTCATATTTGAATTCAATTTTTAAATTCCAACGGCGTGCAACTCCTTGAACTCACACATGGGCCATAAAATTAGAATACAAGACAAGCCAAACACAACCAGAATATAATAGAAACATACAAGTCAGAGCATCACATCAAGCATTAAACTTTGAAAGGATCTTAGTTTTTTAAATTTAGTTTTAGGAAATAATTTTCAAATCAACAACAGAAGAGTCTGAAGTCAGAAGCCACTTTTCTTAAAGCAGCAACTCAATAATGCACAACACACAGGCAGTCAGAGATGAAGCTTTGAGTCAGAAAACAATTGCAATGTAGTAACTGTAGTAACCCTTCAATAAGTGTGTGCCCGTATTGATAATGTCAGAATTGGAAGAGACAAAACCTCAACATTTAAAACCATATGAAAACAAGGTTGTATATCTTGTCAGTGGATACAAAAATACAATGTTATTTTCTGAGAAAAATCTGGGCCACCAGTGCTGAAAATCAAGAGTTTTGTTAGCAGAGCTCAAACCTAAACCATATGTAAGATTAAACCATACTAGGCATATAATTCAGATTTCAAATGGTTCAAGAGTATAAAATATACCATTCTTGAATATGACTATTTTTGCAGAATCTCACATTTATTTATTTATTTTGCTCTACAGCTTGTCATAATTTTGCTTCATGAATGCAGACAAAGATTAACTCTCTCAGAATCTCAGGCAAAGTTTCTGACAGATTATTACTGACAGCATCACCCAAGCTTTTGTTTTCTCACACATCAACAGGCATTTATACAGTATTATGAAAAGCCAATCTGGTCCATCAGGGCTAAAAATCAAGAGTTTTGTTTTATGATCAATAAGCAGACATGGAACCAAACATCATATTAGATTATTATATACCTATATCTACCTATATCTATATATACACACACAGTAGTATATATGTGTATATACTAAAAAATGGTTGGATAGTATAAAATATTCCGTCTTTGGATATGATTATTTTTACAGAGTCGCAGATTTCAGATTTCAGATTTTTTTTTTTTTGTCAATACAGACAATTATACACTAAGCTGAGTAGGCTGGTGACACAGGATGTGCGTGTGTGCAGTTCGGTGATGATGACAGTGACATTAGCACTGACCTTGTACGCTTTTCTAACTGCAACATTCATAAATGATTAGGTATGGACCAGGCCTCACATTTCTTGCGGCAGTAAATAAAGTTCTGAAATGTAAATGAAAGCATATATCTCTAATCCATAGTTTTTTCAACCAAGTGTTTTCTTTTCACACAGTCAGAATTGGGGGGGGGGGGATCTGACAAAACTGCACCACAAGCTTTGCACATCTCAGGCTGAACACCACCACCTACCCTTAGCACCGGTATCACCATAAGGGTCCTCTACAGAAGTCGGGGAACCAATGTCAAAATGTACAGCTTAAGGGTGCCTGTCAGGTCCAAGGGTGGCCCTGGAAGCTCTCACTGCCTGGGCTTTATGGTCGAGTATTGGTTTCACTAGAGAAAGGAGAGGCGTTATTTGTAGTGAGTTCTTATACTGCACTGCTTGACAGCCAATGTTGTTTCCATACCTGAATCTCAGTGTGCCAAATCAAAAGAACTTTATTTCTCTTACCTGTTGTTCAGGTGCTCTATTAAGTCTAGAGAAGAAGTTGGTGATATTTTATTTTTAATATAATAATTTCACCCATGTATGAATGTGATATAGTGAATCTGCTATTGAAAAAGATGTAAAATACAATGGACTTAGGTACATGGTTTGGTTGTAAGGTTTGGATGTTGGTAGACTGTGGGATATGGCACTTATTTTGGACATGTAAACTTCTTCTGTTTCACCGTGTTGGTGACAGACCATTAAAGAAATGTTCCTCCTAGTTATTTCCTATTGTAATCTGTGTAATTTGACTCAGCTTCAGCGGGAAACCGGGTTGATCTCCTTGCTGATGACAGATTCACTGAAAAAAAGGTCTCATGTTTTGTTGTCTGAAAACAGAATATGTGTGGTCTGTCACTTTCTGTACTTCTGTACTTCGTTCATGCTTAGCGCAGTCCAGGAACACAAAGATCATTTTTAAAATTCAAAAGTATTATGAATGCCAGATTGCCTCAACTGTGCAGCAAAGTCCTCAAAAATGAATTCAGCAGCTTTTGGGGGGGTGAGTAAGTCAGTGCTTTTTTAAATTAAAAAAAATTATTAAAAAAGTTTTTTTTATACTTTAAGCGAATATATTGACTCATGAAAGAATAATTTTGAAACTCCTTCAGTTTCTGTTTATGATTAAACTGTTATTCTAAGAAAAAACTAAGTGCACATTTGTACAGAAGGGTCATTTAAACTGGAATAATTCTGGGTTAATTCCTTGCTGCAGCTGGAAAAACAATCCAATCCTTCACCTGGAAAGTGACAGCTACAGTAGCTTTATATCTTCAGCATGATGACACTATTGTCTACAAATGAAAAGAGTCAAAGACAAAATCAGAATTAAAAATTCCAAATATTGCAGGAACAATTCAGCATAAACCTTAGAAAGATTCTTCATTCACAAAATCAGAAAACTGTCAGATTTATCTGATCTTCTGTCCTATTTTTACTGAGTAAACTGTTACACTGGAAGCACTTGGGCTTTTGGAACTTCATCGGCATGTTGTCTTTCTTATACATACCTCTACATATGGATGGATAACAAAATAGTAGCTAATCTTATGACTCCCTGTACTGTGTATCAAAAACTACTCCAGCTTCACACCAGCTCCTCGTGTGACAAACCGTCTACTTAAAACTTTTAAAAGATATATTTTTCTCCAGTTTATTTATTTCTTTTTAAACAGTATTTTTTTCAGAAATTTTGGATAAATAGGGTTTGACTTTTTTTGTTAGTTAATAGATAAATTAATATGATAAGAGTGGTGTAAACATTACCCAGATCTATATCTCTTAAAATTATTTTCTTGCCTGATGTGATAATGGAGCGATTATACATTTATACTTTTTTCATACCTTGCTATACTTTTATATACTTCAAGAGAGTGCGACATTTCATGAAAGATTGATTTTGAAAGTCCCTCAGTTTTTGTTTAGGAAAAATATGCTTCCTGATGAGGGAATGTAACCTGTGTTTGTGTGCTGTCTGAAGGGGAAGAGGAGGGCTGGATCACCTTAATATAACTCACTTCTATGGTGTTTTCAGCTGGTGTCTGGCTTCTGTAAGTGATGCAATCAATAACAAGGTAAAAAAAATGCTGGATATGATCATGGGATGAATTGGTCAACAGTAAGGTTTGAATAAGTGCGTGAAGAGATTGCATTATTATTATTAGTAGTAGTAGTAGTAGTAGTAGTAGTAATCCAACAGTGTGGATAGTAATCAATCTGAAGACCCCAGAGGACCGGTTTATAAGACATGCTTCAGTATTGGCCACCAGATGGTGCTCAATCAGCACTAATATGAGGTGTTCAATTTGTTCATACCTTCGCAGCACCGGCCAGCAGAGGACGCTGCTGCATCACATGAGGTTCCTACCACCCTTTAGCAGGAAACCCTCTACAGCAGTGCCAGTGTAACTTTTTGATTTCTCTGTTGTACGTTCCATCTGAATTTTGCTGTTTTCTTTCTGCCAATGTCATTCACATTATGCATCTTTATTATAATCGATCCACGGTGGACTACATTGTCAGTCAGCTTCATAGTCATTCTCCCCAGGTATCCAATCCTCTTCTTAACCTATGAGTTCTGAATAAGTGCCTTGATCAAAGGTACTACAGCAGGAAGGAGGTTCAAACCAACAACCTTCAGTCTGCTAGATAGGATCTTTAAATCAGACCAACTCCCCCACTAGTCACATCAGGCAACAAAATTGTTTAAAGAGGTATAGATCAATAACCCAAAGTAATGTTAACACCACTTTTACCATATTACTTTGCTGAATGAACTCTTACCCTATTTAGTTGCTGCTTCATCTTTTTCTGGAGAAATTTCCTTCTAAGGAATTAACTATTGTTCCCTTTCAAATATTTTTAACTGCATTCTTTCTGGGTACGCTACACTTAAGAACAGTGAGGGTTTTCTTGCATGTCTTTACTTATTAGAAAATTAGGCTTTTGAGGTTTCAATTAATTTCTGCACATCCATGAATTCAGATGCCAGTTCCAGTGTTTTCGTTATACTTTGCAGGTGGAACGTTTTTTCTTTTCCTTCTCGAGTTCCCTACAGTGTTCGACCAAACTTTAAAAAAAGATTGAGAGGGAGCGAGAAAGAGACGACATTTGAGGAAAATGAGTGCATGTTTCCTGAGAACAAAATTAACCTGTGGCACATAATCCGGACATATGTTTGGTTGAAATCATTCCCAGCACCTCCAAACAACACCTCCTACGCTGCCTGCGCTCACACCTTGTTCCCGTAAACAGCCGCATACCAGGGAATTTACTAATCAGCGCTCTGCACCATTTTTTTGGCACGGAACATGGGCAGGCATCTCCTCAACATTCTATAATATCAAACAATAACTTAATTGTGGTGCAGGGATGGCAAGGCTGACAACTTCTCGCATGACACTGGATATCATGTACGCGCCCGGTGATTATTTCTCCACTGCTGGCATTACACACAGTGGAAAGTCGGTGTCTAAGACTCACTGACTCACTTTTCATTCTCCTTTATTAGCACACTTACCCTCAAGTGATTTTGATCCTGAAACAAATCTGTTTTTTAACCATCTCGACTAACCTCCGCCTTCAATGCTTTTTTTTTTCAAAAAGCGCTTCTCACTGTCCAGCGACAGGCAGGGAAGATGTCCGCTTTTCTGCGTCCATTTAAAGTTATCCTGTAGCTGTCGCCTAAATGCTCGGGATCCTGCATGTCTCCATCTCAGACATTGAAAGGGCGTTTTACATCTTCTGACCCTCCTCATCTCTTTCTGCAAGAAAGTCAGCCCTCTGCCTGAGCCTCATCCCCCCCATGGAGGCCCTTGCCTGTCGGTGGGAGGAATGGTGCAGCCTCCTAGTGTCCTCACACACTCCTCAACAAGAGGACACCGCGCTTATATGCGAGAATGTCGTGTTTGTCACTCATGACACTGGCAGAGCTTCTGTTGGCTAAAACTATTACAAAGCAAACATAAGCAGCAGGTTCCCGGGCAGCAGGGGTGGTGGACACACATGAGTGCCAGAAACCAAAGAGTTTGAAAGCAACATCGGGACACTTACCACAGAAAGCGAAACGACGGCTGTGCCTTTCTTATAATAGGAACTTGCTACTTTTCTATTTGTCTTACAAAGTTTCCCTTTTTTTGCTTTTTGTGGCCTGCTGCGCTTTTTTTTATGGTGCTGCTGCACACTTGTTTTCTACCGAGTGTATAAATCAGTTCAGTGCTGGACAATCTCAATAAATCGTGGCAGTGTGTAGGAGAGATACTGCTGGTTTCAAAGCTTAACTTATTTCCCTTTTCCTGCTTTTGCTAAAACCGCATTTGAAATGCAAAGGAAGGCTGGTCTTTGCGACCCCCTCACTACTTCCTTACATTTGTATTAAATCAAAATGAGTATTTTAGCTACCTTTGACACCCTTTTCACCAGTCTGTTCCCCAAGTGATGTCAGAACGCCTGAAGCTCAGGCTAAAATTGTCGGAGGAGAGCTGGATGCTCACCAGAGATGCTTTTAAGACGACTCGGCCAGCTGTAATTTTCATCTGCCTTTTTCAAAGAAACTTGTTGCAACCAGAGTCAAAAAACGTATCGGGGAGGATGAAATGCAGATGAATGAGCTGCCTCTGCTTCTTAGCAGAGGGGTCCAGTATTGAAGAGGCCTGTTGCCTGTTGCTGTATCACTCAAAGAAGAAGTGCCGTCTCTCGTCCCCTTTGAGGACAGTCTGACTTGCTGGTTTATTCGAACCCCTGGGATCTTCCAGTGTGGCAGCTGTTTGACTAACCCTCATCTCACTGGGCCTCATTCAGCTCAATAGACCAGCAAACTCCAGCTGGTCTAGGGAGTCACAGCCTCCTGCTTAGCTGGCTGAAGCTATTCAGCCAAACACTCTGTTACAGTACAGGAATGATAATTTATTATTAAATCTATTAGTATATAATCACACGTCATACCTGCCATACTGCCTTCTGCTAGGACTTTCTGCAGGAGCATTACATGCAAGCACCTATTTCCTTTACAGCGCTAAAGCTCACAGGGTGTTTTTCTCCATCCTTCACCCCTATTTGTCCTCCACATCAGGTTGAAGTCTCTCCACCTCCTTTCTGGTCACTAAGATTTGGGGTTGAGGGGGCTCAAATGGAGGATAATCTCTCAGAGCTCCTTTGCAGTGGGCGGTGGGGTTCGGGAGTTGCCATTCACTTTTTTTTTAACACAGTTGCAGCTGGATTTCAAAGCACTTTCACTTAAAAAAAGAAAAAAAGAGTGTAATGTTTTAAAGGCAGAATTCTCACCTCCTGCTGTTACAAACGTTCCTACCTCTTCAGGGGCCCCCTCCGTAACTGGCAGTCACAGCAAGCTGGGCTCCTTTCAGATTGATCCTGACAGAATGGGGGGGGTGGGGGGTGGGGAGAAGGTTGGAGGAAAAGTAGGTAAAATGCTGCATTTCAAACATAAATATCTGCCATTAAAAGTGCTCATGCTCAATCATCTTGTGTTTTTGTGGGTGGGGGGGGGGGGGGGGGGGGTGGGGCTCTGCCACAGAGAGGGAAAATACTGCTGATTTTCTTCCATCATATCAAGACAAAACTGAGTTCTGCTTGTTTTTCTCATCTTGTCGGCGGCGGCGGCGGGGCCCGAAGCGGGGTCTTTTCCAGAAACGGTCGTTTTTTTNGTTTGGTAATACAGAAAAAGCATCTTAAAAAAGGAACGCAATGCACCTGCAGAGCTCAAGTGTGAGACAGTTTTCCACCTCTCTCTCTCCCCCGATGGGGCGAAACGGCAAAGGAACCTTTTTTATGTCTTCTGTCTGTTTGAGCCTTGGGGAAGTGCACCATGGATAACTCAGGGGTTCTGTGTTCACTTTCTGAAGCCTTCTGCTAGGTGTACACATTAAACAGCGGCACATGTGTTTGGATTGTCCAATGTTGCATTTCACTCGAGTCCGAAGAAATTTGGCATCAAGTCCAGGCACTTCCTTTGCTTCCTAAATACTTTTAATGCTTATTGTTTTAAACCGGTGCCCATGGAGCCCTTTGGGCACCATAGATGAGCTTCGGGGGATCCACGAAGCATAGGTTTGCTTTGGAAATGACACTGTTTAACTAAAAGAAAGTTAATAAGAAAATAAAAATATTAACTTGGTATTATTGTCTATAACATAATTCCATGTGAAGGTAATCAGGTTTCAGCACAAGAATTGCGTCCAGCATTTTCTTCTAGTTTATTTATGGACTGTTTTTTTTTTCTCAGAGAGCTGCTTAGCTTTCTTGGTAGTCTTGAAGGAGTCTAGGGCCCAAAAAAGGAACCTCAGCTTTAAGCCTAAAAGACTTTTTCTGCAACAGAGAAAATAGAGAATGGTGACATTCTAATATTCAAATGAAATTGTGGAAACGAGTTGTTCTGTTATAAATCTTTGTTTCCTTCATTTCCCTGCTGGAAAAAGGTTTCCTGAAGTGGAATGGATTTTGGTTTATATCTGTGTTAGGCCACCAAAGTTGTTACACCTGGACTTTCAGTTCAAGGAAGTCCCTCGATACCAAGCAGGCTTATCTTCTGTGACTTGGGCCCTCTGTGTGTGAGGCGCCTCAGTCTTTCTGAAGACCTTCCCAGCTGTGATTACTAAATCAGTACCAGCAGCATCAAATGCCAGTACTGGGACACAATGGTAACTTGAAATGCTCGCTGTGTAAGAGTGACCACTTAAAAAGATATAACCCCTGCACATTAACAGTCAAAGGTTTGAGTAGAAATGCTTTTTGCACATTAAGCAATGGAAAAGACATGTTCCTAGGACACCCTGGTCTGCTTCTCATTCACTCCTCTGTCCAGTTTGTTTCATTCAAGTTCTAAGGCCCACGTCATACTTTCAGCTCCTAGCATATGCTTGAGGTGCTGCACCGGTTTCCTTTTATACTGTAAATTACATCAAAGAATGGTACTATGTTAAATTTTTTAAATTACTGCCGTTCTGCTTCTCCAGCTGATCCAGAATGCTGCGGTCTGAGTTATGGTTGAGTTTAAGAGTTTGGCTGTGACCTACAAGACATTCAAAGGATCTGCACCTCTAAATCCCTGTACTTACACAGAATTACTACTTTTAAGTAGAGTCAAAATTACCCAGCTGTACATTTGGTTAAGAGACTGTAAGTGGCTCAATATACAAACACTGTGTGTTGCTTTGGACAAAGGATTCAGCTGCACAATTGTTGATAATAAAATGCAACGTATATGTTCCAAAATCATATGTGCAAATGAATAGTTTTAGTTATCGTAAAATTAGAGACAGTTCTGCAATCCTGGCACGTGAGATTTCGAGTTGAAAGATTTGAATCAGTGACCCAGGGTTGGATCTCTTAGCTGCAGTAATTTGTTTACCTGCACAGGGGGAGGCAGGAGACCTTCAGAGCTTCACATTCGGTTTACCATAAAGTTATATTATTTCTCAGCGCATTTCAGCCAGAGACTTGAACAATTACATGTCACCTGTGCTGCCCAGCATACACTAACCTTGCATGGTAACATGGACTCAGTTGCCAGATGCTCACCTGGCAGCACAGCATCTGCCTTGTAGTGCAACCTTTAAATTTTACCATGTTAAGCCTAATAAACTGTTTTTTTCATGTTAGCGTTTTATAAAGTACCAACTTAAAATTGTTCCTTCTGTCAAGTATGGGTGTCACCTCCAAAGTTAATTTAATTCACATTCTGGTCTTTTTACTTTGCTTGTCCTTTCTTTTCAGACTGCAGCACTATTTTAGTTTGTGTGTTCTCTCCGTTTAAGTGCTTGTTTGCTAATTCTTCTTTGCAGTTGCAGCACCTCTCCTTAAGTTTACTTTTCAGTCTTTTTAGTTTGCATGTATATTCTTTACAGCTTGCCTTACTATAATATAACAAACATGAATATTTAAAATAATTTCCTCACATTTCCCCCAAATAAAGCCCTTTCTTTGTAGATCACTTATTTTGAAGGCTGCCTTTGGTGTGGATCAGATAAATCAAATTTCCCTTTCTAAGTTTTTTATAAATAATATTCCTGAGGTGACTTCAGAGGTTATGGAAGAACCTGGAGGAAATCCATGCAAACATGAAAGGAACAAAGATGAAAGTCCATCAAAACTATATAACACTATTTTCAGTTACCATGCACATGTATTTTTTCAAAACCTGATTTACTGATAAAATATTTGTGTAAAGACAATTTTCATCTTTTTGTCATCTTCCTTAAAATATGTAACTGTTAATATTCTTTATATTGCCTTCCTCTTCATATAGCAAAAGCAGCAGTAGATCCCATAGTGGTTAGAGTGTCTGCCTTGTGCTCAGAGGACCCAGGTTAGAATCCCATCTCCTACTGTAGCCCCTTTGAACAGGCTGTTAACCCTGAATTTCCATGGTCAAAGTTTCCCAGTGGTACAAATGAGTAAATCAGCAATTCAAAACGTTTTTTATTTACTACTGCAAAAAGGACGAAAGTTATCAAAAGATTCCGTATCAGCTTGCTAAAATATTTTGAACAGTATATATCAGCAGATCCACCTGTTAAATTATTTATAGAGTAATTAGGCAGCCAGGGTCATTTTGGATGATCACCCATAATGCCCATAATGATTATATTTATATCCAGAATAGCAATTTGTTCTATGGCGTGTTTAATGCGATGTTTCTGTTTCTTTCAATTTCTTTGTTGACTGTGGCCTATGGCTTCTATGGCATTTCTTTAGAAATGTACTAAAGTCCTGTGATTGATCGGTGGCCGAACCTACGCTACAGGGCCTCTGGGATAGGCTCTGGACTGTAGCCCTGGATAAGACAAACAGCTATTATGATGGATGTATGGATGAACGGATGTACGAATATGCTAAGGTCGAACATTTCCATTTGCATTTATCTACATTTACGCTTCACCTTATATTACAAACATAGATAGGAAAAAACACCGTTCATAACACTGACTTTTTCATAAGTCTGCCAGCTTCGTCACAGTCGATAGAAGCAAATAACACAGCTCAATAGCCCCGTTTTGTTAAAAACATAAGACAATGCTATAATGGATTAAAACATTTAAGTAATAGCTCATACATTACAGGTGTGTGTCCTTTTATGTTGTAAACATAGGGCATGAGACAAGAGGTGAGACGAATGCAGCACCAGTTTTTATATATTATAATATTTATATATTTTAAATTCTATTAAAATGAAACAGCACTAAATTTATGTACATTAATATGAGAGGAAATAAAAAAATGCAATGTCCACCACCTACTATTCATCATGTTATGCTTTATACACGACATGGTGCCACAGTGCTTCCCATGTCACTTCCACTTTTCAGGCACCACAGATGAATAAAACAGTGTAAGCAGAGAAAGGACAGCAAGCTGTAGAAATGAATAAAATGGTTTCCCGTTAAAATCTGAGCTGCTTTCTGTTGCCCACAAGGAAGCAATGAACTCATCACATAAAAATTTTTGTCTGAATCTTAACCATCAAAAAAGTGAAACGTTACAAACGTTACTCTGTCAGGGTAGTTTGTGTAAAAAATCAGGAAAGGCAATAATAAATAAAACTATACTGAATGAAAAATCCACAAAAATGGAACAAAATGACCCCTTCCCCCTGCAGTGTTTTAGTGCTGACTAGTGGCAGAAAATGTAGAGACAGTCCATTTTTGCTCTGCAACAGAAAAACTCTATAAAATATCAAAAATAAAAATAAACTTGGAAATGTTTGAATGTTTAAAACTCTGTAACTCAGATATTCATAATGGGAGGTACAGGTGTATTTGTCTATCTAACAATTTATTCAAAGCGACATCCAGTGTTAAGCTAGTTATTATTTGCCCATTTATACAGTTGGCCAATTTTTATACAGCCTCCTGCCTCAATTTTAATAATAACCAGACAACAGTTAAAAACAAGATGCCTAGCTCTTTATGCTCCATGTGCTCTTTACACCTTTTTTTGTTTGTTTTTTATTAACTGTATATTTTTTGCAAGTTTATTAGTTAGTTACTGTCTAAATTTTGCTTTTGCTATATATGGTGCTCAGAGATTCATTAAACCATGAACAAATGTGCAACAAGGATAGCTTTTCAAATACAATCCATTCACCTCGGAATAACATACACACTCAATTATATGATGGTGTCAGAAATAACCTTTCTGTGTTGGCCTTTAAATCATTGGTTAAAACTTATCTCTTTTCCTTGGCATTTCCATCATAAGCAGTGTTGATTCTTACATACTTCACTGTATAATAATGTCATCTTTTAATGTCATTAAATTCTAACTGTCTTTTGTTTGTTTCTTTGTACCACAAATGCAGGTTTTTGACCTCTCTTCCTCGATGAGACTAGACGAGACCAGTGGTGAGACCAGCACTCAATGTTGCCGGGAGCTGAGGACCCCCTGCCATGATGATGACTTCAGCTCACCTGCACCTCAACATCAATTTACTCAGCTTTTACTGTCCTGTACAATGCTGTCCTTAGCATTATAACTTGTCTTTGCTGCTACTGCTGCCACTATTTTTCTATGTGTAGAAGCCTGGGGGGGGGGGGGGGGGCAGCCCCTTGCCCCCAAACCCCCAGGGGTTTTTTTTTNGGGGGGGGGGGGGGGGGGGGGGGGGACAGCCGCTTGCACTCAGACCCCCAGAGGTTTATTTTTCTTCCTCACCTCCTGGTTGGGAGTTTTTTGTTTACCTCTCCTCAGGTGCTGGCAGGTTTACTGTTTCACCCTGAGTTGGGTCTCAGTGACCCAGAGTCTATCCAGGAAGCAACTGGCACAGGCCCATGAAACTGCCCCTGCCTAAGACTCCAGTCCACTGCTGGGTGACCACACACCTAGTCACACTCATGTGCACACACTATGGGCAGTTCTACATGTCTTTGGATAGTAGAAGGAACCCCACACAGAGAAAGGGAAAATATACAAATTCCACACAGACTGAGCTGGCTTTGAACTCATGCCGGACCAGTCCAGGTGCTTGCTGAGGCACCACATACATGTAGAGGACAGAATCATATAAATTATTGCATCTTATGTCCAAATACGTATATTTTTTTGGGTGGGGGACTGTGAATGTTTTTAATCTGTTATTAATCTTTTAAGAATGAAATGTGATCTTCATACAAAATTGCTGAATGTTTTTCTCTATCTGTAAGTAAACTTCCAAAGTAAGTTCTCAGAAACTGACCAAAAACTGGATTTGAGTCATAAATTCACTGACACCAGATTGCGCATAGTCAGCAAGTGTTACAACCTTGTGCAGGTGTTGTGCTGGTATGTAAAGATATTTCAGTAGCAGTTATTTGCTTGTAAAGACAGCGTGCTTCCTGACTTTTGAAAATACGCTTTAAAGAGCAGCATGGCATCTAGATTTCCAGTTCATATTGTCCAAGAAATTTTTTGGCAGATCATTTGAGTGCATGGAACTGCAACAACCTGTTAGTGCAAACACACCAAGACTTAACACTTACAGCAGCTCCCAGGGGAAATACAGGAAACCTGGGCTATCTATCTATCTATCTATCTATCTATCGATTTCATCCACTCATGCACGCACTAACTACCAGGCGTACCAGGAGTGCTGGGTGAAGAGGCGCTGGGAAGAGATGCTTCCAGAGCCTCAGAGGGGTCTACGCACCCAAGAAGCGGCTCCAGATCCCCCCTCCCCCCCTTCCCAACAGCGTGTGGGCAGAGGGGTTGGCTTTGTGATGTCAGCCTCGGGGAAACAGATAAAAACGTTCCTGCCGATTGGTTTGATCTCTGAAAGACCTGAGCGAGAGAAGGACGCGGAGAAGGAGCGCCAAAGAGAGAGAGAGAGGGAGAGCGAGAGAGCGCGAGACGCACGAGCTGAGCGCACCGGCTCTGGGAGATTTGGACAACTTTTAATTTGTACTATTTCACCTTTTTAATACCACTATATTCCACAAAATATCTTACTCCATTTTTTTTCCACATCTCGGAAGGTTACGTGCATTTCCAAAGAAAACTAGGAAGTAAACCGGAAAAGTTATGCATGTGCACATTATCCATTTTTAGTCATGTAATTATTCCAGATCCGGTTGAATGTTTTCTTATTACTATTATTTAACACCTGGAAAATGACTTGCACATTAAGTCACGCCTTTCTTTTTTCAAAACTGCAACTACATTCATGACTGAACTGTGTCAATAGCAACATATATCACCTGTAAAAAGAAAAGAGAGAACTTTAAAGCTCAAAGGACTTTTGCAAAGGATCAACCAACAGGAACCGACGCACTGGGAGTGAAGGAAAGTGACTGAGGAACGTGGAGCGACCTTAAATAACCTTTGCAACTGGCTTCCATAGTCGATGAATATATAACGTTTTTTTTCCTTTTATTACAGCAGTGTCAATGCTGAGCAGTATATAGATACAAAGCAAACAGTGAAAGTGACATATAGGATTATTTAATAAAACTGTGCTGCCGACTGGATTTAAATGTTAAAATAGTTTAAAAGCGGGAGGGGGGTGAAATTGCGCGATGGGTTGTAAAATGTGAGGGAATCGCACAGCCGCATCTCTGAAATCGCATCTCGCTGTCAGGGGGTTAAAAGGACCGGTTGTGTTTATAGGGCTGGTCTGGTGGAGCGGGGCAGGTTCTCTCCGAGGTCCGCACCAGGTTGCCTGTCAACATGGGACCCGACTTATAGTGAAGACTTCCTGCGCGCGCGGATTTGCATGTTAACAAGTGTGTGCAAACAAATTACACACACACACACACACCCACCCACCCACACACACATATATATATATGTAAGTATGAACAAGAAAACGGACTGAAGAGTTGCAAACTATTTTTTTCTGAAGCCAAATAAAGAGGAGTTCCAGTCCCAGTTGGTGTGGCTGCGCAAGAACAAGGTAATAAATCGGGGAAAAAAATAAAACGTATTTCCTCTCTTTCCCCTGCACTGATTTATTAAAATATTATTTTGCTTGCAATGTGTGGATCTAGACAGATGAATAAAGCCAAAGTTTTTCTTTTGTTTTTTTGTTTTTTAAAAAAAACGGATCGTTGATTCTGCTTTGTAGTTTCAAACCGAAATATTTTTAAACAACGAAAATACAGTATTCGTTTCTTTTTTCATTGAAACGGGCATTAACCCCTTAACTGCTTGTTGGATTTGCACTAAAGGAAGATGTTAAATACAATTTCACAGGTTTGGTGCGTTCATATTGATACTTAGATATCACACTACTGCTATTTTTCTCCAATATCTTGTCAGAATCTGTAGCATTGCTAGAAATTATAGGATAGGAGAAGTTTTTGAAAATGTTCAAAGATTAAATGAACAGATTAAATCACAGCTGTAAGTGATGTTTAACAGTCTTTGAAATATCAAGAAAAAGTCACACACCTGATTTTTGCTGCTAGTTTCCTCGTGGTTATTTTTATAATAATTAAAATTGTTTAATTATTATTGTTATTATTCGGGACAAGGTGTTTGGTTTAATTGTGAAACGTGAGTGAGCGCGCTGAGGAGGTTAAAATGATGTGTGTTCGACTACTGGTTGTTGTAGTAACAGTGAACACATGGCTGCTAAACTCTGCTCAGTCAGATCATGTCCAAAGGTACAAACGGGCTGTTTCTCGGGAAGCAGACAGACTGCAAGCCTCCCTGGCTAATGAACAGTATAGGTCCCCTAGCCGAGCCCGACGACGCCCCCTGGGGGCTTTCTTGAGAAGTCGCCCGAAGCTGAGTGACTTCCACCAAGAGGGAGCTGCACCACACGGCGAGTCTTGTCCAGGAGGGTGCAGCTCACACACCAGACATGGCGCTGCTGCCCAGAGACTGCAAAGCAGGGCTCACAGCCCTTGGAGAATAAGTGTGAAGGAAACTGGAGCTGAAACGCCGGGGTCAAACGGGGTACCTCTTCCCAACTGTTCTCTTTCCAGCGTAGACACTGGTGGCAAAATGGAATTGGTCCCAAACACAACCGCCGAGCCCGTTTACTCCCCTAATAAGACAGATAAGCTGCCGGTGTCAAGACAGAGACTTTATCGTGGTGTCACTGTCCAGAGGAGGACCCCCCGCAGCCTAGCCAGGCCCCCTGAGGAGGAGAATCCCAAGGGTTTCCCTCACAACGTCGCAGCCTCCCACAGAGGGTATGGTGCCTTCTGGCCCAGGGTACACTCAGCTGAGAGCTACGATTACTCTGGGGAGCGCGAGGGCCATGCTGCCCAAGAATCATGGGGCATCATGGAGAAGGACGTGCCCGCCCACTGGATGACCACCATGTACTTCAGGGGTCAGAAGGAGAAGCTGAAGGACCATCCTGCCCTGGGCTTGGTGCTGCCCCGTGCTGCTTTCAGCGTTGAGCTGTGGGTCAAGCCTGAAGGTGGACAGAGTGACCCAGCCATCATAGCAGGTAAATATTTACACCCCCAATTCCACCTAGATGTACTCCTGTTTTTATTATGTAATAATCTTTCTTAATATTTGTCAGAGTGGGACGCCAGGACCAAGTCGTTGTCATTTTAAAGGCCCCGCTAATTGTGTTGTCCTAGATCTAACAAAGGGGGGGGGGGTGTGTCCCCTAGAATGTTCAGACATGCCTAACACCCCCCAGCCCACCCCCCAGATAACGTATGTATGGCATCATTTGTTACTACCACTACTATTTTTGTTCCCCCTTTAAAGGCCTCCCCAAATCTACTGACATAAAATGTATTTGCAATTTACTTTTAAAAGGAACCCAACACATCACACTGTGTTACAAAGATACACAATACTTGTAGCTATATTATTATAAAATCGGCTCAGTTCCCAATTCGGAATCAACCAATCCTGTCAGATCTCTTAAACTGTGGCTCAGTGCGGATTTCTTGCATCAGCAGAATACAGATAAAAAAATTGTGAAAGACAGACGAAAGTAAAGTACAGAAACATTGTGGGAAATCATAGGTTGGTGGCAGGTTGAGACATTATGTGAGTCTCTGAGTGAAAAAGAAGTCAATAGCCTCTTTGATTTTATACTTTGTATTATGTCTTGGATGGATAGTGGCCCATTGGCAGGTGTGATGTTTGACTGGTGCTACCAGTGAACATTATTCTAGAAACTCTCTGGGAGGAGACTCCTGTAAAGGTCCTTACTCATCCTTATCTCTGTAAAACTTGTAGACTCACTTTATCTATACTTCATGCAGCCATACATTGGATGGATGGAAGGTTGTAAAACAAAAGGACACAGTTTTCTGACTTGAAAGGGGGCAGGAATGCTGGTGGGTCTTTTCTGAGGATTCTGTTTCTCATTCTTTTATTTGACATGCATGGATGGCAACAAACAAACATTACTACTTACAAGCTACCTTTTGATTGTTCAGGTGGATCCTGGAGTTTATTTAGCTGGGAGGCAGACTTGGTCTGGAAGCATCTTGTACTTGGAATTGCTCTTCACGTTGGTTTCCAGACCTGGCAGCAGGTCCCAGAGTATTACAATCCCAACTTTCAAGGTGGTACTCTTTGTTTTCTGTTGATGGGCCAGTGCCAGACAGTAGATTTGAAGGACTGGGATGCCAACCACGAATGTGCCACAGACGTCCTTCAAAGTTTACAAAATTGTGCCGCCCCCACCTGCACAATTTTTAAATTCAAGTGTATAACACATTTTTGGAGAGACACTTGTGTATCCCAGGTTGAACCCGCACAAAAAAAATACAGCCTTTTTGTGGTGCTGTCTGAAATAGCTCTTTCATTTCCTCCCCAGTTTGAGTGTAGAGGTGTTTCAGTAATATTTATTATCAAATTCTAACTTGAAAATGTAGACCACCCTTGCAGATAGCAAGAACCATGAGAAAACACCTCCTGTTCCACATTCTGCATGGTACAGCCATTGTATTCATCTGGTCATACATGCAAACTGGACCTCGGCCTGGCTGTATTGAAGTTGAAAAGAATAACTGATTCTCCATTAAATGGTGTGTAACAGGGGTACAAGTGCATAAAAGATGCTGATACTGCATCTAATGGAAGTTTTAACATCGTTAACTTTAATGGCTTGTGTGATTTTCTTCAAGTTTAAAGCAAAGAGGCTAGTGGTGTGGTGTTCGGGACCTTGAGGAAGTACATCGATCCAGCCGTCTGTTATCTTTAACTGTTTAATCCTGAGAAAAGTGTTAATGGTCTGGAGCCCATCCTGGAATCATTAGGCTATGATCTACCATTGGATGGGACACCAGTTCTCTACATCTTAAGAAAATAGAGGTGGACTTTAAGGAAAGTCCATAAGCATGTTTCTTTAATGCAAATTTTCAGTTTTATACCATATTTAAAGAACTAAAGTTTGTACAGCTCCATGGGAAGGAGGCATCAGATAGCAATAATGCAAATGGAAATGTATCCATCTGTTATTGTTGAAAGTTGTTGAAAGTCCTGACCAGGGTCATAGCAGCCCAGAGCTCATCCTGGAAACAGTGGGTGTCAGGTCATGAAACAACCACCAGGTGGGACACCAGTCCATCGCAGGGTGGCCACAAACATGCGCACATGCACACATGCGCACGCAAACACACACACACACACACACACACACACACACACAATAGCCAGTTTAGAGTGAACATTTAACCTCACATACATGTCTTAGGACTGTGGGAGAAAACCAGAGCATCTGGAAGAAACCCTCAGAGACATGGGGAGAACATGCAAACTCCACACAGACTGACCTGGACTGGAACTCACACCTAGGCAGCCCAGGCCCTGTGAGGCAGCAGTACAACTTGCTGGAGAGCTGTGCCACTAGCAAACATAACATATAAGCAAAATATTTGCCTGCGTATAAAAGAATGACATTCATCTGCCAAACATTTCTAATCCTCATTATTACATTCCCTATAGACTGAAGCAGCACTCAGTTCTGTGGCAGAAGAATCTTGTGCACGTATCAGCAGACACAGTATAAAACAACAAATACTGACGTGGGAAATGTGGGACCTTTTTTGAGTCCTAAATGTTATTTTAGAATTATTTTCAAGTATTGCTTGGAATATACTGGTACTGTTTTTTTTTGGGAAGATAATTTAATAAAGTAGCTTCAGGGGCCAAGATGGTTGCTTCCAAATTGTCTCCCTGTTCCATACTAGGATTACAGCAAGCACTTTTTTGAAGATGAATGGAAGGTGGGACATGGCCTAAATCGTACCCCTCCTTGATTTGCACCCAGTGATTCACCCAGGCTCTGGACCACTGCAACCTGGACCATGATAAAATGGCTTAAGAAATTGGATTGATGAATGTTTTCGGCTAAAGGCCAATTCAAGCATAATGTTGCTTCAGAAATATCCGGTCTTGAGCAATTAACCATTCTACTTAAGATGCACTCCACACCTTATCATCTCAACCTGTGTAAGCAAACAGCAAGACGAGGTATCAGGCTAAGGAGTGCAATGTTCAGGTTGTAGAAAGTTCGGGGTTGACTGTGTTAGATGTCAAGCATCTACAATGTTTGATGTGAAGTATTGTGCAGGCAAATGAGTTGATGAATGTAGAATATACCTTGTGATGAGCGACTACAAGACCAGAATAATAGTATCTTACAATTTAGTCTAATATTCCCTATGTATGAATGACACACTGCAGTGTCGTGTTTCACAAAATAAACACTCAAGCAAACAAACAGGCAAACAGATAGATAGATAGATAGATAGATCCAGATATACGCACTTGTGCAACAAAAAAGAATACAGCTGATCCACAAATGTTTCTTCAGGTTTTTATATGAGCCACAGCCAAACCACAACAAATTAAAGGTGTGGTTACATGTTTCGGCTGTGTTATCTGTTGCATGCCTCTTCCTGCCTCCTGGTGTGTGTTAGTGATTTATCAGAAGCTTACCAACCGTGTTGCGATGGTACAGATGCAGGGAGCCCCCTGAGTATCGCTCTAGCGAAGGAAGCGGACAGCTGCCCCATGTGTGCTTAATTATGGACCCCCCTCGAGGCATCACAATCTTGAGATTCACTTGAAAATGAGTGGCTGGACACACTTCAGACACTTCAGACTTTCTTGACTTCTCATCCAGCAAAGGCCCTAGTTTGCATGTCCTGTGGAATGATTTCCTGAAGGTCTAGGCCCCCTGGGGGGTCCACCCAGATAACCTAAATGGGAAGACATTTGTTTGTGTCTTATGCGTTGTGATTTATTGTACTTACTTACACTGATTAAGGGCATAAAAACAGACCACTTGTATACACTTAATTGCCATTTGAAGGTTATTTAGCCTTCCCTTGTAAGAGTTAAGTGTCTTAGTATTAGTTTTTCTTTTTGCTGAAATTAGGTTATGCCTGACTATATATAAAAATTTCTGTCACGTATAAGTGCTCAGAAGTCCTACTGAGATTTCTCATTGTGTTCATTGGCCTGGCTGCTTAAGAATGATGTCTGAACTTACGTGCTTTTTATCTTTTTATGTGTTTTCTTTCTTTTTTTTGCAGCTCCTTCAAATTTCTCTACTTCCTCTCGAATCTTAAAAACAATGAGAAGCTTTAAATCACAGAAAACTGTCTGGTCCATTTTGCCACCATGTCATGTCTGAATCTATTTAACATTTAATTTGCTCTGTCTTTTTTTGCACCTAGAGGAATTTTTATTTTTGGTTATCTTTCTTTGGGTTTCCTTTCACCTTCTCCTCAAACTCTCACACGTCTGTGTAACACCTCATTGGTCATAGGTTCTCTGGACAAGACATTTTAAAATGTTTTTCCGAAATTGGCACGTCCTCATGACTTACTGAAACATGCACAAGAATAATAACAAAAAGAATAAAGCTTAAAAATTGACCAAAAGGCAGTGCCCAGTCGTATAAATTACTTTACATCCGGTTCCAGCCTCAGAGCCATAACTACCCCTACACAAGTTCAATCACTCTGTAGGGTCTTTTACTTCCTCAGTCTTTTATTTTCCTTCATTTCTTTGTCTTATCATTTTCCAATAATCTTTATATTCTTGCTGCTTTCCTGTCTGGTCTGGGCCTTCATATCTGTGGTGGGACAGAGTCAGACATTATTACCAAGGTCTGCTGTTTTCTTACAGCACCTGGTGACATTACTACCATGCTAAGGCTGTCTTGTCAAGATTATACCCATTTGCAAAAAAGCTTCCTTGACGTCAAATCATAAGCCTACGTGTGATTAATCTTTGTGACCAACGTCATGTGGCCAGGCAGCAAATAAACAGATACAAAGATGATAACAGAATGTGTAAACTCAGACTATATTCCTTGTAGGCTTCATTTACAGCCCTGTAGTGTGACTACATAGCAGCAGGCTAAATTAACTCAACTTCTTCCAAAAATGGCAGAATCCCAAAGTGGATACCTGTCACTCAGTTTTCCTTACCTGTGCACTTCAATGTCTGGTTTCATTTTACAGCCAACATTTGTAAGGCATTAAAGCAGATTGGGATGTAGATGAAAGTTTTGACAAAGAAAAGTGCAGTTGTCAGAAAGAGAGAAAAGACAGGGCTCCCTAACTTCCCCCCAAGGTAAGCCTCAGAGAGGAGAAGGTTCCAAAATAAAAAGCTTGACATCATTTCACTTTATCCACCTGGAGAGCAGCTTAATGGCTTCTTCAGGCTCCTAGTCGAAGATCAACTTGTGCCCAGACTCTGAGAATTGTACCTTTCTCTACTATCTTCACTGGCCCCAAAATCCCTTGGTGGATGTAAATTTTTCAACTGTAAAAGTGACAGTACATAGATAAAATAAATCTATTTAAACTTTTTAACAACACAAGATTGGTTTACCAATGCAACTGGTCTAACACTTGACTTAATTACATTATTGAATATCCTTTATTCCAGAACTATGGCAAACATAGGCACAAAAACTTATTCTGTGGTGATGTTCAGATATTTCTGCCGACCCCAGTCTTTTGACTTTGAAAGATTAACACACTGGCCAATTGCACAGTTTTGGATTTATAAAGCATTACATAGCTTGTCAAAGAATGGATTTTTTTTGTTTAACTTTTTTAATCTTAATAATCACTTGTGTTGTTTGACTTGACCTGCAGGAGTCTTTGATAACTGCTCGCACTCTCTGAGCGAGAAGGGTTGGTCTGTGGGCATCCATACGGTGGACCCCACAAAAAAAAGAGACGCTCGCTACTCTTTCACCCTTCGCACTGATCGAGCGCCCAGAGCAACGACCATTACTGCGCACCAGCGTTATCAACCCAACTCTTGGACACACTTGTTGGCCAGCTATAGCGGAAACAAGATGAGCCTGTATATAGATGGGGCAAAGGTGGGGGAGAGCAGCAGCCAGTCAGGTCATCTCCACAGCACTTTCATGAGTGCCTGCCGTGTGCTGCTCTTTGGTGGTGACCACACTGACCTCGGGCACAGTTTCCGTGGGCAAATTGGTGGGTTTGTCCTCTGGGAGGGTTCACGAGCTCAAGATGACATCTCAAAGGGCATGCCCCAGGAAGCTCTCAAGGAGCCCCTCCTGGCATTCCGGGGAGTGTCTTCTACCGTGCTGCAGCAGTGGGTGCCATATAAGGATGGCAGCCATCCGACTCTGGATGTCATTCCCATCCCAGACCAGGAGATTGTCTCACCTTTCCTACCCCCTCCCTGTGGGGTTACCACCTGTGATAACAAGGACATAGTCCTCAGCTACAACAACCACTGGCAGCTGCGGAGCAGCAAGAACATCCGTTACAGGGTGGTCAACATTCGTAATGACGATGGGAGCCATCCCACCGTGTCCCAGGACCAGATCCAACGGCAGCACCGTGCCCTTACAGAGGCCTTCCAGCCATACAACATCACTTGGGAGCTCACTTTGCATGACATCTACAACTCGTCCCTCCGTCAGCGTTTCATGCTCAGCAACTGCCAAACCAGCAAGATTGGGAACCGACACTGTGATCTTGAGTGCGACCACCCTCTCACCGGACACGATGGAGGTGATTGTGTGCACCTGGGCCCCTGCTACAACTGGAAGAGGCGGGATGGGGTTTGCAACATGGAGTGCAACAGCATACGGTATGACTATGATGATGGTGACTGCTGTGACCCTGAGGTGACTGATGTCATGAAGACCTGCTTTGACCCAGAGTCTCTAGACAGGTGGGATTTGTATTTTGTGATTACTTGCTAGGTAAATTTATCTATCAGTTTCCTTATTTTGCATGGCTTTTCAAATGTACATACAGCATGTAGTACCTTTAATATGCTTCACTGTGATCAACATTGCAGTGTCTGTTTATTAAGTTTTTTGCTATAGGTTCCTACATGGTCAAAAATGAACATATATTGAGAGTAATTACAGAAACATTAATTATAAATTTTAGTTTTTTTCTGCAGTAAGTTGTAAGACTGGCCATTGTGTGGCAATAAGAGCTCAGCAGCATCACTTTCCTTATAATTTCCTCTTTGCATCAGATATTAGTATTTTTTTTCTAAACCACGTACCTGTGTACATTACAAACCTGTTTTCTAAAATGTAAAGTCATATTTTGATTTGTAGCAGGTGGGATCACTCCTTTTGTTTTTATATACTTCCTCTGCAATTTGAAGAGGGAGGCAAGAAAAAACAGGGTTATTCTAACAGCTGGTGCTACACATTTACATATGAGCTGAATGTCAGTAGTTCAGATCGGTGTCTGACATCAACATTAATGATGTTGTAATGCACTTGCTGGAAAACTAATTTCCAAAGCTTTCTTATAGTGACAAATCTAGCTTGTTCAGAGGGGTCAACCAACATCAGCCCTCAGGGCTGTTCAGGCAAGAATGTCATTTGTCATAATTTAGAAGGAGCCCAACTGCAAAGATTAACTGCAGCTAGCAACTAACCCAAAACTTAAAAATGGTTTTATCATTACTGTTGTTAAACGATGGAGGCTGTTTGTGTTATTTCTTCATTTAACAAATTTAATGTCTTAATGTCTCTGACAGCTGGTGGAACAGCATGTTTGAATGGAGCTTCCAAACCTGAAGTGGACAGTTTCAGTTTTCTGTCCTCACCCTGTGTAGCAAAAGAGAATTATGTGCTGCAAATTATTATATTCTATTCTGTTCTATCCTATTCAGTATATTGTAAAACTGCCATCAAGACAGTAACCTGTTTGTGTGCAGCACAAATTTTGGTGACATTATTCAGGCACTCCTTTCAGCTGACAGCAGAAAGGATGCTCCAAAATCTGTGTTTACGCAGTTAGTTTGACATTCATTTCTGAAGTGCTCGTGAAGCTCTTACACAGATTTCCACCAATGCCTCTCTTTATTTGGCCATTTATTGAGTGCAATTTGTAGAGTTTAGATCCATTGTGTTCAGCCAGAAGGTCCCACTGCTTCTGCTGTAGTATCCTGATTTACAGTAGAACCCTACCTTTAACTTGCTGTGTAAATGGCAAAATAGTCGTGATTATATCACCCTAACTTGTTAAGATATCTTGGGCTAAAGCTTCAACTACATAAATATTTAAGTATAAAACATATTTCATTTTGCTGGATCTCAATGTTATGTCTCACTGTTCACTCTGTAGCTTCTTCGGAATCACAGTACAGTTGAGCCCTGCTTGCTGTAGCTCTATAATGAGTGGCTGACTGTGGACTGTAAGGTAGCTGCACCTTGGCGAGCTCGCCTACATTTTTCCACATCGAGGGTGAAAGTTGATTGCTTTTCAACAGCTCACTTATTTGGTTAAATTCCGAAAGCAAGCTGAGAAATAAGACCATTTATGACCTCCAGATCAATCTGTGTAATTGAAAATAAATGTCAACATGCCATCCGTCATCTGTGCAGTGCCAGAAATCTGTAAATAAACCAGCTGCTAGGCATCTTGTGATGAATTTAGCTAATATTGAAGAATAACGCCAATTTATTCAAGGTTTGTACTAGTTTACATCTTCCTGTTGATGTGAGAGCCAAGCTAAGACTAAATTAGTATAGGTACAAATAAGGATGTTTAAGTCACTTTTATATAAGTCTAAAATTCAGCTTGATAATATGGGAAAAAAGGCAATCTCAGTATAATTTAAAAAAAGAAAACAAAATAAATGCAAGCTGAAAGTTTTCTTTTCTTTCTTCTTTTCAGTTTACATGGCAGTAAATTAATTAAAATAAAGAAAAATATATATGCAATGATGAATATATGTGATATCGAAGGCAGGCACTAATTTATTAAACGTTTCTACCATTATTTTTATCTCCCAGTAACAGTTCATTACTGCTAAACCATCTGCTGCCATTGCATATTCAATTGGCAAGACATCTTTTTTAACTTCATGCTATCTGTTGCCTATCTGTTCTCAAAGAATTCCCACAGAGATGAATTGGACCCCGATGATGTTGTTTTGCTCAAGGGCTGCTTCATATTAATCTTTGAAGAGTACAACAGCATCTCCAGAGCCAGGCCCCCAGAGAAGGACCATGGCTGCGGCAAATCCCTTAACCTGCCTCATGTCTTTGGCTTTGCTTCCATTTACCATCTGACTGCGGTGAAATGGCGTGCATTGTCCCCGCAAAACACCAATTGGGGTTTCTGTCGTGCCACCTCAACCCTAAATCTCAATACCTGCTTTTTGTGAGACTTTTACGACACTCTTACTTGTTTGCGTATTAGTAAAAGACCCAAGGGAATGACGTTGTAAGAATTAAGGGCTTGACCCCGTTGATGGCCGCAGTGTCTTCAAGAGGCATGGGGAGAATTCATGTTAGGATGACAGTTTGAAACAATGTATTGTGCATGTATTTATATTTATGTTGTGATCAGTGATTCCAGTATTTTTCCTGCTTGACGTCTTGTCCAGGTATCTGCAGCTGGGCAGCAGAATGGGGACGTGGTCCAGCTGCTGTCACTGTGCAAATTTGTTGTCAGAGCAGAAAAAAGCAGCACATGGGGAAAATCTGGCTCACTTCACAGATAAAGATTAGAATGGCTTTTTAGTTATTAAGAAGCTGTTTTTCCTCTGCCAGAGGAGGAAAGATGTAGGATTCCCTGTCAGTTCACAAGTTCAACCATAGTTTCCATGCACAGGGAGAGATATTTTGCAGTACTGTAACAAAAAAGTTTAATATGACAACATATTGCTTCTGTTTTTTTTTTTTGTTTGTTTGTTTTTTTTTAAATAGTATTGTTGGACTACAACTGTCCACTGCAGACTGTGCATTTTTTAAATCAAATTAACTTTTCAAATGAATTTTAACCAACCCAAAAGCTGATCAATTATTATAACTGGTTTAAATAATAAAAAAACTTTATTAAAATAATTTTAATAATCATTAACCAGTTATGCAACAATTTAAAACCACAAACGCAGAGAAATGCAGCAGAAATAATTAAAAAAACATTTCAGATAGCTAGATCAATAAACAGATAGATCAAGCAAACAGAGCGATAGATAGCTAACTAGCTAGATAGAAGGATGATGGATGGATGGACAGCATAAGTAATCAGTGTATTTCTCCCTACTTGTAATGCAGTAAAATACAACAAAGCCAGTAAAGTGTAGTTCTAGAACAACCTTCTGGCCGTTACTTAAGCACCTCTGTCAATCTTCTCGCAGAAGAAAACATTTATTTATTTAAGATTTTCAGGTTGGAAAGGATTTATTCAGATTTTATTTTCTCTGTGAGAGGAAAAATTTTAGGTCGACATTATTTATCTTGGCAGCCAGCACCTCATTTGAAACCTCAAGCCAGAAAAAATAAATAAATATATAAATAAAAACACGAGGAAAAGTCGTTAAGCTCGCAGCTTGTTATCTTTCAAATGGAAACAATATTAGTGAATCAAATTAATTTATTGCAAAGTTTGCCTGATTATGTCTAACACATCAGAAGTGTGGAACTTATGTAGGGCTTTCGTAAGGGAACCTGTGGGAGACGGTTAGAATGCTTTTGTTAGGAACTGCAGCAAGAAAAGCTCAAGTAGCACTGAAAGTTTGGGAAGCATTTTTGAGCAACTGGTAAGTAGAACTCAAAAGTTAAAATTTATTTATTTATTTATTTATTTATTTATTTATTTATTTATTTATGGCCTGAATTGGCCTCATATAGTAGACAGGAGGAGAACAGGGACCTCATAGATAAACTACTACAAATGATGGAGACGTTTTTCCATCAAATGGCAATGTATGCTGATAAGGATAGTTGCCCAAGGTTGAAAAAACACCAGCTTTGCCTGAATTTGTTTGTCTGTGCTCACACCCTGAGTACGGATTGGTGTCCATCATTTACATTTATTTCTGTAACTGACAGTTTTCTCCAAAATATCTAACACTGTTATGCCACATACCATGATCCATCCACTTGGACAGCTAAGTGAATTCTTACCACATTTTAATGCAAGTACGTTGCTTACAGGTACTATAGCAGACAGACATCCAGCTCTATCCACTGAAACATAAAATCATTGAATTGCTCCTCCTTGGTCTGTCAGGAACTTGCTAGGCTCTCCTAGTTGCTTTCAGTCTCAAAAAAGCTGAAATGTGCAACATTTTTCACCTGAGGTGTCTGCAAGATATACACTGATAAATATATTTTGTTCTGCATTTTTATGAACATAATAAGGGTATATGATTTGCTTTAAGATGCTTATGCAATATTAATATCTCAACCAGTTTGGCCTTGTCAAGACAGTTCAGGAATATGGCAGCATAATGGCACAGATTTTGTTTGTTCTACTGAAAATTTTAAAAAAAAAATAACCTTTTTGGTTACGATCCAAGAATTCTCTGATCAGTCGACTAATGGCCTGTTCCATTTTAAATGTTAGCAAAAGACACTTAGGTCCAGCCTAATTCAAACAAGCATGTCAATCAATGCTCTTAGCAGGCACTCTAGCCCCTAATGCCAACCAGAAAAACTACATATAGCAGATTCCAGATTGCACGTCAATCTCAGACTTTACACTAAAGTATCAAACAAGGTTAAAAATGACCGATATGAGTTCATACATTTTATGGAGGTCGAATGGTCATATCCTCCTGCTGAAGAATTTACATGACAGGGATTGACAGCTTTTTACAACCTTAATTAGTCTTTTCTTAAAAGTATTTAGAACATTAAAAAATGAAAATGAAATACAAGAAAACATCACTAACCATTTCATTGGAATTTCTTGTAATACTGAGCCTCTGTAGTCTTGCAAATCATTCATTTGAACTTTTGCAGTTGTGAGGTGTTGTTCCAAATCCATCAGAGATCTTTTTACAGCCCGTTTTTACCAAAACTGAAGGGCGCTTAAATATTCTTCATTCCTTCGCCTTTCATATTGGTACTTTGTCATACTCTGTCTTTCAGCAGTATATTTATTTTCAAATTTGTGT
The DNA here is from genome assembly GCA_900497675.1 of Arapaima gigas. Classification (NCBI taxonomy): domain Eukaryota; kingdom Metazoa; phylum Chordata; class Actinopteri; order Osteoglossiformes; family Osteoglossidae; genus Arapaima; species Arapaima gigas. The sequence continues at coordinate 1,230,909 of UFQX01000031.1, forward strand.
GTGTGGTTGCGAAACCCCCAGTTATCTACAGATGATTTCAAGACCAAAGCTCAGATAGACAATAATGGTCACACAAAAAGACCAACACACACACACACAAACACATACACACACACACACACACACACACACACACACAAAGAAGAAAAAGTTGAAATGCAAAGAAGTAGGTTGTATGTTTGAGTTGGAATGTCCTTTTTTACATGGGAAAGAGCTGCGAAAGGTTAAGACATAAACTTTAAAAATGGCAGCTGTCCAAAATGTACATCAACATACAGTATATACATCACACACCCACATTTTACGCAGACAGCCAGTTTCAAAAGCAGAGTAGAAAAACAGGAAAACCTGCCCTTCATCTGTTATCTTATTCATAGAAATGATGACATGTGTGTCCTTCTGGTTAGCATATGAAGATGAGTTGTGTCGTCTGAATTTTGACTTTGAATGAATAAACAGTGAGAGCACTGTTTAGGTGATCTGCAGATACTTTCTACCCAAAGTGATTTGAATATCTTCAAACTTTAAATGCAATCTATTCAACTGAATTTCAGTATAATAACTAAGGCTCCTTGCACAATTATAATCATCCTTTTGGTCTCATTTATTAATCCTCAACAGCCACGGTATCTGTTCTCTGCAGAAAGATAAACAGCTTTATTTCTCCTTGGTTCTCCCAGACATGCAAAGATTTTCACCGCAGTCTCTCTGTTAAACTTGTGAGCAAATTAACTGCAGAGATGTTGAAAGATAGATATTTTGCAAAGTCGGCAGTTCACCAGCTTTGCATTAATATGTTGATTCAGAACGAAATTGATAGTCTTGGTGCAAATCTTTTGAATTACTGGGTGTTCCTCTAGCTTCCTAGTGATGACATGGTCACTTTCTTCATTCCAGGGCATACATGAGTGTGAAGGAACTGAAGGATGTCTTGCAGCTGAGCAGTGCTGACACTCTCAACGTGTTCTTTGCCAACAACTCGGTCCGTGAGGAGCTAGCAGGCGCCGCAACCTGGCCATGGGCAAAGGAGGCGCTTGGCCATCAGGGTAAAGTTTAGCTCCTCCAATCCAGCCTCCATCCCCTTAAATAAAATCTTTGGTCAGCCAAAGTTTTGACGGTTTCTTCTAGCTCTCCTCATGCTATTAAGAGCTCAGAAAGGTATTTGAACATGTAGTTCACTGACTTTCAACAAAAAAATCAAGTCTCAAGAATCATAGTAAAATACCCTTTCCTTAAAAATCAGCATCTCTGGTGGGTCATAATATTGCACAAAATGGTTCATATACATTTATCATACATAGTATGCCAATTGCCTTTAAAAAAGTGTGAAAACCATGAAGAGTGAAAATATTTCACAGGGACCTGTCTTTCTGTTATAGTTTACTCCATTTGGACAGTGGCTAGTGTAATATTTATAGCTTCCTGGAAAGGACTTTACTGTGTAGATCACTTTAAGACATTATGGATAAAACTGTACACAATAAAAATAAAATTTAGAGTGTTTAAAACATTTACCGAGTCCATGCAATAGCTAGTGTGATTTGTGACCTTGACTATCATTTTAGTCTCCTATAATTCTCAGCTCAGTTTTCCCTTTGACACTTAGACAAATCGAGCTCTTGGACTGCATGAGTTGGCAGTTATGTCACATTTAGCTGAAGCTCAAACTGTAGTAAGTTTTCCATTTGCACCTCTCAGAATTCAAGAACAAAGCTTCATTTACAACATTTACCGTTGTCCAGCACATGTTCCACAATATCTGCTGCCATGGGCATCTAAGCTGTTTTCCAAATGTAAGGCTGCTCTGGGCACTTTCATCGTACATGATCTTTTAAATGAATTCTGGAATATCTTTTTTTTTGGAACTTTGTAAGTATTTTTCCATATTTTCTGATGTTGTGAAAGAGATGACTGCATTATCTCTAAAAATTTACCTTCATAAATCTGTTGACTTGTGCTGGTTAGTGTGTCGGCTAAAATCAATCCCATCAAAAAATTCTTAGCCCTTGAATAATCATTATCAAAAGCAAATTATTAATAATGATCAAATTTTTACATTTAATAAGTTTAGTGACTTCTTAGAAATCATTTAAATTATGGCTGCATAAAAAGTTTAAAAATCTTTGAAATAATGTAGACAGTTGAACATTTTTCTTTGTTTCAAATATCATTACACCAATCTCTTCTTGCGTTATTACATTGTCATTGTATTGATCGCAGAAAATAATAATCACCACATATAAGCAGTAAAAATTACACTCCTGTCCATTCCTACACTATTTTAGTGTATTTTACTTTTGACTAAGGGCTAAGTATGGAAACGTGTTCTGTATTTGACAGAAATTGTAGAAAATATTTGTAATAGTTGTAGAAAATAATCTAAGGGATTGAATTAAAAATAAATACATAATCGGGAAAATGTTGGCATCTTTGGAAGTTCCCTCTTACCTTTCTTGCAATTTTACTTGCTGACATGAAATATCATACATATTTTATATAACACCATCAAAACAGAAATTCTCACACAGTCACAAAAAGCTATACAATGTTTGTTTGCGGTGTTAGGCGACTTTGTACATACTGTGTTCTTCCCATAGTTTTTATGTGTGATTTAGATTTGACAAAATCCAGAACCCATGTTGTCTTCACCTTGAGTTATGTATTCTCTTTCAGGTGGGATGGTTTTGAACCCATTGTACTTTGGCACAGCGGGGCACAGCAACACCATGATCCATGAGATGGGCCACATCCTAGGCCTCTACCATGTCTTCAAGGGGGTGAGTGAGCGTGAGTCATGCGATGATCCATGCCGAGAGATCACGCCCTCCATGGAGACGGGGGATTTCTGCGAGGACACTGCTCCAACACCCAAGTTCAAGGCCTGCAGGGACCCAGATCCCATCATGGACACCTGTGGTCCATCACTCTACCAAGGAACACCCTTCAATAACTACATGAGCTACACAGGTAGCCCCTGCCTTCAAGCATCAGTGCATGATAACAGGGCCAACATGACGCTCCATGCTGCTCATCTGAAATTTATTTCCACCAGATGACAACTGTACCAACAATTTCACACCAAACCAAGTGGCACGGATGCATTGCTACCTGGATCTTGTGTACCAGAGCTGGGTAAACAGTAAGAAGCCATCCCCCATCCCCATTGCTCCTATGGTGATTGGTCAGAGTTCCAACTCTGTGACCATTCACTGGCTGCCACCTGTGAGCGGGGGGCTCCACCAAAGGTATGAATGTTCCTCACCTGCAATGTTGTGCAAGGGTGTTAAATTATGTGGATTCTTTTCCATGGAACTGAAAGCTGAGTGATGATATGCAAATTGTTTAAATGCTCTAGAGAGGTGTGGAATGTTTACGTTTTAATAGGTCAACATTTAACCCTTTATCTATAGTTTCACTATATACTTTTCCTAATCTGCTGTTCTTTGCTGTGAGTCCCTGTATGAAAAGAAGCGACTATAAAAGTGAATCGAATCGAGTTGATACAAATAAACTGCAGTTCAAGTCATTTTATGTCATGCTTCTTCTCAAGAAAGTGAAATAAGATGGAATGGAGCATGGAGAGTCGATGAATAAGCGGTCAGTAAAAAAAAGAAGCAAAGGCAAAATAAGAAAATGTGATAATTTATTGTTCACAAGCAATTTGACAAAATGAGGAAAGGAAACAAACTGGCAGGCTACAGAACTAAATTTAATAAACTTAGCCTAAGCATCAGCAGCTGCCCATCCCTGCATGCAGGAGTATCAGGGTGTGTCTGGGTGGGGCGCTTTATAGCTAAGTGCACTATGGTTGGCCAGTGTATTTAGCTGTATATATGTAGTTATACACTCTAGTGGTATTTCCCTTGTACACTGAATGAGATTCAGAGACATTCCCTGTGCCCTTCAGGGAAGGTGGTGTGAACTGCAGGAGCTGCAGCGAGGTGGGTGCTCTTCTCCAGTATGTGGACAAAGCCACTTCACCCCGTGCCTGTGACTCCTCTGGATACTGGACCCCTGAGGAGGCAGTCGGTGAGTTTCCAAGGCCAACAAGAATGATTTTCAATTATTTATTGTACAGAAAAAGTTGCTTCATATGCTTTGTTTAAAAATAAAACGAGACGGTTTTAGATAACTTTATTCATTTTTACTTAACCAGTAGTGAAATTACATTAAAATTAATTTTCTATTTTATGCACTAGAAATAATACACAAAAAAGTTATTTGAGGTACTTTTGTTAAAACTCAAAATTAGTAAAATTGTATTACTTTAGGATACACAGATTTTATCTGCAAAATGTAGGTGATTCTGCTGAGATTGACAAAATGGAACAAAAACATACATGAAGAAATAAATCAGACAAGAAATTCCTGTGGAGGAAAACGATCATGTTTAGGTGATTGGAAACAAAGGTGCTCATCGTGGCTTTAAGATTTGTTAACCCAGGGAGCAATCCATCTGAAACTGTCATGGAAAAGAAAAAAAAAATCTACTTGCATCTCACGTGGCTTTGAGACTTTGTTCTTTGCATAACATGTGCAACTGTTTATTCCAGTCAAGATGTTGTGCATTTGGATCAAGCTGTTTCTTCAACTGACGTGAATCAAACTTATAGCTTTCCAAAATCTGGCCCATTCAAACGTAATACAGGTACATCTGCCAAACCTGAAGCATAGAAGACAGAAAACACTTTGCAGCAAAATAATTTGGTATATCTACTTGCCAGAATATGGTAACTATTATGCTATGAAGATCACATGAACAGGAAACATAATTTTCAATCACTGCTTGCCCATTTGGGGTGACCTGGAGACAATCCATTGGGTGCAAAACAGGGTTGAAGAGGAGTGTCAGTTCATCTCAGTTCTGCGGGTAAAAATTCCACATTCTGCTTTACACACAATAATACCCTCAAAAAAGCACAGAAAATGTAATTCTTGTTTGGTTTTTCTATATACTATTGGAATAGTCATACAATCATTTGTAACCCTTTTCTGAATAAGAAGACAATAATGTTGCCATTTAAATGGCATCATGTTGCCACAGTTATTTTTGTCTACATTTCTGTGGGAGCCTCTGTTTGTTGATTTAAGGTAAGCAATTGGTCTTACTGTGAGAATATGCATCTAACTAGACTTTGGACTTTGCGCTTATGACACAAAAGAGGACTGCGTCAAAATGTAATATCAGGCAGAGGAAACCTGAGCATACACATTGCGCAGATGAAAAATTAATGCTTATTTTATTTAAGGATCAAATGCATTCATCATTATCAAAGCTCTGAAAACATTCAATCTGACAAACAGGCAGTAATACAGGAAATGAAGAATGGGGGGGGGCAAATACTTTTTGTATTACTTTCTGACTGCTCTGTGAGGTACTTACTGTATGGAAAAAAAGGTAAAGAAATATTATGTTGAGCAAGATGAATTGATTGATTTTATTGAATTTTATTTTTTAACCTCTGTTCTTAATACCTTAAGTTTGAAAAATCTGGTTTTTAACCCGAATTTCAAAAGACCATTAAGTCAAGTCTTGCTCCCTGCCTCACCACTCTTGAAGACAATCACTGTTCCCAATCTTGTCTTCAGGTCCTCCTGATGTATATCAGCCCTGTGAGCCCAGTCTGCAAGCCTGGAGTCCTGAGCTCCACCTGTATGATGCCAATGTGACATCACCCTGCCCAAAGCCTGAGGGATGTGTCCTTGTGCTGCATTTTCGCCACCCTGTGGTCCCTGAAAGCCTAACTGTCTGGGTCACCTACATCGCCACAGGTGTGACTCAGTATCTTCTCTTATTTCAGGGTGTCTTGGGGGCATTTGTGTGTTAACATTAATTTCATATTGTATGTATTTTAACATCTAGTATTAAAGATTTCATGTGTTTGTAACATTTCTACAGACAGCCAGGCCATTGCAAACATAGAAATCTTGATGGAATCCGGTGAGTCGTTTCACATGGGCCCTCAGGATGCCTTCTGCGACATGCCCCTCACAATGCGCCTACACATCTACAAGAAGGTCACCGGCATCAAGATCTACACCTTTGATGAGAAGATGGAAATCGATGCCGTCTTGCTTACCTCCATAGCTCAGAATCCCCTCTGTGCCGCTTGCCAGCCTCTGTACTATCACCTTATCCGGGAACCTCCTCTACACCGAGCCCCCGTTCGGCAAACCCAGCTTACCTTCTCCGACAGGTAGGCTCATATTCCTCTGCAAAGTCAATTCACACGTATTTTGAGTACTGACCAACCACAGTCAAAATTGCTTCTGTTCTGTCAATGTCTGTTTCAACTCATAGTTACCTGATGTTTTAACTTATAGACTTACAACATTTGAACCATTAGACAGCTGGGTATTTTATTCAGAAATATCTACACTATTTGTAAAGAATGAACATGTTACAGGGGTTGTGGAAAGATATTTATGGTTGGTTAGAACAACTAACACTGTATGATGTGAGAAGATGATTGCTGGCTGGGTGTGCACACAGTCTTGTGCAATGTTCACCTTACTCGACCATTATGTTACGTCGTCACACGTGTGTACTGTGCAGGTACACATTAAATGTTTTAATGTATTTTCTTAACATTTTCATAACATTTTTCATCTACAATACAAGCTGCAAGTTTTTGCATGGCTGTCAACAGATGCTATCATTACGCTAAAAGGAAATTCATGTAGTGTACAGATACTGTACATTCTACATTACAAGGTATTTCCACGTAGATGTTTTAATTAGCTCATTCACTTACCAGAATTCCTGGAAATCGTAAAAAAACATATTTTTCCTCACAATGTAGTCCATTATTTTTTTGTTTTTTATTATTGACAGTCATGTGAGTCATATGTCAAGGATGATGTAAATCAAGGACAGTTTGTAATGCTAATAGAAATTTTCATTCATTATTTCTGAAAAAGATCGCAAATATACAAAAGGCACGAAATAATCAGATGTATACTGTACACAAATGACACTGAACTGAGAAAGTCACAAATGATGAGTCGTTTTCTAACATCCTCCTGATGGAGGATGGAAACCAGTTGCTTTATATATGAATTAATGGTATGATGGGGCACATTATGAGGGGGTATTACTACATTTAGTCAGAGTTGCAAAAAGAAATGACTTGAACAGTGGATTTATGACCAATTCTAAGTTTAAAAAGTTAGTGTTTTGAGTGAAGCCCTAAATTGCTGTAGAAAATGGTGGCAATTCGACAAAAAAGGAAGAGCTCAGAAAAAAAAAATTAAGGATGCAATCAATGATGGGAGGGGAGAAACCAAAAAATGTGACAGCTTTACATACAGAAACACTGAACACCTGTGAATTTTGGAACGTTCTCTGACCTGTTCCTCTCCACATTCGTTCAAAGTGAGAATAGACGTGGCTTTGCCAGAAGGCATCAAAATTCCAGGAGTCCTGGGATATCCAACACGCACTTCCTTCACTAGTCACGAGTTCTGAAAACAAATAAGTCGCTTGAAACTGTAAATCTCCCCCCAAAGATGACAAGGCACATAGGGTTGAGCACTACCTCACAGAGCAGTCAGAAAATCCCCAGGGTCCTCTCTTCTCTGTGCTTTTATCTCTCACACAGTTCAAAATGTAAATTTCCATGAACTGACAGAAAGCATGCAAAGGGATACTCTGCCCCTCTTTTTTTCTTCTTGGATTAAAAAGAGGAAAAAAAAAACATCTGGCCTATACTTTGCAAGTGCCAACAGTGTTATTTCTTGCTGACCACACACATAGACTGCCTCCAGAATGTTCTCTTCTGCTGGTGTCCTTAGGCTGGAAAGGTGTGTGTGCATCAACCTCTTGTCTAGCAAACAATTATTACGTTTCTTTTGAGAATTAGCTTAGTAGTTACAGCAACAAACACAATTATGACCTGAAGTTCATCCTGACTTTGATTTATTCAACAATGCAGAATCACTTTTATGAATTCATAATAAATAAAAGCTTAGTTTAAAAAACTAAAACACGCAGCATACCATAACTTCATAATTTCATAACTTCCTACCTAGACAGTTGACCAATCCCATCCCATAAATGTGTGCAATACTCATGAGCTTTTCACCACTTTCAAATTTCTTTATTATCTATACAATTAAACTGTTAATAATACAAACACGTGTTTATTTACTGGTTGGGTTTTGGGTTGGATGAAGCTTTGCAGTTGATTTGAACATATGATGATCGTTTTTATTAACTTCGACTACGTTAAAATTAAAACTAATTTTAAGTTCATAGTAAACTAACTTTAACCTAAGGTGAACAAAAATAAGAATGTCATTTTCACAAATGAGTAAATGCTGATTGATGACCGATTTATTCCACAAAAACGTGCAAATTTCATATCTTGTTATGAACAATTGAAGCCCAGGAAAACCAGGCACATGCTGCGGATGTTACTAGAATGAAGGCACTCTCACTCTCACATTCTAACTAACTGCTTGGTATGGAGCTCCAGGTCATGTTTGCTTTGTAATAGATAGAGATTTTGGAAAAAAGGACTAGTGATAAAAATCTAGAAAATACCTATGGCACGTGAGAGAGCCCTCACAGCACAATACCACCCACTGAGGCATCCAGCACACAAAGTTCAACACCTATACACTACTAATGTGCCCCACGGCTCCTCAACACACAAGCATATGTCCCATGATGCCCAGTTTCCCAGACACACCTCATGATGCCCCCCATAGTGTCCAGCTCCCCTGCTGACACCCTGCTTAAAAACTCCCCTCTCCATGTTTACAGTAGAGTTGACAGAGACCTGACCTGAGACAGTGAGACAGAAAACCCTGGAGACTGCAGGTCTCAAAGAAAACACAAGTTCAAGCCCTGTCTCCAGTTCAGAGTTCCCTCCCTTTGAATACTTTCCTAATGTTCAGATAAAATTTTGATCGAAACAAGATCCTGCATCCTTTCTTCTCTTGTCCTCTGAACCAAAAATTGTCACAGTGGTGCCAAAAGCCAAGATCATTGAGTGGGCGATCATAGACAACACACCTCTGTCTGCTTTGCCTTCTCAATCAGCTTACAACGACCCAGCATTCCTCCTTGAGCAGCATGTAATCTCAGTGTACTCAAAGTTATCAAGGAAGGTCTCAGGGTCATGGCAGTGATTCATCTTCTGGGAGTTGTACCAGGTGCCAACATCACCCATTTGACCGTGACTATCTCTTACATGGCTTCCTGTTGGCCAACGACCATCTCCCACATGGTTCAGCACTCTCTCTGCTGGCTTGTGGTGAAGTTCTATCACCAATCTGCTCTGCTTTTCATCCTCACGTGCAAAGAGAACCCTGATGTGGTCCTATGTACAAAGTTATGCCAGTCCACATTTCAACACATCAAGAACATCTCTGACTTGTCTCGACATGTCCTGATCATCTCCTCAAAGACTTTCCACACGTTCACATAAACTGTTAATCAATATGAGATCCTCCATCCTGTCTCCTCTTGTCCTCTGAAGCAGAAAATGTCACCTTGTCTTTGAGAATGTGTAACTCAAATCACTGTAAGATGAGGCAGAGCTATTTTTTCATACCTTGTCGTTACTGTCATTGAAAAACCCACACAACAAATCAGTTATGTACAGAAAAAGGCAGCATTAAGTGCAATGCCACATCCAGAGGAAGAAATGGGAAGGTGTGGCCCACATACACACAGCCAGGCAGCCTGAGAGGAAAAAACTGCTGTTCAAAATTGAAACAAGCCATAAGTATTGTGAAAAATGTAAAATATCTCTGTGACTAGTTTGTAAGCTTGTTTGCTTGTCTGTATGTTTTTCCGCAGCGACCTAGCTATGGGAGTGCAGTATGAGTACAGGGTTCAGGTGGAGGCTGACGGAGCTGTCAGTGAGCCCTCGCCACCTCTCCTCTACATCCTTGGCAGCTCCTTCTGTGGAGATGGAGAGTTACAGGGGTGGGTCTGGACTCAGCATTCCCTCTGAGTAAATGTTTAAGGCTTCTGACACTTGTGTCTCTCAAACCAGTGTGGGACTGGCTTATCCCTGCTTTATTTCCGCAGGGAAGAGCAGTGTGATGACGGAAATCTCCTGGACAGTGATGGCTGCTCCAAGAAGTGCCAAATGGAGCCAGGATTCAACTGCAATGGTGGGTTTTAGAGGAAAAAAAAGCATATGTCTCCAAAGGAAGGAAGGGGTTCAATCATTTAATTTTAGCAGTGAATCTAAATATGTAGAAACAGTTTGATAATTTTAATGCTAACGGTTGTACAACAGTAAGTCTATAAAGTGTACATCTAGTCAGGCCTCAGAGGGATGAACTGCTTTTATGTTCTTCATTTGACACTTTTATGGTCTTCTGGAGTTGTGTGTGTCAATAAAATTTCAGTAAGGTACTCATAGATGTGCCAATAAGACATACTATATTATACAAAGGTGTTGTTAGGTCTGGCATCATGAGCAGCTTGTACTCTGTCTTGGACACTATGCTTCCAGGATAGGGTCCCATATACTTCATCCTGTATTAAGGATCATTATTACTAATAAAAAATAATTATTGCTAATATTTATCGATGTTCATAATATGAAAGGGCTAAAATTCAAAAGTCGGAGTATAGTGGTGCACCAGTAGCTGCTGCCATGCTTCTTGACCTCCATGATGTCTGGAAAATATGTTTTATGGTCTACATCAACAATACAAATCAAACCTAAGGCAGGGCTGCATTACTTCTGTGTAAAGTTATGCTGACAATGGCATTATTCAGCTACTCAGAATAACTTGGACTGTATATACAGTACTATACAGATAGTGGGAAACAATATATGTTGAAACCAAGCCAGTGACTGCATGTTCAGTGAGGTCAATTTGTCACACAAAAGTATAACTTTACACTTGAAAAAGGATGTAGAAAATAATAAATTGTATCATAAAAATGTATATCATTAAAAAAACTACAGGAGAAATATATGAAAACTTTACATGCAGCCACAGACTTTGGCCCGAAAAACCAAATTTCAAATCCCAACTCGTGTTGCACCCTTGACCAAGGCACTTACCCTCAGTTACACTAAATATAATCATACAGCTCTATAAACAGGTAAATTACCCTGTAACTTGTTTGGAGAAAGAGTCTAAACAAATCAAAATCGAAAAATTATTGAAGGGACAATCGCAGATGACCTGAGGCAGAAACAAATAACCAGGCAGAGCTGCCACTAGGTATAATTTATCCTCCATAAATCTGCTCTGCAGACACACCCAGCCATGAAGTCATTTTAAAGTTCTCATTTCTTTATTTCAAAATTAGCCGGTGGAAATCAGGCACAATATGATAAAAGCAAACTGACTATTGACCCCCCAATCAAACAAGTTACAACTTGAGGTGAGATGCAAAGGGGGCTCCATCACCGGTGGCCACCAAACCGTGCTATGGAAAGCGTGCAGCCCCATGTCTCTTAGTCCTTAGTAAGATAATGATGATGATGTCAAGGTTTATTCCCGATTTCTTTCTCACCAAAAACAGTGTTCTGCACTTCTGTTTCTCATTTGGGTTGTGGGCCGAGCTGCTTTTCATTTGGATGCTTAAGCACTGGGGTCTCTCCTGGAAGGTAGAGGGTGCACAGCCTTCCTCACAGCACTATTAATCTGGGCCACCTCGTACGCAACACGTCACTCCGATTCACGTACAGTCCCACCCCAGGCTGATGTCTGTCATCCCATCCCCACTGAGCAAACACAGCACTGTCATTAGTTCATTACCCAGTGATGGTTCATCCTTTATTAACAACACATGTATAACCTGTGGCAGCTGAATGGGTGCCAACAAAGCCTACATGACCAAATGAGTATTTTTAAACACATAACTGAAGAGTCGTATCACTACTTCTTCTTCTGTTCCCATAATGAGAATAGTAACATTTCTATATAATCATATCAGAGCTACACGCAGTAATACGGAGCGTGAGAAACCCACCATCTACAGGTAAAAGCTACTAGATTAGCTCTTCCAAGATTAAGATTTTAGACAGTTTTTTTCTCTCATTCTCATAACATATCAAAAATAAAAATGCACTTAAAATTTAGTATTAAGCCATATGTAAGAAACAGCAGTAAGATGGGTGAACAAGCTTTTTTTTCTTTTCTGTAATAATATATATAATATATACAGCAATTTCTACACTTGGACGCGACTTGGGTCCCGGATAGCAGCTTTCACCAAACAAAGCCAAGTTTTTTCAACCAAAAACAAATTAGAATGGGAAACAAGGAGCAATTTAAAAACAGGCTCAAAGAAGCAACCAAAACAACCCATGCAACACCACCATGGGTCCAATTCCTAGTAACACCCTTCATTAGTTCATTAGATGTCCAACCAGCTGCTAAAAAGGTCTCCCTGAAGATGTATATCTTTGCCACAGCTGGTCATCATTATTCTGTTGAGCTACAGCAGCTCAGTATATGAATAACGGTCGATAGGCAACACTGTTACACAGACATTTCAGAAACGATTGATTTGATTTATGCTGTAAGTTAAATTATATTGTTGCTCCTCTGCTCTCTTATTATACCTTTTGTATATATTTTGCATTTGGTATAAAATTTAAGTGAGTAATATGTTGATCAAATGATGCAGCTCTGTGTCTTTGTTTATGTTAATGGCCAGTTATTTAGACCCCCTGCAGCACAATTAGTCAGGCTAAAGTTCCAAGTTTATCTGAGTATGAATATTTCTGATAAATACATCTGTGGAGAAATTTTGAAGGATCAAATCCAACACAAGCAATACGAATTAGTGATGAAATGAAAATAGAAATATATACTGTGTACAAACTCAGTAAGTATATAAGTTGGTAAATTTGAGAACATTTAAATTTACCCAGATGAACTTGAAGGTAACATAGATATTGTACCACCTTCCCTTCCTGAAATGGTCACAATGTCCAAAAAAGCTGCCTTTTTAATATGTTGATATCTATGGAACATCTGCTTACTGAGATATGTTTTTCAGCTGCTGCGATGAAGATTTTGAGTGAAGCTTTTTTTTAGGTCTCTGGGAGCATTCAAGATAGGAATGTCGTCTGGTTCTTTGATTCATATTTTACTCCAGTCTTGTCGTGTTACTTGGCTGAATGTCTGGGGTCCAAGGAGGGAGAAGAATAGCGCTATCTAACTGGATAGTGCTTTTTGGATTCAATGATGGTAATGCAGATAGTGTAAGAACTTGTTATGAATGGATGGGCTAAAGTTTTGTTAAGAAGCATGGGTTGACGTTTTTATCTAAGGGCGTTTGCGGGATCTGGCCCATGAATGTAGCTGAATGACAGCATAAAATTGTTTTCCTTACTATAAGCTCCAAAAATCTGTGGGTCTTCCTGTGACAGTGGAAACCTTTCCGAGGGTGGTTTCATCTGGTTCACGACTGATCTCTTTTAGCAAAAACAATGATTGGCGACTGACGCAATAGGAAAGGAAGTTCAGGGCAGACAGGCCACCTTCTCCACGTCTGGTCTTTCAAGAGGCAGTACGCTTTGTTCATATACCTTTATTTATTCCAGAAGAAAGACTTTGAGGCATTTTCAGTTTCTTTAAACCATCGACGTTCAGGAATGATTTGGAACGTGGAGAATAAATACGCAAGCCCTCGGTAGAGTTTTCCTTTGGCCTGAAAGTTGAAGTACCGCTGCTGGTATATGGGTCAAAAGTAATAGGTGAGGAGAATAGCCACGTCCTGAAATCCAATACAAGTCTGAGGAATATTGATTAAAGCTGTCAGAAAATGTGTGCAACAACCCCATGACCTGCCCACTGGCGAAGCCCTTGTTTGAAGTGAGCTTGCCGACCAGCATTGTACCAATTAGCAAAGTGCTGAGAGAATTCGTCAGCTAGTCATTTAATTTCATTTAAATCTTTTCAGATGATCAGTTAGGGTTTAAGCCAATGAGCTTCTGGCCAATCGGAAAGGTACATGAGACCACCATTTGTTACGCTATTTCGAATTAGTCTAAGCTAGTTAGGTTCACCGAACACCTCAAATATGAGCTTTCTTTAACCCTAACAGCAGCCTGTTCCCTATCAGTGCCGAGCACATTCTTTGATGTGACTCACCCTGGTTGTACTCATAATGAATATTTGGTGAGCCGCATGCTTTTCATGTCTGATTGTTTCCCCCTTTCCCTTGCGTTCTTATTCCATCATGCTCTTATTAAGGTCCGTGAGCTCAAACCTGCATATTTCTGCTCATGACATCATTCCCTTGCCACTCTACTGGGTCTTGATCACTTACCAGGCGTTCGAAATGTGCAGCACAAATGTGGACCAAATTCAAACACCTCCTTAGCAGGTCGACCGATACAGACTCATAAAATTGGGAAATTAACGCTTCCTTATCAGTCACATTGTTCTACCAGACAAAAATGACTTATGGTCTCCTTACGCTAGTCATGTTCTTGCATCACAAAATCAGCTGACATCCCATAGAACAGTTGGCTGGTCAGTAGACCCTCTATGCTGGTAGTCATTAATTGGTAAGAAGCCAAGGTCCCTTCAGGCAATCTGTCCACTCCTTGACATAACAGTGCCAGATTATCTCCTGGTCTATGGCTTTTGCCCACAACTGGCAAACGGCCTCAAACAGGCCTGGGCTACAGGACTCAGCATGTACCTCCATGGTCATGGGGCACTTAGCCTGTTCCAAGCCTGAGGGAGCAGCTGCTGACTCAATGGAGCTGTGGTACAGGACACACAGAGCCCATCTTGCCGGTTTGAAGAGCTGTCATCCAGTTGTACAAGCATCTTTGTGTTTCCAAGTGAGATCGGCAAAGCCACATCTGACAGTATCCATTCGTAATGTTAGTAACGTCCCCTGAATAGCTGCTCTGGGAAATGCGTTTAAGCTATCAAAGATACCTGCACCTTCTCCGAAGAATTTGTGCGATACAGCAGCAGGCCGACCGCATTTCCAACATGTTCGACTAACAATATACTCAACTGACATTCAGAAACAGCCGTTCTCTCCTTTTCCCGGCGTTCCACCTTTGCTTACAAAAGCAAGACTGGTTTCAACTGTGTGTAACACAGCCAATATTTAATCATAACTTTATTCTAAAGCGGAGGCCCTGCACACATGTCCAGATGGCAGACAGGTGGTGGCTTTGACATTCCCCTGATTTTGCTTCACTCATTACCGCTTACATTTCTAGCAAACTGCAGACATAGCCTGATAAGCTATGGTAAATCCGGTCAAACACTTAGATCATTTTTTTCCAGACAGGGCTGATGGATGTGGTCTCAGTGTACGAGACAAATTCATCTATATGAACGCAGGCCTCTAATTTCTCAGTGAAGCACATTTCAAAATGTTCCATTTGCTCCTGCTTATATAAGAAGATGCAGTAATTGCTCCATTTATTTAATACTGTGTAAAAATATAAAAATATTGAAGGCACTGAAGGAGAAGTTATATAATCTCTTATGCAGTAAACAGTTTTGTGTTATGCATAATTGCACAGCATATAAATATTTATGTAACAGCTAGATTGCACCTATGCTGTGGCAAAACCTCAACACCCTCATTGAATAATATTATTGTGGTCACCTGTACATGTGAAAAAACTATTTATAAGTTATGAGTTCTTCCTTTTAACTTTTGTCTCACAGAAAATTTATCTGCACTTTTGAAGACGGGTAGGTGTGTGTTGTCGCCATTCATTTAGTACAAATGTTTGGCCAAAAATATACCTTCCTCCAAACCTTTGACTCGACTGGCATCATAATCCCTTCCGCTCCCTACAGGTCAGCCAAGCCAGTGCTACGTGTTTGACGGCGATGGAGTGTGTGAGGAGTTTGAGAGGGGCTACAGTGCGAGGGACTGTGGTTTCTTCACCCCCGAAGGCTACAGTGACCAGTGGGCCTCAGAGGCCTGGGCTTCCCACCAGGATGAGGGGAGATGTCCCCCCACTGCAGTCACAGGGGAGCCGTCACTCACGCAGGTGACTGTCACACCTCACCGACACACCACAATATCTACAGTGCGCAGCAGTGTAAACCCCCCTTCAGGAACACACCTCACCATAAATATCTTCTGGCCCTTGGTGGCACTAGGACTTAATTTAGTTGAATTTTAAATAAATGCTTCCAATACCCAGTCTTTCAAACTCAAACTGAAGGACAGGAAAGTATTTATTTCCATGGCTTTCTCAGAAAATCCTTTTAACATAACTGCATCTGACAAACTGTAAGTATGTTAGTTTTTGATTATATTAACATTATCCCTGTCTGTTTGTATCAATCTGCTCCCTGCATTATAGTCATTTAAAAAAAAACCGTCACCAAGCAATGACCCATGTGGCGAAGAAACAGTAGTTTTTTAAAGGATGACCTCCAGTGGTGAAAACTGGCTCAGACACATTTTCTTTACTGTCAGCTTCGCAGTTGTCATTGTGTGTAATTTTTACTGCGTAATTTTAATGTGATTTTTAATCTGTCAGCATTTTGCAAAGTTAACAGTTGTTTGTTTCATTGTTTGTTTTGCCAGTGCAACTGAATGCATATCTACTGTCTCATGCATTTATCTCCTTCTCTGACAAATATTTACTACACATATCAAGGACTGATATTTCAGACAATAAAAATACTTTTTCCCTCACATCCTACACTGCAAGCTCACATACGTATGTATTATACACTCTTTTTCAGCCAGTTTATTTTTAATGGTGTATAAAAGGCTCTTGTCAAAAGAGGCCCTATTTCAACTGGAAGGTATCGTCAATTTTTATGTTAAACCTCATTGTTTATGCTTTTTTTTGTTTTACTTTTCTTTTCACCAAAAAATAAATAAATAAATATTAATCCTGATCCATTTGCATGTCCAGTTCACTTCAATACCCAAAATAAGTTACCATGAGTAATGAATGACACACCAGGACCCTGTGTATATGTATAAAACAACAAATTGGCTTAAAATCTCTTCAAATTATTGATATTTCCATTTAACTGACTTCCTGTTCTTTTTGTGTTCTTAAAGCTTTGCAAGTCTCAGTTCTTGGATGCGAGCGACAGACTGTCCCAATACGCCTGGTACCCGTGCACCGCGCAGCCACACAGTTACCACCACGCCGAACAGGAACAGGCCATCTGGCTCAAGGTGTGTTTCCCTCATCTGTTTAGCCGTGGAAATATTGCATCCTACTGTGCTCCGCAGCTGCTGCTCTAATGAACGGCTGTGTCCACAGAAAGTCTTTTTTGCCAGCAGAAATGCCAGGGGGCTCATAATGGAACGGTGTCTGCAGACTGGTGGCAACTGCAGAAGTGTGAATGTATTCATGACTCAGACACCTGTTTTTAAGCCTAAAACTGCTTGCTTGAAGATGACAACTAGGATGTTGTTAAAAGAACAAGTGGACTGACCCTGGTTGTAATTTCTGGTTTATCCTGGGTCAAGTTAGCCAACCAAGTAAAGCGTGAATGTAAACAACAGTGCTGGGTTTGCAGGTGGGGTTCCCTCACCCAGGGGTTGCTACTTCTGTGATCATCTACCTGGCATCAGATGGCAGCTGGCCGGGACAGCAGTGCAGGAACACGGTGGCCGTCCAGCTCAGTGACACCAGTGACCAAAACCATTCCCTTGGTAGGAAAGCACAATCTCTTAAATGTCACTCTTGGGCTGTTTTTGCACTGTTCAATGGTGCATTTATTTAGTTCATTTCATGCTGTTATTTGTCTGTTCCAGAGTCTCACAGCCCATCCTGTTGTTTTTCAGGTGACTTTGAGCTCTCGTGTCACCGCAATCCCCTGGTGGTCAATGTCACTCATAACCTCAGCCTGCCCTTCTTCCTCACTGCGGCTGTTCTTCTCAACTTCTCCTCCCCCCTCGTGGCAGTAGCGGGAGTTGCCCTGCGCACGTCTTGCCACATCAGCACCTTTGCCCTGACCGGGTGCGCTGAGGGTGGGGTCTCCTTGGACTTCCACATGTTCAAATTTGTACTGCAGACACATTGTGTCGGGTCTTTCTGGGCCTTCCCAGTCACTCGCCCACAGTTTATGTCATCGAGCAGCACGCTGTATGTAAAACAGAAGACATATCTATTATAACATGATAAACTGCCACAAACATGGAGCAGCAGGAAACACTGCAACTATAAGATGTACAATTCTGTTGGAGAGGAGGATCAAGGTCCTCAGAACTCAGAACAGCCATGACTTCATTAACAACGTAACAAATTAATAATAACAAGAATTTACAATTAAGTTTATTCGTTCAGCTGATACTTTCTCCAGAGCAACTAACACCAGATATTTTTCACACATACACCATACACCAGAGACCAGAGCAATGTAACACACACGCACACACACACACACACACACACACACACACACACACACACCCACACACACTATGGAAAATTTTGAGCCACTAATTAACCTGAAACACATCTTTGGACTGTGGGAGTTGATTAAAAAAAGAGCCCTATAATTTACTACATTTTCTTCATTTGTTTGTTTAAATTATGCATTTAATTTATTTGGTGTTGTCTTTGGCAATTTTTATGGACGTTATAAAAGGGAAACTGCTACCCAAACATTAAATATTTAAATCTGACATCTTTTTTTTCAATTGACATTTTTCTCAAAAGCGACTTCCGATTATCAAGCTGCTTACAGTAATTTGCCTCTTTACACAGCTGGGTAATTTTTGGCATAATAAGTTTTATATACATCTAGGTGTGTTCCTATTGCTACTCTTTCAATGAGTATGAAATTTGAATCAAATTTATCATATTTTTCAAACTCCAGTATAGCTTAACCCTTGTTTCCCCCATTTCTATGCCTATGTTTTGGGGTCAGAGGGACATTGAGATGTTCTCTGCTCTGGGAATCCTCTACTACAGGATGAAAGAGCATCAGCATTAATCTGAATCAATTCCCTCTCTCCTTTAGTGTAACAAAATCAAAATTTTTGGGCTCCTGATCACAACCCCTCACTAGTCCAGCTGGGGCGCTGGGCAGTTTCTTCACCGCTTTAATGGGGTGCTGGGGAGAGACCTTTTCTTCTGACATTTTCGTTTTATAAACTGTAATTCAGCCTAACCTGTGGCCAAATACCATCAGCCCTTTGAAGTGTGCAAATTCTCTACGTTGCCTGTTAAACCTGGTAACAATTAAAATTTCAAATGGCTAAGGGAGCGAATGTATTTGCAGCCATACTCGTTTCTTAAGTAACGCTGAAGCCTTTCCAAGTCTTGAAATTTGACTCACGGGGGCCTGGGGGTTCTCCTGATCTGCTCAAGGTGGAGCAGTGGTGTTAGCACTAATGGCGGTGTGTATGTGTGTGTGTGTAGGTGTGTGGGCCAATCCTGCAGTTCGGAACCCTGCCACCCCCTGCAGCTGGACCAGGCCTCAGTCACCTGTGTCCCTCAGCCGGATCCAAAGCGCTGCGCAGTGTTGTGTCACCAGGGTCATACACTCCATGTGCAGAGTGGAGGGCACCTTCCGCCAGACCAGGTGAACACAAAGCAAAACTACAACCCAGGAGCAATGGACTCCTTTCCCCCTGATAGAGTGATTGTTGGAATGTATGGAGGAATTTTTCACTGATTTTGGTTTAAGGTAAAATATTCCAGGTTTAAATATTTCACTTCCATAATCACATTAGTCACCTTTTTTTCCGATAGCTTAAATCCATTAATATCCACTATTTACATGTAAATATTTACTAAAGTTTATATGAAGATTATGTGAATACATACGCACACGTTCTCATTCCGTCATAAATTTTGTCACCTTGTCACCTGCATCTTGTTTTGTCATCTTAGGTTCGCACAAATGTTAAGTTCCCAACTGTGTTCTGTTGCAATTCCTGCTTATTACTCCAGAGAGAGACTGAGGTGGAGTGCGTGGGTGGTGTGTGGAACCAGGTTGTGACCTGCCAGCCCATGGACTGTGGCCTCCCTGACCAGTCCCACGTCTACTTTGCCTCCTTCTCCTGCCCTGAGGGCACCACCTTTGGAAAGAAGTGTTCCTTCTCCTGTAACTCTCCAGCCATAATGCAAGGTAGGTTAGTACTGCACATGATCAACTAAAAAGCTGCCTTGCTCCTCTCCTACCCTAAAGACGCTCACAACAGTTATCATAGTACACAGTTTACACTAATTGAATTACAGTTGTTTAATAAGTGCATGTATTACACAGCTGTTTTTTCTTTTTAATTCTCATCTGTTTGTTTACCCGTTACATTTCAAGAATTAATAAGAGGTCTCAGCAATGAAGTCCTGCAGCACTGCTGTTGGCTGGAAGTAATGGTGTTATTAGTTTTAATTTATAATCATTCCAGATCTGTGTTGGCTCATAATTCCAAAGAAACCGTTCATCCTTTTTTGAACATGCACACACACACGCACACACACACACACACACACACACACACACACACACACACACACACATAGAGAGATGTCATTAACATCACTGACATTATCTGGATTCTCCAGAGGGGTCCCTGGCACAGCTCCTGCTGATAGGGGCCAACAGAGGTTTTTGCCACATAAATAAGAAGCCAGAGGGAGGTTTGCTGAGCCTGGATAGGGGAAATGACAGGGGTGGTGAGAAAAAGAGAGCATTTCTTCTCAACCAGTGTTAAAGCCTGCTGGCAGTTTGAGTGGCAGATGTGCACCTTTCAGCCAAGTGAACACAGGGCTGCTGTGCAAAGCAGCACTTAGGGGGAGTTTGTTACACCCCAGTAGCTGTTTGTAAAGAAGAACACATTCTTAATGTGGGAAGACACACCATATTACAGCCTTCCTCTGCTTCCGTTGCCTTTGCTGTTTTATATCACCAGACCCATACATGGCCACCATGCGGTGCCTCACCTGTGCTGTCCAGCCCTGTGAACTTTTCCTGAGAGCGTTTTAGTTGATAAATACAATCACACCCCACGTTGCCCTTGGTCCTCAGAGCATCTGCTGCCATTTCTCTGCTTTCCTTATGCTCTGAACTACTGTCATGCATAACAATTTTCCATTATCCACTTTCATCCGCAGTCAACAGTAATCCCTCAGTATCTGAATCTAATTCATCCCTAAAAATGCAACAGATACTGAATGAATACTAAATGGTGGAGATAAAAAATAAAAAAACAAATAAATAAATAAATAAATAAATAATGCCCTTGCAGCCCATCAGAACAAAACACCTATATATCTATGAACCTATGATTTCAGCACGATAAACATGAGTTACCTAATTAATGTTGTCTTTAATGTGCATGTTTATACTGTGTGGTACAGTGTTTACAGTACAGAACATCTCATGTTAGTGCGTTGCACACAGGAGATGAGAGGGCCCTTGGTGGGGTTTGCAGCAGGAGTTCAGTGCGATGAGATGTCGAATAGAGGGAATAAAGACATGTCAAAGTAACCCACCGCCTCTCTGTCTTTGTTTCACATAACAACCAGCATTTAAATGAATAGGTTTATATAAAAACGGGTGCAATAAATGTGGTGATCCAGTGCAAACATCTTGAAACAAAGTAAAATGGGCAGAAACAGCTGATAACTCCGGTGCAGTACGTCTGGCTTCAGATAAATTCATAACAAAACACAATAGTTTTTTGCAATACATAGAGTATTATTTTATGACTGCATTGTACGATATATATTTGTAGATTTTTTTTATTTAGGTTTTTATTCTCACTTTGATTTTTTTTTATTATGAATAAGCTTTGGGTAAAAATTCATTATAGCTAAAGTTTTTATTTGGATACCAATATATAAGTCTTAATTTTCGAGAGCTTTTATAGTGAAAATAGTTCAGACTTCAGAGGGGTTGCTGTATTTACTTAATTTTTTATTAGGGCGAAAGAATAAGATTTTGAAATGGAAAAAAAATGTGTTGGTACTCCTTACTGGCATGGTGTTGTTTGTAATGCTCACTATCAAAGTATTAAATATTATATTTTGAAATTCTTCAGTGAATAACAGACACTAGGAGACATTGTTGATGTTCACTATATATTTCTTTAATAAAGGGGCCACAGGTTTCGAACAAAAAGTATGAAAATAGCACACAGTTGATGTGCAGTGTACCTTATTGTACTGTTGGTAATGAAACGTAGCTATAAGACTTATTATGAACTACTGTCATGAAATCAAGCAGCCTGTTGCTGAAACAGCATCTCAGCCAGAGAACCTGGGGGGCCAGGGAGTACTGGGTGGTTATGAGAAAAGCCCTATAAACACCCCAGTTCTCCAAAGAGCAAAACCTAGACGTGCCACTGCTGCTTACTGCTAAGCATCAGCAACTTTCATGCTCTGCCTCTGACCAGTATTTTTATTACACTCTGGAACCTTCATTAGCTGTTAGCAAACTGCACCTTTTTCACTGTGAATAATAGTCTTCTGTTGCATAACAAGTGTTCATATTACACAATGTGACCAACTTTGTGAGACTGAGCACCAAACTAGGAAAGCAACTCTCAAAATATTATGCCTGCAAACAAAAATTTATTCTCCCAACATCTTATCATAGTATGAAAGCATCGTTTACCATAATATTGAGCCTTAACGTAAAGAGGTTTAAATGAACTTTTTGAAAGATGTTCAAATGACAAAAAGGCAAAGCAAAGCCTCAACGGTCAAAAGCTGAAGGATTAACTATTATTTTAATACAAGTGATAATTTATAAGTAGCTCAGCAGATAGGGAGAAGGATTAATATTGACAGAAATGACAAGAATTGCCTTCTTGGGTTCTGTTTGGATTCTCTGGATTTGTTATGAAGTAGATTTTCTTCATTTTTAAAAGACACAAATTCTGCATGTTTGGTGGGTGAGAAGGGGAAACCTTGCAGCTGAGGGAGTGATTATTTCAGATTATTTAATGTTGATGGTAATCATGAGTTTAAGAAGGATTCACTTCTCAAGCAGATCCTCAAGGAAGATCAGTCTGGACTAAATTTGTGGGGTCACCTGCTTGCATGTACCCAAAAGGTCTTTGTCTGAATTCTTACATAAGTCGCTGAGTGACACATACCAGCTCAAAATTTCTAAAATCCATTCAGCTTGTGTTCATCTGAACAAGGCTATGGAGAAAACGGTTACATGGATCGGGTCTGGCTGTGTTGTGTTGAACAGCCCAAAACAATGCCACCAGCAAAGAAGATAAATCGGACTGTTTTGTGTGGCCACAGTGGGCTGTTGGATAGATGTGGCTGAACTTTTTTACCGCTGTGCCCTGCCAATCTCTTGTTCAGTAGAGCTGCTGAAATACAGACTAGCCCAGGGCTGTGTTGTCTGAGGAAGTACTCTGGAACACTGCAAGGTTCCTGGACATCTTGCATCCAAGGAGGTCTTGGCTGGACTTGTTTCCCAGTCTCGTGTAGCAAGACTCCCTCTGGACCTAAGGCGTCTTAGCTGGATTTTTTCATATTTCTGTGCTGAAGTGGCTCCTTTTCTGCTCAGATGAACTAACGAAGCTATTAGGTTTCAATAAACATGACAGTTGTGATTCAATCAGCATCTCATCAGCCTTTCTACTCACCCTGGCTTAGAAACGTTGTTCCATTGTCATTGTGGTGAAACTTATTGAGATTAATAAATTATTTTGTTTGATTGAAAAATGAGTCTGAATAAAGAAACTTCATAGCACACTGCAGACAGTTGTATACAGCGAGTGATTAGTGAAGGTATGAATGACTATAAAACGTATGAAATATCACACGTTCATTTGCACATGGAAGCTCAGTAAGGCTGACAGGAAAGTTAACATTCCCAGGAAGTTGTAAAATAAATTAATTTATAAAGTGATCCCATGCATAGAATAGCAGCCAAGTCGAAGCTTCTGCACAATCAAACTACTATATACATCAAACTATTAACTCTGCGGCCACTTTGTTAGGTACACCTCCTCAAGAATGGAAACCGTGTGGGTCAAAAGGTTCAGTTACTGTTGGATCATCGAAATGGAAAACATCGAAATGGAAAAGAAAGACGATCTAAGATTTCGAACCAAATTTGATTGCTCATGTCAGACATCGTTGTTCCAGCTTCTCAGAAACACCGCTTTCCTGGGATTTTCAGCCCAAGGTGTTACGCTAATGGAGCTAAGAGTAAGGGCATGCAAGTAAAATAATAGCTCTGTGCAACAGTGGTGTATAGAAAGGCCTCTCTAAAGGCACAACTTTGTAAACTTTTAGCAAATAGTGGTGTACAAAAGCAGAAGACCATGCTGGCTTCCACTCCTCTCAGCTCAGAACAAGAAGACGAGGCAATTGTAGACACACGAGTGGCTACAGTATGTACCAAAATTGGGCAGCTGAAAAGCACAGATCATCTCAAGGTGGTTCTAAATGCATGAATGTGAATTTAGTTTGTTACAGAGACCTGCACAGCCGTTGGATCTCGACCGAAACAGTCTCCTGTAGGCTGAGGCGTTTGAACCAAAACTCATGGAATTTTTTTTTTCCCCATCACTTTGCTGGCTCTCTTTCCGCAAAGAATTTAGGCTGCCCTGCTGGCAAAATTTGGACTCGTCCAGGATGAAGTCAGCATACCTAATAAAGTGGTCACATCAACATAATGTATAGCGAATTTTAGTCCATAGTCCCAAACTTGTCAGATACATTTCGCCGTCTCATTTTCTGAGTCCATGTCTATGTTTGGTGCTCATTATGCAGCGCCGAAAAACTGTGACGATTTTTATTTCTTTTCGTTTCACCATGTTCTGTAGCACCGTGTTGTTTTCCAGCAGATTTTGCAGGATGCTGAATGTAAACCTGGTGTGAAACCAGTGTTTTTCCACTGGAATTTGGTCTACGTGTTGTTTTTCTTGCTTGTGAACATTTGCGACGCATGGAAAAGCTCTGTGCCATGAGTAACGTTCATTATATTTTATTGACCATTTATATCTGTACACAACTTTTAAAATATGTATTATTAGACCCCCTAATCACTTCCATACTTGCTAGATGTACTTTGTCACCTCAAGCAGTACTGTAAGATGTGTGAGATGAACATTATTTAACAGCAGAGTTTACATGTGCAAAATAAAGTGTTTTGTGTGGTTAATATGGCCAAAAAATTTTGCACCATCAGATGATGTGAATTCCATTCTGGTAAATATAGTTCTTCTTATGTTATATTACATAGCACAGTATTTAAATCTTTTTAATATTTGTTAATACCTTTATCTGGCATAAAATAAAACTAATCATTTTCTTGTCTGTAATAATACACATTAACGCATCACTTCCATGCTTCCATATTTGATTTGATTGTTTTTGAATCTATCGTCGATTTATCTTCACAACATCTGCTGCTTGTGTGAGACTGCTTTCCCTTTGCAACTTGTTTGTGATTTCAGGGCATGGCTTTCCAAAAGTTGGTCCTCAACAGGCAACTTCTATGCCCTTTGCTGTAGGTATCAGCAACTGGTTGGAGTGTTTGGAAGATGGTTTGTGGTCTTCTCCGGAAGCATACTGTAAGATCGAATGCCCGGAATCCCCGAAGATCTCCAACGCCAAGCTGCTGAAACCCCAGTGTGAAGGCACTCGCCATGATGTGGGCACTGTATGCCTCTACAAATGTAACCCTGGCTATTACGTAGCTGGCAGTCCCAACGAAAAACCTAGAAAGTGAGTAGGACCCCCCTGGGGAAATTTCCCACCTTAACAATTGGCTGCATTCTTGGCATCAGCCTGGACCTCCTTGGCTTGATTATGTTATAGTCCTTACACATCACGTCACATGCGTTCAAAGGAGAAATGCTTTTTTTACTGCTTATTGAGCACGTCTCAGGTACATGAAGCAATTTTGGGCTACAACGTGTCTTCATCTTGTCCTCAGACAAACCCTCGGAAATATTCCTTATTATGCAATTGATTCATGTGTTTTTAATAGCACAGTTTTAACTAGAGATCCCGAGCAATCGTGGCTGCCAGAGTATGACACAAAATAATTGAATTTTTTAGGCTCTGAGTTCATCTAGATAAGCGAGGAGGAAAGTGAGGGACTCGGTGCTGCTCCCTGGATCCCCGGTGCCAACACTGGACAGTAGGCCAGGGTCTGCAGCTTGTTAGGAGTTTGTTTAAGTCCTTTTCAAAACTTGCAGGCATGTTTAAAACAGCATAATTAACCATTAAGGCCATAGATAGTACCCAGCTAGACTAATAAAAATTTTTTAAATATATTTTATTAATACCTTTTGCATACTTACACTTACATGTGATTTACTGAGTTAAGGCAGCTCTGCTGCCTTAAAATGTAAATGTAAAAAAATCCCAGAGAATTAAGAGCTGCTGTTTCCATTTAAAATACTGTGCTGCTATTGCCCTGCGCTGACAAATACTGCACGTATTCTGCATTACTTCACCCCACATGGCGTTTTGTGGAGTGAGAAAAAAATGGGGAATGGGGAAAAATTAATTGGGGAAATTTCATGACAGTGTTGCGGTTTCTCGAAAAAAGCTGCGACCTGTGTGTGATTTCATGCAGCCTGCTGTTGTTTGACATAGCTATCGACCTTTAATGTTATCAATCGTTCCTAATATGGGAAGATTCAAAAATGGTGTCTTTAAAGGTATCTGCGGTTACCACGTTTATATTCCATTTTAAATCTAACCGCTGAACTGGTCTATATTAAACTTTCTCGAGTTACTGTTGGAACACCATTTTTTACAGCTCACGTTTACATTTGTTCATTTAATGGATACTTTTCTCTCAAGGGATATACAATTTAGAGTTTGAAAAAGTGTGGCCAAAAAGAAGAAAAACACTTTAGGTACAAACATCTAGTCATTGAAACGGCTTGTTTAGAAATGTTTAAAGGTGCCAACGGACTGGTAGAGAAATGGATCTGAAAGAGATCTGTTCTGAGACCCTTTTTCAATGCTGAGAGGGATTCAGCAGCTCTGAGGGAGAGTGGACAAGCAAGCAGTGGAAGTGGAGAAGTGCACTGTATTGTGTTTGATCTGTGAGCTCTGTGTTGGTGCCACATTACTCCTGGATTCTCCTCCAGGAGGTTCCTGAAACTGGAGTGCCTTGTGGGGGGCCAGTGGGAGCAGGGTGACTGTGAACCAGTCGCCTGCCCATCGCTACCTGCAGTCTTTGAAGGCATGTACACCTGTACCAAAGGCCTGGAGTTCGACAGCCTCTGCACACTCGATTGCCCAGACCCCTCTGAGTCGGTGAGAAGATTTCCAGATACTTCTCTCCTCACGGGGGCCAAAAATGCACACTTCATTCCTTGACATTATCAAGCCTTATTTTGCTGACAGCTTTTTGTGAAGCACTTAAACAAACCAGGTCCTTTTTAAGGAGCTAAGCAGGTGTTTGTATGTTTTATAAAATTACATCATCAACCTATTTTGCCAAAATCTGGTGAAAACAGATGATTAGCACCTAACAAAGGGGTGGGGGGTGCGCTGGCAGAGCTGGTTAAGCTGGTGTTTCACAGTTCCTGGGCTGCTTGCACTGTGTGGGGTTTGAATGTCTGCACCACTCAAGCTGACAAACCGCTTCCGTTCCCTCATTTGGGTCAGAAACCACACACGCGTAGCTGCTGTGAGTCAGACCCGACTAGGTGGCACTTCTTGCCAAAATGAAGTACCATTTAAACAAAAGTGACACTTTATATAATTAATAAAACATATGCAGTGTTCTTCTTAAAAATGATGTTCTTTCAATAACGGGCAGTGAAACAGGATGGGACACCAGTCCATCAGAGTGACCACCCACACGAACACACACTCTCCCTCTCCAGGCGTTTAGAGAGACCAATCAGCCCAAAACATATGTCTTTGGACCATGGTCAGAAACCCACCCAGACACAGGGGAGAATGTGCAAACCCCACACAGACTGAGTAAGATTCAAACTCATGCCCACCGAGTCCAGGCTCTGTGAAGCAACAGCCCTACTCACTGAGCCACCACCCTGGCCAACAATAGTAACAACAACAACAACAACAATAATTCATAGGCCCCAGATGTCATATATTAAATTGTTGCAATTATGATATTATATGATAGAAAACGACATTTTGTTCAGTTTTGATGACTGGTGTCTCCTGTCGCCTTCAGTACATGATCCACTGCACAAAAGACGGCACGTGGACTCGGGAGCTGACCATGTGCAACAGTGTGCAAGGGCTGTGTGCCCCACCACCTGACCTCCACCTGGTGGAGTACATCTGTGAGAACGGCTTCAGTGTCGGTGAGCACCAGCAAGCGTGCATCTACACAGCTTCCCTACAGCAAAAGACAGTGGAATCCTGTTCAGATACAGTTTGTTGTCACGGGAGGGGGGGGGGGATCCCACTCACAGGCTTATTAAGTGCTTTTTTAATTCAATTCAGTTTTTTTATGGAGGCTCTGAAGTGGATGAAGACAACAGATAGCAGGCATATAGTGAGGTTGTAGATAGAGGTCACATGTTAATATGAGCAACTATACAGGGTATAATATAGTAAAGCTGCCAGCAAATGAGGAGAAGAAAACAAAACCTCCCTACTATGAGGTGAGGGAGAAAAATAAACCTCTGGGGGTCTGAGTGCCTGCAGCTGCCCCCCTGCTTGACTTCTTCACATAGAAAAATAGTGGTAGCAGTAGCAGCAAAGACAGGTTATACTGCTAAGGACAGCATTGTGTAGGACAACAAAAGCTGAACAAAGTGATGTTGAGGTGCAGGTGAGCTGATGACATCATCATAGCAGGGGGTCCTCAGCTCCTGGCAACATGGAGTGCTGGTCTCACTGCTGGTCTCATCTGGCCTTATCAGGAAGAGGGGAGGGGGTCAATCATCTGCACTTGTGGTACAAAGAAGCTCAAACAAGAGATGGTTAGAATGTAATGACATTAAAGACGACATAATTATACAGTGAAGACAAGATGCAGATGTACTGTTTTAAAATAAATAAACAGGCTATAGTATGACATCATCTCTCTCACGAAGCCATTATGTTTTTAGTACCTCCACTACTGCTCCAGCACCCTGGTCCTATTATTTACTATTAAAGCTATTTTAATTGTAACATTAGTATTGACCATGGTGGAGTAATACCTTCAGGGTTGTGGGTTCAGATCTTGGTCTAGCTGTGTCTGTGGAGTTTGCACATTGAATAGGTTTTTGGGTTTCCTCTCCTGGTCCAAAGACAAGTGGTTTAGCTGAACTTATGATTCCAAATTATACACTGTGTGTGCGTGCATGCTTGTGTGTGTGGGGTGGCTGCGGGTAGCCAAATAAGTACTGGGATCAAACCCCACCTCCTGTTGTGCCACCTTTGAGACAGGTACTCACCCTAAATGGACTGTTTTCCTCCCCAGGTTGCGCTCCACCTCGGATCTTCTATCCTGGTGCAGAATAAGCATTTTATGAAATTATATGGAATATTATTTCAAAGCTTTACCTTTTCACAACCACTGTTCTTTTTCTTAAATTCAAAAACAGAGGAAGGCTGAACACATACCGTGTGTTTTTAATGTAGCACGACCCACAAAACATTTGATATTGTTCTCATGATCTTATCCATTGCAAATGTGCTTATTTAGTTTACGTATAAATATTATGTTCAACCTGTCATTGAAAATTATGTAATTGCTATTATGTTATTCCAGTCTCGGGTTACATAATTATCATGAAAATACTGCGAACAAATCCAAAGAAGAAAAAAAAAAGCTTTCAGACGTTTGCAATTCAACAGTGTTTCACTGAAAAGTATCTCAAACCGTTTGAGCTCAAATGTTGATGGATTCCACATCGGAAACATAAAGAACTGCTGCCTTTCCTCACTCAAGCAAATTTGAGAAGATATTACTTAAATGGTGGGCTCATCTTACAGAGGACCTCACTGTAGGCCTCTACCAACAGCCCAGGCCTGAAGGGTCTGCCAGGTACAACACAGCGGCCGTGAGTGCAGGTAGCAGGTGCTAGAAGGACCTGCTGGACTTCAAATGGCTGCTTTTCATGCATGCTTGGTTTCTCATGTTTGCCCATGAATATATTCAACACATGCAAATTTGGAGGGAAAACGGAAAGATTGCTGTTTGACTTTCACCGCAGGTGCAGTCTGCTACCCAACATGCATTGTAGCCTTGAGTGACCCGGTGGTGCTGCCTGACAACATCACTGCCGACTCCATGAAGCACTGGATGCTGCCCATTAAGGTTCAGGTAAGGCTGCAAAAATCAGACATAGTAATGCACGTATATGTGCGATGGCATTTTCGGGAGAACATGGTTCCATTTTTTTACACCATGATTTGATTCATGGGCTGATCTGTTCAATACACTGCGATTACACCATATGCCTGTGTCCATCCGTGTGTGTGCAGCACTCTACTGTGCTGTACTGTGCTGTACTCTATTGTGCTGTACTGTACTGTACTGTGCTGTACTCTACTATACTCTACCGTATTTTGCTCTTCTGTACTCTACTGCACTGTACTCTACTATACTCTATTGTGCTGTACTGTACTGTACTGTGCTGTACTCTATTGTGCTGTACTGTACTGTGCTGTACTCTACTATACTCTACCGTATTTTGCTGTTCTGTACTCTACTGCACTGTACTCTACTATACTCTATTGTGCTGTACTGTACTGTACTGTGCTGTACTCTGCTGCATGTGGTACAAGGTGTTTACACTGTTTTATTGATGTTTGGGAAAATTGGTTTTCGAATGAGCTGGAGAAGCATTATTACTTTTCCCATAATAAATAATGGAAATAGTTCTCTTGACACACTTTTCCACAAGCTGGCCTTTTCAGGAACAAATTAGATGCATAAATAGAGGGATGACTACATTATAATTATTATACACATTTATTATGATAAATTTCATGTAGTAATTTGTCTTTAGGCAGTTTTTTTTTAATCTATGTCTATATCTGAAATAAGAATTTTGTCAGTTTCTTGAAACTGAAAGGACAGTTTCTATGACATTAGAAGCAATTATAATAATATTATAATCAAATGTACCCTGTTTTGTAGCACCTTAACCCTTGAATATATGCAAATACCATGTAAGTTAGACTCTCAAGTATCCGCTAACAACTGTCTAATAATCCCTCAGAGAAGTTTTCTTTTATCTTGTTCTTTCTAATCTTCCCACTTATACAACGGCTGCCGGTCACTGAGTTCAGTAAGTGGTCATGTAGACTGTTACCAGCTGCCTTTTCACCCTTCTTCTGAGACAATGCTGACATCTCTGAGAACTGTTGTTTTTTTCCACCTTTAATGACTTCCGTTTGAAATCCTCCTGTTCCAATATCACATTTAACGTTGCCGTTTATAGCATTGCCGGAGGGTGACTGGCCAGTCGGGCCCCCTCCAGATTGCTTACGACAGAAGTTTAATGTAAACCCTTTTGCTTCTCAGCTTCCTTTGGGTGGTATGGCAAAGAGCCAGCAGCCTTGGGCTCTTCGAACCAAATAGTTTGGAATCAGATTTGATGTCTCCTGTCGTGTGTCTGACCCCTCCCCTCCCCCAGTGTACAGTGAGACATGATGTTTCCCTAAACCTACATGGAAGTTTGGATCCAAGTCCTCCTCCTCAGCCAGGTTTACATGCCTCGTAGGGGGAGGTCGCTATCTGTGAATGATTGACAAGGAGGGCATGTTGTAGATTTGACAACCTCAGGTTGCCACCCTGTGCAGAAAAAAGAAAAAAAATAGGGGCGCTATTATTGGGCACCTATGGCCAATTGCGGCAGCTTAGAGACCAGATGTGATTTTCCTTCCAGCACCCAGGACCACATGTGGCTCCTAAGAGTGGTATGATAAATATAAGATAATATAAGAGATACTGACATGCATCACATCCTCACAATGGATGTGGCACCACAAGTCATGTGAGGAACTGCAGAGGTGTTTCTCTGGAACATTAACAAAATTAAATGGATGCTGAAAGGAAGCTCCACAGACCCCTACAGCAAAGTTTTGTTATTCTCACACAAATTAGCAAGCATGGGTTTTAATGGCATCACAAAATGATGCATTTTCCTGCTCTATATGTTTTATTTAACTTTCCTACATATAACTGGAATAGACTGACATATACTTTAGTGAATAAATTAGCACATATGGTCTCTGACAAGTCAATGTTTACATTTCCGAGTTTTTGCCTGTGTCGTGACACTGAACACATAATGTAAATTTTGCTGCTGTGCACCTGAAATATCGCATTTCAGTGGTCTGTTTCCAGTTTAGTAAAGCATTTGCTAAGTTTGGGTTTTGTGTGTGTGTGTGTGTGTGTGTGTGTGTATGTATTCCTCACAGGGCATTGTCTGTACTGGGAAGAAGACATGGCATCCGAACCCCAAGTTTGTCCACTGCATCCAGTCCTGTGAGGTGAGTCTGAATCAAATCTGAAAAAAAACACAAGTTTCGCAAATGTGTGCAGTTCACCACAGCTCGTCCTTCTCTAACCAGATAGGTGTTTTTACTGAAAGATCAAGTCCCATCTTGCCTCTTTGCTGAACTTGCTGTGTTTCTGTGCTGTTGTTTCAGATGGTACAAGCTGGGGGGGGGGGGGGGTTAAAGGGGGGGGGGGGGGG